>OY776112.1:55934358-56527963 GCA_963675035.1 Allygus modestus | reverse complement strand
GGTTCGCAGCAGCCTGACGCCGGGTGTTTGGGTCTACGTCCCACCGGGTTTCAGTGATACTGTTGACCTTTGCAAAACCGACCTTGGTTGTTCTTGTAAAAGTAACGTTAACTGATTAATTTTGTTTACATAGTTGATGGTAAAGTCTTTATTTTCAAAGTAATGTATCTTGCTTCTCATCCTTTTCCTAACCCCTCTAAGGTATGGCGCGCAAACCGACCTTGTGTCAATACGGCGCGTAAACCGGTTGACATTTCCCATCTTAGCCTGAGAAAACTGTGTAAAATATAAAGTCAGTCTCTTGTTTAAAATCAGTCTCTTGTTTGTTGTCTTTTGTCCCCTTCCCAAATACAGAGCGGGGAATAGAGCAGTATGTTATGCTCTATTCCCCGCTTTGGCTTCATGTTCAGATGACCTTGGGACTTAGAAAATTCACGTACAAAGCGGGGAATAGATCGGTTTGTGGTCCAAGTGAGAATCAATTACTGCTCTATTCCCCGTTTCAATAATATGACCAAACGACCTTGACCCACTTCGGGACTTAGACAATCCTCGTATTGTAATATCCCCCCCCCCCCCCCCCTTTGACGTAACATCCCCCCTTCCGCTTTGGTGACGTCACTTTGCCTTTATAAGCGGGAGCAGTCCGCAGTCTCGTCGCAGTAGCTTGCCGCCCGCTGTTTGGGTATACGTCCCAGTGGGTTGCACTCTGCTGCAGCGTAGGTCTGTTAAGTGTGCGTTGGGCCCGACGCGCAATTAAGAGATCCGCGCCCTTGCATGTTTAGTTAGTTTGTTAAGCATGTTAGATAACGCTTGTAGTTTGCTGCTAGGTAATGTAGTTAGTCTAATATATGTTAATGTTTGGTATCGGTTTGAAGTGTCTTATTTACTAATGAAATATGTACTCCCGGCCCTACAGGTCCCTCAACAACCTTGGTCAAAACTTGGGTTCGCAGCAGCCTGACGCCGGGTGTTTGGGTCTACGTCCCACCGGGTTTCAGTGATACTGTTGACCTTTGCAAAACCGACCTTGGCTGTTCTTGTAAAAGTAACGTTAACTGATTAATTTTTGTTTACATAGTTGCTGGCAAAGTCTTTATTTTCAAAGTAATGTATCTTGCTTCTCATCCTTTTCCTAACCCCTCTAAGGTATGGCGCGCAAACCGACCTTGTGTCAATACGGCGCGTAAACCGGTTGACATTACCCATCTTAGCCTGAGAAAACCTTGTAAAATATAAAGTCAGTCTCTTGTTTAAAATCAGTCTCTTGTTTGTTGTCTTTTGTCCCCTTCCCAAATACAGAGCGGGGAATAGAGCAGTATGTTATGCTCTATTCCCCGCTTTGGCTTCATGTTCAGATGACCTTGGGACTTAGAAAATTCACGTACAAAGCGGGGAATAGATCGGTTTGTGGTCCAAGTGAGAATCACTTACTGCTCTATTTCCCGTTTTAATAATATGATTAAACGACCTTGACCCACTTCGGGACTTAGAAAATCCCCGTATTGTAATATATATTTACTCGTTACAACATTATTACCCCCACCGTATAACACTTGCACTCCCCACCACTATCAGTATGTATAAAAGAGGGTCCCCCAGCACTAGTAAAATCATTCTTCCTCTTGTGCTGTTATACCTCACACCATGGCACACATTAGGAAGCAGACACAACCTCTCAAATTGAAACCTTCTGCTTCGTCTTCGCCCGCCTCTACCACTCCGTCTTCTGCGGTTCCATCCATCCTTCGGACAGCTCTGATGTTAGCTAACATCGTCCCGGAGAACTGTCCACCACTACCTGCTGCGTCAACGACTTACACAAGTCCTTCACCTCTTCCGTCAACTTCTCGTGCTGTTTCTCCAAGTCCTTTGTCAACGTCTCGTGCTGTTTCTCCAAGTCCTTCTACATCTTCAAGTTGTTCTACATGTTCATCAAAGTCTTCCAAATCGTCTGCTTCTTCATCCTCATCAACATCAAGTTCGAGACCAAGCCAACCAGCCACCCAATCATCTTCTCCAACCAGACCTTCAGTAATCTGCACATATACTTCATCTCCTTCAGAGAAATTTAAACAACTTAAATCTGTACAAAGGATGTGCATGCTTCCTGCACAACAATGTAATTATATATTCAAAAAAGGTGCTAAGAAAGGTGAACGCTGTGTTAAACGTTGTATTTTAAATGAAGAAACGTGCAGTCTTCATTTAAAATTAAACCATGGCGCATCTCCTTCTTCACCACGTGCAACAGTGGTGCCAATTAAAATTCGAATTAACAGGCTTTGTAAAAACAAACGCTACTTCTTTGTTAAAATAAAGGACTTTGCAAAGGTGTTGGTTCAATGTGAAGGTAAACTGTACTATGTAGAGTTACCTAGAGCCATGGACCTCCACGTCAAAAAACCTACCCACAAGGACTATTTAATTCGAAATGATACAGGTATCACTGTGTGGAAATCATTAAAATAATAATATAAATAAAAAGACCAAAAGTTTATTCCAAATTAAATAAAGCATTTTTTCCAAATTAAAAAAAAAAAAAGTGTGGACAACCTATTTACAATTTGTAGCATATGCTGCAGAGTGTAAATAAGTTGTCCACACTTTTTTTGCAATGTTACAACGACCTTGACCTAGATAATGGACTTGGATAATTTACACTAAGTCAAAGATAAACTTAAAAGGAAAAAGGAGAAATATTATACTAAAGTCATTATTCAACAGTAAAGAGGGGAGGGGGTAAGCGGGTATTTAAGCGAGCGATTCGGAATATAATTATTAGTTGTATCATCATGAGCGTCAACAGCAACACATGGGGAAAGGAAATTAACGAAGAGGAGTTGTACGCAATTGCTGAGGCTGCAGAAATGACTGAAGTTTTTAAGATTAATAAGGTTGCGGAGAATGATGCTCAGTCACATCCGCAACAAACTACATCATCGATGCAGTCTACAACGCAGCAACCAAGACCCTATCATGTTATCCTGGAGGAGTATAATGAGGCAATGAGGTACGCCTTTACAAAGTGGTGTGCACAACCGCGTTCTCCTGAACAATGGGAGGAGCACGATGCAGACTTTCGCCTGGTTGGAGACTTAGAACTTGAGCTTCAAAGAGCAAAGGTTGCTCAATAGTGAGAAGATTTATTGTTTACTTTAGAATACAGAGCGGGGAATAGATCAGTTTGCGGTCCAAGTGAGAACCACTTACTGCTCTATTCCCCGTTTTGGCAATTTGTTCAGATGACCTTGGGACTTAGACAATTTTCGTTTGGTAAAAACAACATTGAAATATATATATATATATATATATTTCTTACAAAAAATATCTCCTCCCTAAAACTTGCACCCCCCCCCCCCCCCCCTATATATGTGGGGGTAAACATATATAAGGCGTACAGCTTTAGAGTATAGTTATTCAGCTATGAATAGCCCAGCAGAGTTGATGCAGCCTACAACATCGACGCAGCCTACAACATCGATGCAGCCTACAACAAATAACAAGGAAAAGAATGATGAGGCAAGAAGAAGGAATGCTAGAGAAAGAGGAAGGATTAAAAAAATAAATCAAACATATAAGTTATTACAATCAAAATTACCGTTTATGGATAAAAAAAGTTCAAGGCATGCCATTTTGATACAGGCGATAAAATACATTAATGCGTTAGAAACGTTGTTAGAAGGTGCATCACTTCAACAAGATCTTCCTGAAGACCTTCTAGCATTCGTAATTGACTAAAGATGTTTTGGAAATACTGAACGGGGGGAAAACAGAACGGGGAATAGATCAGTTTGCGGTCAAAGTGAGAATCGCTTACTGCTCTATTCCCCGTTCTGGTAATAAGTTAAAACGACCTTGACCTACTTACAGGACTTAAACATCCTTGTTTCATAAACATTGTTACATATATTTGATACAATAATACCCATTTCTTATCACTAGTTACCCCCACCACTTAAATTGGGGAATATAAAAAGAGATTTCTCATCAGTGCTTATCTCATTCTGCTACTTGTGTTAGCACTAGAATATATAGCAGCTATGTCACCAAAGGATAATATATTTCCTTCTGCAAAATCAATCGTAGGAATTATAAAACATATTGTGATTGAAAGTGAGGATGAAAATGAAGACGAATTGGAAGATTTTGAATTATTAAGTGATATGGATGCAATGGAAGATTTTGAATTATTAAGTGATATAAACAGTGATGATCTTGAAGCAGGATATATGGAACAAATTGAACCGTTAAGTGACGGGGAATCTGAAACCTATAGAATCTATCAGCATCTTCTCTGTTCTGAAGAAATACATGATGAAACTCCAACCACTAGTAGTAGTAGTTTGGATGGGTTATTTTTAGATAGTGCACGAGGGGTATATCATATTCGTCGACGACTATTTCTTTCCGATGCTTCTGATACAACTGATTCCGATTCATCAAATGAGTCTGATTAAGTGTTGTCTTTTTCTTGTCAACTGACAAACTTTAAATACAGAGCGGGGAATAGATCAGTTTGTAGTCAAAGTGAGAACTACTTACTGCTCTATTCCCCGTTTTGGTAATATCGTTGTATAACCTTGACCCAGTTACAAGACAGAAAATATTTACCAGCTTTCAATTTTTTTTTTTTTTTTTTTTTTTTTTGCTTTTTTTTTGTTTAGAAAAAGTGGGGGTAACTTATAAATTTAATGGTGGGGGAACGTCTATTTAATGTCGATGCAACAGTGTATATTTATCATATCGGCATGATGAACCCACCAGGAAACTCCGTTTGCTACAGCTTTCCCCTCATCGATATCGATGATGTGATAAAACTTACATCAATAACAAAACGGTTTGAACTCGAAAGGCGACTCATAAAAGTCGACGTAATTCCACAAGATCTTCGTTCTGCAATGTTGACCATCGAATATGTTAAAGATGAATCTACAACTGAAGATCCCTATTGTTTTATGAAATTTTTAGTTGATCGAGATGCAATGTGTACAATCCGACTTCACATCCGAGTTTAAAATCTATCAAATGTTCCTGTTGGAGAAAATTGTCTTAGTTAAATACAGAGCGGGGAATAGATCAGTTTATGGTTTGATATGAAATCATTTACTGCTCTATTCCTCGTTTTGGCAAATATGTTCAATGACCTTGACCTAAATACAGAACTTTGTAGCCTCCAGCTACGATAGTAAATATAAAATGTAAAAAATAGAAAACTTAACGTAATACGTACCCCCACCACTTTTGCTAGGGTATAAATAGAGGGGCATTTGCAGTGTTTTTCATTATTGCGTTGACCCTTGTGGAGATCACACCTACATTATGCATCGCTGCAATATTTGTAAGACTTCATTTAAGGATGAATTTCTTTTAATAATTCATAAGGAACTAAAACATAACAACAACCATGATGAAGAATATGAAGAAGAAGAATTGAAGGAAATAGATCAAATGTTAGCCCAACACCAACATTCCAGACCAAGTGTTATTCAATATGCACCATCAACAACAGCTGCATCGATTTCTACGTCTGCTCTGTCTACACTTCACCGTCCTTCAACATCAATAGCTGCATCGTTTTCTACGCCTGCTATGTCTACACTTCATCATCCTTCAACATCAACACCATCGACTTCTACGCTTGCTATGTCTACACTTCACCATCCTTCAACATCAACACCATCAACATCGACTTCAACGCCTGCTATGTCTACACTTCACCGTCCTTCAACATCAACAGCTGCTATGTCTACTCTTCACCGACCCTCAACATCAACAGCAGTAGATGTGGAACTACACGCTCAAGCACTACCTGGTAAGGCCGTAACACATTTTAAAATTGACAACGTAAAATTACAACTTGAAAACTTTTTACATAACGCCAAAGAATTAGTAACCAAAACACTAAAGAATGAACAAAAAAGATTAAATTTTATCAAATTTGGACTGTTGCTAGATGCCATATTCACTAACATTCAAAACGAAACATCACCAAGAGGTTTCATGACAAAAAACCGAACCATCATGGCTGCGTCAGATATTGAAAAGATCGTAACAGAATGTATTGAGGAACTTTTGACGAAACTACAAGAGCATGAAGGAAGAGGATCTGGATGGACTTTATTAAGTATAACAAGTCTGGATGTTAGAGTTCATAAACACGGTTATGGAATGAGAGGAAGTAGCTATATCCCTCTACCTCAAAAAATTATGAATACCAAATCCTGTATTAACGTGCAAAATGAAAATAATGAATGTTTTAAATATGTTATGTTGGCCAAATATGTAAAAAACCATCCGGAAAGACCAAGTCAAGCATATGAAGAAGTTCAATACAAGTATAATTTCCAGGGAATGACTTACCCTGTTGCAATTACTGATATATCAAAATTTGAAAAGCAAAATCCGTCGGCTTCAGTCAACATATTTGGTTTGGATTCGTCAAATAATGTGTATCCCTTGCGCATAACATCGAATGAGCGCAACAATCATACTGACCTGTTATTAATCAATAAAGGAGAGATATCACATTACGTGTATATAAAAGATTTTGAAGGGCTCGTATGTAAACAGTTAACAAAACATAAAAGTAAAATCACAACATGTAAGAGATGCTTTTGCCACGTGAGCAAACCATTAAGAAGAGGAGGTACAGAATGGTTAGTAGAACATCAAAGGTTATGTAGTGGAAACTATGAGGTAAGAATTAAATTGCCACATCCCAGCAGAGCGCAGATAAAATTTGATAAAGTAAATCACCAATACCCTGTTCCATTTGTTGTGTACGCGGATTTCGAAGCATCCTTACTTCCAATTGAACAACAAGAAGAGGATATCACAAAAAGAAGCAAATATCAAAAACATGCACCAAACAGTTATTGTATACTAACAAAATCCACGTTGTCTGAAGAACATCTTCAAGAATTTGGACTATCATCTGCTCCGAAGATTTATCGTGGTGAACAAGCAGCGAAACACTTTGTAGATAAGTTGTATTACATTGCCTCCAAGGTGGAAGAAATCTACAAAATTAAAATACCGATGCAGCCTATGGATGAACACCAACTTCAACATCACAATTTGGCAACAACATGTTATCTGTGTAATAACCTATTTACACCAGAAAACGTTAAAGTGCGTGACCACGACCATCTTACCGGAGCCTACAGAGGTGCAGCCTGTAATGCTTGCAACTTAAATTACAAAGTTCCATCTTTTATACCTGTTGTTCTACATAACCTTAGTGGATATGACTCTCATTTCATAATCCCGGAGTTAGGAAGAGATGATGGAGCAATAGATGTTTTGGCAACAACAATGGAAAAATTTATAAGCTTCTCTAAAAAGGTTGGCAAAATAAAACTTAGGTTTATTGATTCGTTTAGATTTATGCCTTCTAGCCTAATGAAATTAACTGAGAATTTAAAAAGAGAAGATCTAATAGAAACAAGCAAAATTGTAGCCAGTAGTAAAATGGATCTGGTTCTTAGAAAAGGAGTCTTCCCCTACGATTACATCGATGGACTGCATAGATTTAATGAAACATCACTTCCTCCACCAGAACAATTTAAGAACAAACTTAATGATTCGGAGATTTCACTTGAAGACTATCAACACGCATGTCGAGTATGGAACGAGTTGGATATGAAGACTTTAGGAGAATACTCAGACTTTTATGTAAAACTTGACGTGACTCTTCTCTGCGATGTTATGGAAGAATTCCGAAGAACCTGTTTTGCAGCATACGGTTTAGACCCTCTACATTCATATACATCTCCAGGACTAGCTTGGCAAGCAATGCTGAAAGAAACAAAATGCAAACTCCAGCTGTTAACAGATATAGATATGGTTTTAATGGTTGAGTCGGGTGTTAGAGGTGGATTAACTCAAAGCGTGACGAGACATGTTAAAGCCAACAATAAATATCTACCTGACCATGATCAAGAGAAACCTTCAACGTACTTGGGATATTTCGACGCGAATAATCTGTATGGATGGGCCATGTCGAACCCACTTCCATTTGACAACTTTAAATGGGTTGATCCCGACTGTATTGGCGATATTTCACAAATTCCAAAACAAGGAGATACCGGATATATTTTGGATTGCGACTTTGAGTATCCAGAACATTTACACGATCTTCATTATGACCTTCCACTCCTTGCAAGAACAGAAATTTCACCAACTGGAAAACACCCCAAATTAATGATGACCCTTAACAATAAACAACGATACGTAGCTCACTATTGGGTTGTTCAACAAGCTATCGAATTAGGTTTACGTCTTACTAAAATTAATAGAGCTGTAGAATTTTCCCAATCGTGCTGGTTGAAACCATACATAGACTCGAATACTACCAGAAGAGCAGCCGCTACATCAGCCTTTCAAAAAGACTTTTTTAAATTGATGAACAATGCGATATTCGGTAAAACATTGGAAAACAAGAGAAGACATAAAAATGTAAAACTTGTTACAGATCCGAACAAACTACAGAAACTCGTACAACAGCCAAATTTTGGAACATCTATAATTATTAACGAAAATCTTGTAGCTGTATCTATGAAGAAAACAAGTGTGAAGATGGATCGTCCTTTGTATATAGGAATGTCAATCCTGGATATCTCCAAGACTCATATGTACGATTTTCATTACAAAAAGATGGTCACCTTTTATGGACGGGAAAACATCGGCATCTCCTACATGGATACAGACGCTTTTATATATTGGATAATTACTAACGATATGTATGAAGATCTTCGGACATTTGATTACAAAAACGACTTTGACTTTTCCGACTATCCAAAAGATCATCCAAACTACGACAATGACAGAAACAAAAAAGTGCTTGGCAAATTTAAAGATGAAGCCAATGGTGTTATACTTCAAGAAATTGTTGCACTAATGTCAAAATTATATTCTTTACAACTAAATGAAAACCAAGTCATTAAGAAAGCTAAAGGAGTAAAAAGTTTGTATTTAAAGAAGAATGTGCATTTTAATCACTATAAGAAATGTTTATTTGAAGATCAAGATATAACAGCAAAATTCAACACGATCAGAAGTTTCAACCATCAGCTGTACAGTGTGACGGAGGTAAAAAAAGCTCTTTCTTCAAATGATGACAAACGCCACATCCTTGCAGACAACATCCACACTCTACCATTCGGTCACTACTCCCTCAACCCTATTGACGAGTAACCCTTTCATCGTCCTACATCCCTTTTCCTTTTCCTTTCCGTATAAAAGGGGGAACACAGCAGTATTTTGCTGTGTTCCCCCTTTTATACATTAGTTTAGAATGACCTTGACCTATATAAGCAGATTTATACAAAAGAATATTTAATACCATATCAGCTGTCTTCGTGAAACCATCATGTCAGACCTAAAGGAGAAGATTATTAATGAACTACACAAACCTGCAAGAATAAAGTTTCCAAGAAGAAATACTGTTATAAAAGGGATAAATGATCTATATCAAGCGGATTTAATTGAAATGCGACCGCATAGCAGAATAAACAAAGGATTTAAATATATACTCACAATTATTAATTGTTTTACAAAAGTTGCAGACGCTTTGCCTCTAAAGGACAAGACTGGTAAAAGCGTAACAGAAGCCATGGAAATAGCCATAAAAAGAGATAAAAACAAAATTAAACATTTACAAACTGATGATGGAACAGAATACTTTAATACAAACTTTGCACAGTTAATGAATAAATATAAAATAAATCATTATTCTACAAATTCAGAGAAAAAAGCAGCTATTGTAGAAAGATTCAATAGAACCTTAAAAGGAGCACTGTATAAACAATTTTCAAAAAGAGGTTCTTACGTATGGTATGATGTTTTACCACAATTAATAAATGATTATAACAACAGGTTTCATAGAACTATTGGTATGAAACCTAACAAAGTAAATAGAAGAAATGCAAAAGATGTATTAAAACGCATAAAGAAAAATACAAAGCCTAAAGTAGAAAAAATGCAGCCAAGAAAATTTAATGTAAGTGATAAAGTACGGATTAGTAAATATAAGGGAGTGTTTACCAAGAAATACCTTCCCAATTGGACAAATGAAGTTTTTACAGTGTATAAAGTGCAACCGACTGTACCTGAAACGTATATCTTAAAAGATAACAAAGGAGATTTGTTGCAAGGTGCATTTTATGGACATGAAATGTTAAAGTCAACAGTAGGTGATGTATATCTTGTTGAAAAAGTGTTACAAAGAAAAAAGGACGCAGTTAAAGTGCGGTGGTTAGGGTTTAACAAAACTGAGGATTCATGGATACCTATAAAGGACTTGGTTTAATGCAAGCAACTCATTTCATCGTTAACCTTTGAGCAGGATGGAGATTATTCACCATAAAGATCGATTCAATATTAATAACATAGATGATTTAACTGTGGATAACGTTAAAATCAACAATGGTAAACACGGTAGTTTACTTCCAAACACTGTTCGATGTATAGTAAGTGGCCCCTCAAACTGCGGAAAGACCAATGTTGTCTTTAATTTGATCACTAATCCGCAGGGATTAAGGTTTAATAACCTATATATTTTTTCAAAGTCTCTACATCAACCAAAGTATCAATTGCTGGATAAAATCCTATCTGATGTGTCTGATGTTAATTTTTACAAATTTAACGCTAGTGATAGCATTATGCAACCAAACGAAGCGAAACCGTATTCTGTATTTATATTTGACGATGTATCTTGTGAAAATCAGGATACTATTAGAAACTACTTTACCATGGGAAGACATAATAACATCGACAGCATATATATAGGACAAACTTATAGCAAAATTCCAAAACAACTTATCAGAGATAATGCAAATATTCTAATTGTATTCAAACAAGATGATACTAACCTAAAACATATATATAACGACCATGTGAATGCGGATATGTCATTTGAAAAGTTTAAAGAGCTTTGCGGAAAAGCATGGGCGGAAAAGTATGGATTTTTGGTTATTATGAAAGATCAAGCTATAAAAGATGGTCGTTATAGAATAGGTTTTGATAAATTTGTTTTAATACACTGATTAGCGGTATTACTGTACAAGTCGTCAAGGTGTGAAGATGGTTAACCAGGAAAAGCTATTAAAGGAAATAAAATCACTTAGTGATTCTATTAGACAAAAAAACCGAGCTTTAAAATCAGGTATAAATGAAAGAGAGCAATTTTTAGAAACAACATTCAAACCTGTTACTGAACCTTTAAAGCGATTAGCACAAAATATGGAAAAACCTTCAATTCGCTTCGAAGGAGACAAAATGCTACCAATTTCCAAATATGAAGAAGAATTTCAGAATGATGAAAGTTTTGACCAGTTACAAACATCTGAAGAAAGCGACGAGTATGAAGAAAGCGGAGATATAGGAGATTTAAGGGAAAAGAACATTGCAGGAGATACAAGTACAGAAGATACAAGTGCGGAAGATACAAGAGCAGAAGAAGAGGATATCAACCCATCCAACTTAAGCAAATTAGGCACAGATATTATGTTTAAAGGAACACTTGGAAGAAAATATACATTAAAAATGTTACATGGCACACATGCTAATCGAAATTATCATACATATGGAGCTAGAATAGAGGATAAAGGATTAATGATTGGAGATAGAAAGTTAGATATAAACGAAAATGATGATATAGTTATTGGTGATAAGAAATATAAAGGTACAACAGGTTTGTTTGAACTCATCTTTAAAAATAATCCTGGTAAATATACTAAAAAGGATTTACAATTGTTTAAAAATATACTAGAGTATACAAATGCACATAGAAAAAAATATTCCAAAGACCTACCTATTCATAGAAACAGGTCAATAAAATACACAAACATTATATCTAGTCTTTTCCCCTCGAAATCAAATAAAGCTCCAATTAAAAGAAGAGCTTTATCTTCTGCTGAATTAAATGTTTTGCATAAAAAAAGAAAAACAACTGATCTTACTACATCTGGAAGGGGATTATTGAAAAATTTGTATAAAACCAATATAATATATTACAACGATATAAATAAGTTAGTTGATCGAATGAGGTTATTACATGAAGCTATGGAAGCCGGGCACACTGGTTTAGAAAACGAATGGGTAGCTTTGGTTGATGAACTGCGAAAACGAGAAATAATTGTTCAGTAGACGTATATATATAGTAAGAACCTAAACGATAGCGATTCAGTTACATCATGAGTGTGGACAAGTTTGGACGGTATTCCGAGTTTGGAGTAAAATCTGGATATAGTGAAAAAAGAGCTGGGTTTCCGTTAACACCTGATGGTAATTATAATTTTGAAGGAAAAGTAATTCAAAATGTTGGTGATCCGCTTTTGTCTTCTGATGCGGTTACGGTACAATATATGGATAAAAGAACCCCGATTGTACACGAAGACCATTGGGGATTTTCCGGTAAAAGGTTAAGCAATATAAAACATCCCATTTATGATGGTGAAGCAGTAAATTTAGCGACTTTAAAATTGTTAACGATTTACAAAAAGAATGAAACTGATACAAGCTATGATGTAAAAAAATTAAAATTGTCAAATGTAGGTGATTGTGAGCAGGATGGAGACGCTGTAAATAAGAAAATATTTGATATAGTACACAAGAAATGGACTACAGAATATGAAAAACATATGGAAAGGTTTGGTGCAGCTTTATTTAATTATATCCATCGGGCTTCAGGAAGAGCTGTAGCTTCAGATGTTGACAGCCACAATTATTTAGACTGGAAAAAGATACACAATCCAGAAAAACCTAATCAATTAGATAAACCGTCTGAGCCTTCTAAAGTCAAGACATTAGGAAAGGGGGATAAAGTGAATGTGATTAATGAACCAACAGAAAACGATGAAGATTATATAAGAGAAAAAAGAATTTAAATACCCATGATAAGGGATAAAGCATCAGTCATATTCGAGAGATAATACAGAGAGGATGATGGAATCCAATATTACTGCGTGGAGTTTAATATCTCAAGAGCCGAGATTTCCCCAAGGAGTGCTGACAGATGGTTTTGTTCAACGGTTTGATAGATATATGGATTGGGAACAACTTTCCATACACTACCTCTTCACAATGACTATGTTAAGAATTTATTTTCACAGAGTTAACTGGATTCATATTTTACAAAGACAACAGTTTTCAGAAGACTTCCTTGTAGAGATGACATCAAATTTTAATAACTGTTGGGAAGTAATAAGTAAATATCAAAATCTCTCTGAAAATTACATTGACAATTTTAAAGATAAACTAAACTGGAATGTGTTATTTAATTACCAACGATTAAGTGGCAAGTTTCTAAGGGAACATGACAACTATTTAGATTTTATTCATTTTACCGAAAACAACGATACCATCACCAGCGGAGAAACATTTGAAACATCTTCAATTACACCTTATTTCTATTTTTACTACTTTTATTTATTATGTCTACATTTAATTAATTAATCCATTTCTATATAATAAATGGATTTTAAACAGTATATATAATACAAGAAGCCAAGACTAATATTACATTCATTGTAAAACATTTATAGAGTGCACCTACTGATTGTAAGTTTGGCTATAAATAGTCATGCCGAGGGCTAAACGCATCAGTCATAATCGAGAGAGATTACAGAGAGGAAGGGGAATAGCATCAACAGCATTTTCTCTATTAAGTAAACCGGTTGGAGCTATAGTTAACAAGGCGATTGATTTATTACCTGTGGAATTACATTTACCTGGAGGATATCAATATTGTGGTCCTGGAACCAAATTAGAGAAACGGCTTGCTAGAGGAGATCCTGGAATAAATAAGCTTGATCAGGCCTGTAAACAGCACGATATAGCGTATTCCAAATTTGGTGATACAAAAAATAGATCAATAGCAGATAGAGCACTTTCTGAGAAAGCTTGGCAAAGAGTAAAATCTAGTGACGCGAGTATTGGTGAAAAAGCAGCGTCTTTAGCAGTAACAGCAGCAATGAAAGCAAAAACTACGTTTGGAGGAGGAAAGAGAAGAAGGCGTGGGAAAAGACCCGCTAAGAAACAAGGAGGTAATATCAGAAGAAAACGTCGATCTACTAGTGGTAAAGGTAAAAAGAAACCAACAATATGGTCAATGATAAAAAAGGGAGGAGGACTATACCTAAGACCGTATCGTGTGTATTAAATAAGAAAGAGCAATTAATAATTAAAAACAAAGAATTAACCAATGAAGAACTGATTACATATGCTTCTTGTTTGAAAATCCCATTTTTTAGAGGAGTATTTATGAAAGATGAATTACCGGTTAAAATGTGGAAAAATGAGACTGGTATAGTAAATTTGGATAATAGTGAAGGATTAGGCACTCATTGGGTGTGTTACAAGAAACTTGGTGAAACGATTTATTATTTCGACAGTTTTGGAAACCTTCCACCACCGAAAGAACTTCAACAATACTTTCGTGCGGCAGAAAATGTTTTTTACAATTATACAAGAAAACAACCTGATGATACATCCATTTGCGGTCATTTATGTTTAGACTTTTTAGCTAAAAGTGTTAGTCAACTTTAAGATGTCTTCGTATACAGTGTCATTAACCGGTAACTCATGTACTTTGCGCAGTATTCTGTTTCCAGCGCTACGTTTGCAAAAAGGAAGACTATGGGAAGCCGCATTATTGGATTTAACAACATATAACTCTATTCCAAACGTTAGTGAAGGAATTAATAACAAAATACATTATTACAAGACAAAAGATAATAAAGGAAAATATTCAGCTTTGGAAGAATTCAGTTTACCAACAGGAGCTTATGAAATTGATAATATAAATGAAGTTATACAAAAACATATGGGAAAAGAAAATATAACGATAAAAGGCAATAACAATACAATGAAAGCCGAAATTACTTCTAAGTATTATATTGATTTTGGCCAAGAACGTTCAATTGGTAGTTTATTGGGGTTTTCTAAGGAAACAAAGGTATTAGAACCTAATACAACTCATTCTGGGAATAGAACTGTGACGATCATCAAAGTAAACAGCATAGACATTACATGTAACATTATACAAGGATCCTACAGAGATGGAGAAAATCGGCATATATTACACACATTTTACCCATCAGTCGCACCGGGTTTCAAGATAGTAGAAAAGCCTCAAAACCTTGTGTACCTACCGTTAAACACCAGTTTCATTTCAGACATCGTGCTGAACATAGTGGATCAAGACGGAAACCTTATTGACTTTCGAGGAGAAGCTATTACTGTAAGAATACATATAAAATCATCCGCTTAGATAATGGGGTTATCATTTAAAAAGAGAGAGCCAACCAGCAAAGAGGTCAGTAGCTCATCAGCTGTAGAAGGATTAACAAGTGACAACATTCGTTTTCTAGAAGAAATTGGATTAAAGGTCATTAACAATGGATATACTGGATATAGCGCAGGGCCCAACATTCGACGAGACCTTATGGGAAAAGGAATATCACACGCACAACCCTTACGCTTCGTCCAAATTAAACAATAACGATGAAATTAGGATTCCTATACAACAACAAGACATTTATACTCTTCCATGCGAAAGTTATTTATATATTGAAGGAAAAGTAACAAAAGCTGACGGTACTGTTGGAACCACTGTTCCGTTCATAAATAATCCTATGGCATTTTTGTTTGACGGGAAACTAACATTAGACAAGATTGTTTGGAGAGTACCACATGTGCGACTAAATGATGAACACAGGATTACATTATTAAGAAAGTTAAAATCAGATCGAGACATTGTAATGCCATTCAGAAGCTGGGAGTTTCATGAATACCCCGTTTTACCTTCAACACAACGGCATACATGGACTGTAAAAACTTCTACTCATTTGGAAAAAGCGAGATATGTAATCTTTGGATTACAAACAAAGAAAAAAAGTATATTAACTGAAAATGCTGGTGAATTTGACCATTGTAAATTAACAAACTGTAAAGTGTTCCTGAATTCACAATTCTTTCCCTACGACAACTTTAATATCTCTTTTGATAAAAAAAGGTACAGTGTTTTATACGATATGTACGCTAGGTTCCAAAATTCATATTACGGCAAAACAAACACACCTCTACTATCTCCCGTACAGTTTGAATCGAAAGCTCCGATTGTTGTAATTGATTGCTCCAAACAAAACGAATCTGTAAAATCGTCTAGTGTTGATATAAAAATAGAAATGGAATTTCAAGAAAACGTACCTGCAAATACATCTGCGTATTGTTTAATTTTGCACGATAAAATTGTTACATACACACCGTTGACTGGTATCGTAAAGACGGTATTGTAAAACGTTGTACCACCACCGGCACCGCCACTGTCGCTAACCTATAAATAGCGGAGCAACAATGCAGGTCTTCAGTTGATCGTCTATCGTCGAATGGGCAACATCTTCTACAAAATGAGTTCTCCATCTGTTGTACAAGGTGATGCAGAGGTAGCACCGTTATTGGAACGTGATAATACTAGTGAAGAAGAAATCATCCAGGAAATAACTGCATTTTTAAAGTTTGGTAAAAGAGATAGAGAGGAGGAAAGTAATGCAGACCCATCAAAGGTAGTACCAAAGAGGAAGAAGAAAGTTGAAGAAAATATTCCTCCTCACATTTTAACTGAAGTTTTTTTGCGAATCTTTTACCCCATCTCAGCATGCATCAGTAAAAGTGTATCAGTTGGATTGATGAAGTCATTGGATTATTCCCCTACAGTAATACTACACCATGGAACAAAAAAGGTTTTATTTTCGCAAAATGCTTGGGAGTCATTTTTGAAACATGTACATTTAATAGAATGTTATTTAACTAACAGTTTGTGTGGAAGGAAAACACATATTCGACTTTTGGATTGTGACAATGAAATCGATATTGTTAAACATCGTGGACAACTACAAGTGCGAATTAGAGACTTGACTCAACATGAAAATAAGATTCTACTGTCACGTGAAGAATTCTACGTTTTAAACTACGCAACAGAACCTATTACAAGGTACATGAGACAGTTGGTATTTGCAAGCGCTATTATTAAAGAATATTTGGTCGATACTTTGGAAAAACAACCTGATAGCACCATCGTGTACGGACCTGTGGATACATCTATTTTTAATAGAATACCTCATGAAGTTTGCATGTGGAGAAAGTTAAAGGATTTTGAACCACTTGTAGAAATCGCTACAGAAGCTACAGAAGAAACAACACAGGAAGAAGAAACGGAGAAACAAGAAGAAGAAGAAAACGAAACACAAGAAGAAGAAGTTAAAAAAGACTAAAGTTTGACTTAGTAAAGAAGAACACACGTGGGGTAGGCCTATTGGGGACGGTGCCCACGTTAAATATACACCAACGCGCCTGCAACTGTACGGCCTGGTATTTAACCTACCGTGGTGTGGAAAACAGTTTAGTTGATCGCTAGGTGCCATGATGAGCGGAGGGGATGAAGAAGTGAGTGTAAAGCCTTGTGTAATAGAATTTCAAGCATTTCGAAATAATGATGATAGGTTTATTATCAAGGAATTAGTAATTTTAGACTTGCTTACATTTGTAGTTTACCCATTCACGTTTGAAGCTCCTTTTTCTTTTAACAACCTTAACGCCAAAGCAAAAAGTACAAACAAATGGATAACAAACTACTTTCATCACATACATTGGTATGAAGGATTTATAAGCTACAGTAATCTGCACAGTATTATGTTTAACTTTTGCAAACAATATTCACATATATACACAAGAGGATTAGAAAAAAGGAACTGGATACAAAAGTACACGCACGGTGATGTTTTCGATATAACCATCGGTAAGGACTTTAACATTAATCTCGGTAATATTTGTGTTGCTGCAAAAGATCCTAAACACGGACAATTAAACTGCGCATTGCACAACGCATATCGTTTGGCTGCTTACTTGGAACAAACGCAGAAATGTGGTGGGGGTAGCAAAGAACCGGAATGTGGTGGGGGTAGCGGGGCCTATAAATACGAGGAGCCAACACCGCTCCGGCACGAGTATTATTCGAGACTCCGAAGAGGCAACATCACAGAAGACATCGCAACCACTACTGACGAAGATGGCATCACAACAGTTTCTACAAACACTGGTTGATCAATTCAACACTCATTCAAAATCCGACCTTCTGCTAACTAAAAAGTGTTCAGAATTAAAAGAACAAAAACACTACATTATTCATAACATCAAGAAAGTGGAAACCACACATGGAGAAGCAATTCTAGTTTCATTGAGCGAAGCACCTTTAACTTCAGGAGATGAGCCGAAGTTTCAAGTATTTCTTCCAAAACGATTTGTTCAACTGCTACAGAATGAAGATTTGCGAGATATTCAACCGGGGACGTTGTATTTGGTATCACACGGTGTAAGCGGCAACAACTCAACGGAACTCACTCTGCACATCATGCATCCTTGTACATAATGTCTCTGTTTGTATTTCTCTGTTTGTATTTTATTGTTTGTATTTCTAGTCATCAATGTTAAACTTAAGTTTATTGTATTGTAAGATGTTTGTTTAATAAAGAAAAGAAAAAATATAAAAAAAATAATATAAAAAAAAAAATAAAGAAAACAGCAACACAGCAGTATATTATTTTATATACTGCTGTGTTGCTTTTTTTTTAAAATTCAAATGGATGACCTTGAACTTTCATTCAGGGTTAACTTATGAAGAGGTATAAAAGAGAGGGAGCAGTGAAGTTAGTCTCAGTCTTGTCTAACACACGCTGCAGCTAACATGTCGGTGCCACCTATGAACAATTTATTTTTCGATAACAATTTGAAGACATATTGTTGCGAGTTACAATGTTTTAAAATACCAGGCGATCAAGTTGACGGGAAAGCTTGTCGTAAGTGCAAGTGTTTCAGCTATTGCATATGTAGATGTAAAACGTATCAAATGAACCGACAAGATAAAATACAAGAATTACGCCGAAGGATTGCATTACTGTGGCGGCGAATGTAGTAGCAACGATCTGCCTCGCACCAGCTGCCACCTGCCACCTGCCGCCTGCCATCTGCTGTCCGCCATCTTCTCCGCCCCACCACACTTTTACCCCCACCATTTCGTTTCATATCAGAACGTTAGCTAGCGAATAGTCAGTACACCTCCGGCTCTCGACTGGTGAACATCGAGTGCTCTCCACAAACGTAAAACATTATATTAAAATGTCCATTAAAATTAGGTGTATTCATTATGACTCTATTCATCTTGCGACTTTCCAAGACCTCGAGGTGTTTAGTGAAGAGTTAAGACTTCTTATTGCGTCCGGTTACGATTTATCTTTGGAACTTTACGCATCAAAAAACAACATGGACTCTGCGCAGGGATCGAAGTATCTACCGTCTTTCATCAGAAAGCAAAGTGATGGCCGCAACTCGTCCGGATCAACAACATCGATGACAACCAACAACGGGGAACTATTGTAAACATGAATTATTGTAAACATAACTTATTGTAAATAAAATAAAGTAATATTTGTAATTGTACTACCTCGCACTCGTATCATTCGATTGCTTCATTCGATTGTTTCATTCGATATTTATTATCGATTAACTATCGAATCACAATCGTTTTACGAGTGCGAGGTAGATTTTTTTAAAAAAACTTCACCGTGACCTTGAACTTTGAACTTTTACTCATTTCGTCACAAAACCGCCTACGTCACTGGCTCAGCCTCAGATGACGTCTTTCATGACGCAGCGCTTCCGGTCACGTGACCGGAAGCCATCAATCAAGTGAGCCAGAAGTCCCCTTTCCCTACTACTCACATGTGGCATGGAAATTTGTTTTATTTAACCACTAAAACATTTTGCACTTACTCTTTGGTTTTTACATTAGGAGATGAACCAACGAGTAAGATGTAGAGTTTGGTTTTTTTGTAGATGTATTTTCTGGTTAAACTTTGGGTTAATCAGAAATAGAGACAATGCTGTATACTAGTGGTTCACAGTTATAAATGGGGTAAGAAAATGCTTCTAATCCTCATCCCCAAAAGAGTCATACGAAAACGTCCGTGTCTGTTATCTTTCACGATTACGAAACATTTTACCACCATATAAGTATATAGCCTGTTCATAGAGGACATATTTACTGAATCTTAAAACACGTTTTGACTGACGTGGTGTCATAAGTGTCAAGAACGACTAGATTAAACCAATAGACGACAAATTCAAATTAAATTTAACAACTAAGTAAAAGATATATTTTAACAAATAACAAACTACCCTCTGTGGAATCTTTGATATATAAATTAATATATGCAAAATCGTTATGTAAGAATCAAATACCTAAATGATGATTCGTTTCTCTCTAGTAGGGAAAAGGATAAGTTAGGTTAACTACTACACTAACCATTATTCAATGATAAATTTTGAAGGGAATACAATTAATTATATGTATTCCCTATACTCATTGTCTTTACAACATTTCTTGTAACACACCAGGAATGATTATGCCAAGGGCGTGTGATGAGTCAAGTGAATTATATTATGATTGTTCTTGATTGGCATTTTAAATTTGTATTGCGTTTATTTTTTTAGTTGGTTTAATGATGAAAATGGAAAATAAGCTTTCCAAGGAACTCAGGACAGTCAGTAATGCCGTCACCGATTGCAGTACTGATCAGGGAAGCGTGCTGCTAGAGAGTAGAGAGTAAAAGAAGATCTAAACAGCTGAGGACATCTGACATCGGGACTTTGGAACAGTTGTACCCCATCTAGAAGACCACATACTCACGCTACGGGAATGAACCTTCTCTATATAAGCAATTAATCTCGTTTAGAAAACAGATCAGATGGACGTAAATTCCAATATGTACAAAGTTCTCTCTGAGGAGAGAGAGACAGTGCTCCTTGTAGAGTTTGTGACAAATCCTAACGTGATTGTATTATTGTGAACATGCTGATAACTCTGTGTGAACTTGATGGCTATATTTTTAATGTAAATTTTAAATTAGTATTTTAAAAATGTTATGAGTAAACTGTACCACGGCAGTTATAATATTTTAACAAAAAAACTTGCTTCAGGTTTTCACGTTAATATTATATTAGATTGCTTAATACTTTAATGTGCCAAAATGTATCACATTAACCCACCATGTTATCATGAAACATAATCATTAAATGTTAAAATATATCCAATAACATAAAAATCTAAAAATGTTAGCAGGTTTTACATACGTTTCAGAAATGAAAGTTTTACAATACAATATTTCAGTTAAGTACACAATTTGTTTTTCAATGACGATTTTACTTCGATTTATTTAATAATGATTAAAAAATAAATAAAAATAAATCAACTGAAATTTGTTCATGGTTTGTTTCAGCTAACAGCATTTGAGTTTCGTGTTCTTTTGTGTTAATAGAATTCAGATTGAGATCTCGTGCGAGATATGGCCGTAATTCGATGTATTGAGGTAAACTCGCGGTGTATTTATACAAGCCCATTCAAATAACTACACTTATTATTAATCTTATACGAAAAGAAAATATTGCATAACAATAGAAAAGTGTTTAAGGAGAAGATAATCCTCTGGTATGATCGTTATTGATAGCCAACTTACGACGCATTTGTAAGCCAAAGTAGCTTATTAAGGGTTTTGTTATAACACCACTCTATAACATTTTCAGGATGAGATTCTGTATTTAGAGAAGTGAGAATTTATTTAAATATAATTAAGATTGTACTCCTTTTGTTGATATATCTAATAAAGCCCACAGTACTTTGTAGTTTCAAGATAACACTTGATAAATTTATACTCTAGTGAAAATTAAAGTCTTAGTTAGTTGAATAAGATAATTCAAAAACGGAATTATAAAAACATTTTCTCCTAGCTTACGAAAAAATAAAAAATTGTTTAAAGCCAACACTTATTTCACACTGACGGTGACACACTAACAGTCACTGACTTATTAAACACTGATGGTTTATACACCCATAAATAATTAGTCATAACACCCGTGGTACACAACTCTAAGACAAGGAACTCCGTTAACGTTGGCCTGCAGATGCCCTGAGCAGTTAGATCAGTCAGTCACTCCAACTCATATTTTATTGCAAACTTCATCTACAGGAACATTCCTCCTGCGATTAGGGACCTGCAGGTCACAACTAAAGTTTACAAAAGGGTAGTCCTTAACTGGCTGTTGGAGATCGGTTCTGAACATGCTGAGCCCCTCATCCGTTCTGAGTACTACAATGACTAACTTTACATCACCGACTGGTCACTGAATATAAAGCTAACAATACCGTTTGGCGTTTACTTCTACTTCTACCGTCTACTTCTACTTCTACTTCACTCCCGCCATTGCCTATTGTCTTTGTATTATATCAAATGTCGTTTTTATTTTTACTTATTTTAAATCAGTGTTTGATATTTAAATGCAAAACGAATCTTAATTTTGTTCATGATTAATATACATACAACTGCCGATATTGTTTTATTTTTATTTGTTATGTGTGTTTGTAGCCTATTTGATCATCAAAAAGTAAATGTTAATTTTTTAGCAATAATACAATGTTTTTGATATTTTCAAGTGCACTGAATTTGAGGCAGAGCTCGTTCTCACGCACAGGCCGATGGGCCTATGTGCGAATTTAGTTTTTCGCAATATTGCTTGTGTACATGATGTTGTATTTGTTTTTATTTGGATATAAATTTGATTTGATTTGATTTGACACTAACGTTTCAGGAGTTGTAATCTAAGAGCTTTTATCAATAAATTTTACTCTTTACCCTTTTCCAAAAGAATGAAAATAAAGTTTCTTTTTAAACTATTCTATATATTACGTAATAATAAAGTCTTTTAAAGCAATGTTCAGGCACTCTCAAAGCCATGGACGATATAATCCAGAAATGGTGGACGTAATGGTAACAACTAATGTACGCTAATATTAAGAGGACAAGTCTCCCTTATCATAATGTGAGGTTATTAATTTATAATCAATGATCCATAAGAGGAGAGATAACGTATTCCAACCGTACCTACTTGCTTTTGCACTTGCATGCATAAAGACCTTATTGTTTTGTTGAGCATCATTTAACTAACTGGAACGGATATTTGAGCCAGTATTCAAGTATATATTAGGTAAAATATATAAATCAGCCCCGTGTCCTTGCTAAGGTCTGCCTGGACTAAACCTCGTTACATTAACGATATTTAACGCTTGTTATGTAAGATACGTATCATGTCTGGTAAATGTTAAATTATATCTTTAATCGCTTTGTTGACCAAATGGAAGGTGTGCCATGCTATTTAGTTTTTTAATTTTATTTTAAACTAATAATTAGTAATAATAATAATAATTATATAAACATTTAGTATTATGTTCCAATAGCTATTAAACTCTTTAGTACTAGTAAAAAACACTGGTTTCCTCACTTTTAAATCATAGTAATCTTTGTATTGTATTGCCTCTTTGATTATAACTTTATTAAAATACAAAATAACAATATATTTTGATTATTTCCTCTTTATTTATAACTGTATTTCATAGCATTAGTTTTCTGTGCTTTAAATTCTTATTTTTGTAACAGAATACAATGAAAGTTACATCTACTCCTACTTATATAAAGCTAGACGGGTTCCCTGACTGACTCATTGACACAAACTATGAGGTACTTCCTGTAATCGGACCCTACTCGACCTCATACTTGAATTAAATCTCTTGACAAGGCACAGATAAATTTATAAAAGTTTAAATTTTGAGTTTTTGAGGCCCTTTTTGGGCAGGAAAATTTATGTACATTCATAAATAAAAGATTAATGACATTTGAATTATTCTACATAAGAATTACATGGTGGCTGAGTATGCAGGTTTGCTGAAACATGGAACACAACTAATTTATTTATATACAAATATCAATATAACTCAACTAGGTAAAGCCACATAGATACCAAGTTTTATTGATTTATGTTCATAAATAACGGAGATAATACTATACTTATTCTCCATAAGAATAACATGGGGCTGAGTACGTAGGTTTGCTGCTACGGGAAATATAGGCAAAACAATAGTTTGTTGTGCAAATATCAATATGCCATAACGTTATGAAGCAATATACCAAGTTTCGTCAGAATAAGTTGATAAATAAGCAAGGTATAAAATTGTTCTTATTCTCTATAAGAATAAAATTCGACAACGTAATGAATGTGTTTAGCACTTTCAATATCTCTGTAACCAATTGATATAGAGCAATGATCAAAACCGTCAATTTTTGTAAGCTGAATTGAATGGTGAAAAGTAAAATTTGATTTACTAGGATATTATATGTAAAAAACTCAAAAAACCCATTTTTACGGTACAAAATCCCCCGCCAAAAAAGTTATGGATGTGTTATGAAATCACAACCTTTGACCGTTACCACATGTTCTTAACAGCTGACTTATATAAATCTCCCGTGTAGGTTATAATGTGCTTACCATGAGGTATATATAAATCAGGTGTTATAAATATTATGAGCACATTATCGTTTACAATATTGTTAATATATTTGTTACGATATCAGAAAATGTCATCAACCGATTGTTGCTTGCTGCTTGGTGAATTGTAACTTTCAACATGCTGCGGTAGCTCAGTGGAAATGTCGTCAGATTCACGATATGGTCTTGCGTTCAAATCCTCCTTTTGATTGTTACTATTTTAGGTCTGAAATTGATGTTTAATTTGACTTTATTTTTGCATACAAATCCATTTATTTGTAATTATGTTGCACAATGAACAGCCACCATACAGCGTTCTGCGGAGTTAGGTTGGGTATTTTGTCGTGAACTGCAGCCTAATTTGTTGTTAGTTTTTCCAAGTAAATCAATTTTTATAGCTCCAATTTTAACAATGTATCCACAACTTTATATTTTTAACTTATATCTGCTTGACTTTGTATTGAGGTAAGCACTTTACTTTTACTTTTTCACCATAAAACAGTTATCAAATTTGGGAGTTTATTCGATAAAACGAACAAGAAGCCGGTTGGTAAAATGTTTCGAGATCAAACCGATATTGGACACCTGTTTAGGCGATAATGCGCTCACCAAAACTCATTATTGTTTAGTGTTTCCGTGGTTTACGAACTACAATAGTTGGGTTTGATTTAAAACTTGTGTTAGCTGAGGAATGCAAGTGAGCGAAGCGACCTACAAAAGGGGGTTTGGGGTGAAGCCACCAACGGCGATAAGCCTAGTCTTACATAAAACTAAACATATTGATATTGTTTATAAATACGTCCTTTATTTATGCAGATTATTAACTTTATTCAATTAAACTGAGGAGCTGAATACAGAATACATAACAAATTATTGACTCTTAAGTAAATCATTGTTCAATATAAAAGATTATTGTTTTTGTCTAACATTGTGTTTGCCTTTTCTATTCAAAATTGAACTTAAAGTTCATAACTGATCTCAAATTGATAAAAATATACGAATACTTAAAATGTATAATATGACTGAAGAATCACTAAAAAAATTAGCCTTATAAATGTTTTAAGTAATTCACAACATTAAAACATAAAGGATTTACCTTAAAACATAACATTTTAGCGAATTTCCCCTATAGGGAAGAAGCTATTACCGTAGTCGGCATGGTAAGACCTAGGCCCGGGACCATGATAACTTTTCGTTTTGAGGTCCCCAGACCCCAAAAACACCATTCGTTCGAAACTGTATATATATATATATATATATATATATCTATATATATATATATATATTAGCGAATTTCCCCTATAGGGAAGAAGCTATTACCGTAGTCGGCATGGTAAGACCTAGGCCCGGGACCATGATAACTTTTCGTTTTGAGGTCCCCAGACCCCAAAAATACCATTCGTTCGAAACTGTATATATATATATATCTATATATATATATATATATATATGTGTCCGTGAGCACGATAACTCTCGTAAAAATTATCCGATTTTGATGAAATTTGGTATGAACGTGTAAAGCAACATTTATGACTTTAAGTTCGAAAACCAGCCAGATCGCTCTATCCGAAGGGGTATTTTGGGGGGGTTTTGTACCCCAAAAATGGGTTTTTCGAATTTTTTACATATAATTTTGGAAATAGTCAAATTTTATTTTTTTCCATTGGATTCAGCTTAAAAAAACACACAATTTGGTATTTTGATCATTTCTCTACGTCAATTGGTTACCGAGATATTGAAAGTGCTAAACACAGTACGTTGTCTAATGTTATTCTTATGGAGAAAAATAAAAATTTTATATCTCGCTTATTTATGAACGTATACTGACGAAACTTGGTATACTGCTTCATCTGGTTGTGGACCATTGATATTTGCTCAAAAAAACAATTTTTTGCCAAAGGCTCCCGTAGCAGCAAACCTGCGCACTCAGCCCCATGTTATTCTTATGGAGAATAAGTAACGTGTTATCTGCCTTCATTATGAAAATAAATTAATCAAATTTGGTATGTGGCTTTACCTACATGAGTTATATTGATATTTGTATAAAACCCCATTTTTTGTGTTCCTTGCTTCAGCAAACCTGCATACTCAGCTGCCATGTTATTCTTATGGAGAATAATTAAAATGTCATAAATCGTTTATTTATAAATGTATACTGATGAAACTTGGTATGTGGCTTTATGTGGTATTAAGATACATTTATATGCATTGGAAATTCGCTGAGTACGCAGGTTTGCTGCTACGGGGGTATATATGTGTCCGTGAGCATGATAACTCTCGTAAAAATTATCCGATTTTGATGAAATTTGGTATAAACGTGTAAAGCAACATTTATGACTTTAAGTTCGAAAACCAGCCAGATCGCTCTATCCAAAAGGGGATTTTGGGGGGGTTTTGTACCCCAAAAATGGGTTTTTTGAATTTTTTACATATAATTTTGGAAATAGTCAAATTTTAGTTTTTCCCATTGGATTCAGCTTAAAAAAACACACAATTTGGTATTTTGATCATTTCTCTACGTCATCTGGTTACCGAGATATTGAAAGTGCTAAACACAGTACGTTGTCTAATGTTATTCTTATGGAGGAAAATAAAAATTTTATATCTCGCTTATTTATGAACATATACTGACGAAACTTGGTATACGGCTTCATCTGGTTGTGAACCATTGATATTTGCTCAAAAAAACAATTTTTTGCCAAAGGCTCCCGTAGCAGCAAACCTGCGCACTCAGCCCCATGTTATTCTTATGGAGAATAAGTAACGTGTTATCTCCCTTAATTATGACAATAAATTAATGAAATTTGGTATGTGACTTCACCTAGTTGAGTCGTATTGATATTAGCATAAAACCCCATTTTTTGTGTTCCTCGCTTCAGCAAACCTGCATACTCTGCCGCCATGTTATTCTTATGGAGAATAATTAAAATGTCATAAATTGTTTATTTATGAATGTATATTGATGAAACTTGGTATGTAGCTTTATGTGGTATTAAGATAAATATATATGCATTGGAAATTCGCTAAGTACGCAGGTTTGCTGCTACGGGGGTATTTTATTCTGCTGTATTCTAATTACACGAACTGTTGTTGTAAGAAACTCCCTTGGACATACTCCGTTATATTTAATCATTAGCTGCAGTTTTGACCCAAGAGTAATTGAAATGTTATGGAATTTGGTATTTTTCACACTCACCTCTATAACTAGAACACTGCATTGTTTTAACCTAATATAATGTCAAGCTTAAAATGGTTTTTATTTGTATTGAAATGTTTGTTAAAACGCAAAATATAACATATATTTGCATACTATGCTTTCACTTCGTGAGTAAAGGAGTAATTGTTCAGCTATGTTACTACAAGAAAAAAACACATCCACGGACAACAAGTCACTTTCATTCCCACCAAAAGTTGTAAAGTGTCTGTAAGTATGTAAGTGATCTAAAGCTAAACGAGATATGTTAAACTAATAATACTTATCTTTTCAACGTTGCCACAAACTTCTAATTATAACAAACTATCCAAGAAACTATTAAGCTTCGTTGGTTGAATTGGGTTAAGGCATGATTAGTAAAGTTTGAGAAACTTAAACAGATTTCAAGGTGCATTTCTTAAAACTGTTTTAATAAAAGTTGACATCCACTGCAACATTCCAATTCAGATATATTGAATAGGGGGAATATGTTTGTAAACGGCAGAGCCTGAATATTGAATTGATTCTTGGGGTCGGGCGATATTTGTTTTGAACACAAAAGACGGGGTCCGCCCCCTCCTTGCCCCTGGGGATCCGCCAGCCCGTTACGGGTATCTGTGATGTGTAACTGACTCCTGATCGGAAGTGTGGAATACATTTGTTCTCCTCCAAACTTTCTTGTCCTATATTACTTGAATGTTATTCTTAATTTGTGGGAGGGGGTGGAATAATTCATAGATCTGCTACATTTTAAATTGTATTTGAGTGATTATTGCTTTTCACAATAAATAGGAACATTGTATTACTAATTGTCTATATAATTACGAGTAAAATTAAAGACCCCAAAATGATATATAATAAAGTATTAGCGGACCTAGTTTTCAGGCTTATTTCAGAGATTGGGTTGTCAACACCAGAAGTGCGTTTGCCTGTCCTTTGGATAGGTTGTATTATGAGAAGTACAACCTATGAGTAGCATATCCTGGTATGTAAGCAGCCAAATAATGTTTTGTCAAAATCACGGAGGGTAATGATACATTTTAAGTAAAAGATTAAGGAAATAAACTTTACATTTCGCTAGTTTGCGAGGACAAAAATCTAGTCTTAAGGAAGGGTATGTGATAACTGTGATCACAGTTCTACTTGAAACTGCCGTACACCTCATAAAAAATGTAGAATATTTTATTCTAATCAAGAACAATTGTATTATTTTATGATCGGACTATAAAGGTTTTTATCAAACTGTAAAAACTTATCGATATTAAAACAAATAGTAGTGTGTTAAAGATAATGAGTTATGCATGTTTATAAACACTCGCACCTTCCGTATGAATTTGTTAAAACAATTTTAAATTGCGTGTTACACTGATATTAACGCAGTGCACGGCACTATGGCGCTTTTACGGAAAGTTGATCACGCTATGGGTGTAGCGACTAACATTGGAAAAACCAAGCGGAAAAAGTAATGATTAATACAACATTGCATATAATAATTACGTTCCAACATTTTCCTATTTTCCCTGTTAGTAGTTGTTCAAGTGGTCACGAGTTTTACTCCCGGTACGTCCACATGAGGATTGGTTTGAACCGCTTTCCCTAAACTTACTCTATAGCGTTTGTGTAACTCTATGAAAAATTGCAAGTTTAATAGTGTCATTGTTAATTGTTTTGTGATTATCGAATGTATTCCAGACTTACCCAACCTCGTGTTAAAATAGTTAGTTATATATTAACAGTTGTTTGTAGTTTTTTCATATAGGTACGAAACAATAGGTTCTAGTAATAAAACTACCATAATAGAGACACTTTTGTCAATCAATCAATAATTTTTTTGTGAATCAATTTAGTGATTGCATTATTGTCATTAAGTCAAATACCCCCGTCGCAGCAAACCTGCGTACTCAGCGAATTTCCAATGCAAAATATAAGTCTTAATACCACATAAAGCCGCATACCAAGTTTCATAAAAATATATTCAAAAATAAGCGATATATCAAATTTGAATTATTCTCTATAAAAATAATATTGGGGATGAGTACGCAGGTTTGCTGCTACAAAAAAACAAAAAATATAGGGTTTCTTGTAAATATCAATATTACTCAACTAGGTGAAGCCACATACCAAGTTTCATCAATATAAGTTCATAAATAAGCGATATATGTCATTTTGATTATTCTCCATAAGAATAACATGGGAGATGAGTACGCAGGTTTGCTGCAATAAGGAACACAAAAAATGGGTTTTTATGCAATTATCAATAGAACTCAACTAGGTGAACCAACATTCCAAGTTTTATTAATTTATGTTCATAATTAAGGGATACATTACATTTTACTTATTCTCCATAAGAATAACATGGGGCTGAGGACGCAGGTTTGCTGCTACGGGAATTATTGGTAAAAATCGGGTTTTTTGTGAAAATAACAATAGACCACAACCAGATGAAACCATATACCAACTTTTGTTAGAATACGTTCATAAATAAGCGAGCTATAATGTTTTTCTCATTCTCCATAAGAATAGCATTGGACAACGTACTGTGTTTAGCACTTTCAATATCTCTGTAACCATTTGATGTAGAGCAATGGTCAAAACACCAAATTGTGCGTCTTTTTAAGCTGATTCCAATGAAGGAAACTAAAATTTGACTTTTCAAAAATTATATGTAGAAAACTCAAAAAAACCATTTTTAGGGTACAAAACCCCCCCATAATACCCCTTCGGATAGTCCGATCTGTCAGGTTTTCGAACTTAAAGTCATAAATGCTGCTTTACACGCTTATACCAAATTTCGTCAAAATCGGATTATTTTTACGAGAGTTATCACACCCACGGACACACACACACACACACACACACACACACACACACACACACACACACATATATATATATACAGTTTCAAACGAATGGTGTTTTTGGGGTCTGGGGACCTCAAAACGAAAAGTTATCATGGTCCCGGGCCTAGGTCTCACCATGCCGACTACAGTAATAGCTTCTTCCCTATAGGGGAAATTCGCTAAAAATACTTTAATTGTAAGACCTAAGCATTAAACTCATACTTTTGCGATGTTCGATGCACAAGTTGTAAAATACTAATTGCTAATTAAACTCCAATTAAAATTAGTGTCGAACAAATTGTATAGACTTTTATAGCAAAACGTTTTAGTGTTACCTTGTTTAGACAGTAAACATTGCATGTTATAATAAAAGGTAGCAAGTAGTTATAGTATTGTTGAGAGGAGCGTGGTAGTCGTTTTGCGATAATTGGGCTTCGTTGTCAACTGCACCTAATACACAGTCATCCATGTATGATACTGAATCGCAAACATCACGAAAGTTAGGCATTTTGGTTTTTCGTATATATAAAGATATACTTCATCCCAGGTGAAAAATTAATCATGATAAAATCAGACCGCAGGTGAAAAATAGTTATTGGTTAAGTGTAAATTATTATTTATTTTCTGAGATTTTCTTAATGTTTAGGTGTAAGATAACTCTTGTATAAAATATGATCTGTAGATTTTTATAACTATTAAATTGTACACTTATATAGCACTAATAAGTGAATTATTGTAATAATAACATGTTACGGTCTTATCTTGTTATTAATCCAATGTGAAGTTCAGTGTGGAGTTAATAAACTTATTAAAATCTGTGCTTTAGGTATGCTCTTGCCTTATTGATGGTTTGGGTTTATACACATTTTACTCTTTCTTAGGTTAATCAAATGCAATTTTATTTATGGCATTTCACAACTAACTAAATTAAAATGTGTGTTTCATAAGAATATTTATGTATACTTTTCAAATACATATATTGGTGTGTGGAAAAACTAATATGCAAAGCTGCTAATGTAAAGAATTTAGATCTCAAAAGTTCAAGCAATAGTGTACAAGATTTCAAAAAGACAGTGTGTTTAAAGGAAAATACAAAGTGTAAATAATATTACGTTGAAACTCCAAGAATAAAATATATATTTAAACCCTCCATGAGTATAATATTAATACTAATATAAAACCTTAACTATAAAGTTTTCTGTAAACAAATGCCATGCTCGGTGTTTGATTCCGCAGAAGAGGCATTCAATTTGTTTTATTTCAAATACTCGTTCATTTTTAATATGAGATCGATCGCTTCGCTCACTCGCCTATCGAAAAAAGAGTTTGAGTTGCCATTCCAGTAGTTTTTAGCGAATTTCCCCTATAGAGAAGAAGCTATTACCGTAGGTCTCATGGTAAGACTTGATCCCGAGACCATGATAACTTTTTGTTTTGAGGTCCCCAGTGCTAAAAACACTATTCGGTCTAAAATTCATATATATGTATATATATATATACATGTGTGTGTGTGTGTGTGTGTGTGTGTGTGTCCGTTAACACGATAACTTGAGTAAAAAATGTCCGATTTTGATGAAATTTGGCTCAAATGTGTAAAGTGACATTTATGACTAAGTTCTAAAACCAGAAAAATCTGACTATGGGAACCATGGGTTGGATGTTTATGGTGGTTTTAAATTTTCCAAAAATAAGTTTTTTGTACTTTTCACCCAACAATATTTAAAATTCTCAATTTTGATTTTGAGCATTTTATAGAGCTTAACAAACAAATAATACAGTATTTTGAGTCATTAACCTAGGTTAAGTGGTTGCGGATAAAATCCAAAAAACGTGCTCATAAAATCTCTCATGTTAATCTTATTGTATGGGAAAAAGGTTTTCAGCTTTTCCTCAGTTCATTTTTTCTGTAAACCTCAAATTTGCTTTTACCAATCACTTCAGCTCTACAAAACAAACATTTTGGTGTTTAAATTGTGATTCTACGTCCAAGCGTTGCCGAGATATTCAAAGTGTTAAACACGGTACGTTGTCCACTGTTATCCTTGTGGAGAATAAATAGAATTGTATATCTCGATTAATTATGAATGTGTGTTGATGAAACTTGGTATTTGGCTTCAAGTTGTACTGGTATATTGATATTTGCACACCAAATTTATTTTTTGTTGATTATCCCAAACCTGCATACTCATGCCTAATGTTATTCTTATGGAGAATAAGTAAAGTTTTATATGTCCCTTAATTATGAACATAAATTAATAAAACTTAGTATGTAGCTTCATCTGGTTGAGTTATACTGATAATTGCACAAAAACATATTTCTTCTTTTCTTTTTGCAGCAAACCTTCGTACTCAGCCCTAATGTTATTCAAATGGAGAATAAATAAAATGCTATAGATCACTTATTTGTTTTTGTATTGTTATGAAACTTGGTTAGTGGCTTAATGCAGTTGAGAGAAACATATGCATGCATTGGAAATTCTCTGAGTACGCAGGTTTGCTCCGACGGGGTATTTTATTTTAATTGTAAGAGTTTCTATTCAAGTAGGTTTTTTATTTCCATAATGATAAACAGCTGTTTACAATATTTTAAGTTATAGAAGCTGATTTAATGGTTTGTTTTTCTTATTCATAGCAATCGGTGTTATATTTTTAAATTCCATAAGCCCAATGTTAAAATTTTCAATTTTCAAATCAGTTGTTTAGAAAAATACGAGATTTCCTGAGCTAGTGGTTTTCACAAATCGATTTTTTAAACCCAAAATCCCCAAATCCCAAACTTTCAGCAAAATCCTTCCGCTGAATCTCGAGATAAATTTTAGAAACATACAAACATAGCTCGTATAAGAGTAAGGACCCAAGTTAGCTCGTGCTACTCAGGTTATATTATTTAATATAATTTACAAATATTGACGATCAGTATTTTTCAGTTGATTACGGAAGAGTTCAAGTTTCGTGTTGTTTTGCGTTATTAGAATTCAGTTTGAGATTTCGTGCGAGATATGGCCTTAATTCGAGGTGTTGAGGCTAACCCACGGTACACTTGGAGTAATACATGCACATTCAAGTTCTTACATACATTAGAAATCTTAATCTCGAAGAAAATTTCCCCTTAAGTGGCATTTTATGATTTTTCCCACCGAAATATCCAGACAATGTGTGGGTTATCTGTCAATTATATTATTGCCTAGTGTAATCAACTGATGTGGTGAAAGTAATATTTTAATTTTATCATAAACTTGGGGAAAGTTGTTGCGGTGCTGTTATAGTCACTATGTATGCAGCCAAACTTATATTATTGTATCCGCCAATAGTAATACCTAATATACAAATATTACGTTTATGTCAATTGGAATTTTCCATAACTAAACAACAAATTAAAGTAAATAAATAAAATTCCTTATATTTTGTCAGCAGCACTGCAGTTTCGGCCCTCCAGCTGTTATGGTGACATTCTTAAAACTTCTTAAAGTTTTTTAACATGGAACACAGATGTCTTTATCCAAGTACCCTAGAAAATAATCACAGCACATAATTAATACGATTATTTAAAATACTTATCACGGATTAATTAGCCTTTTAAGTATTTATATCTATGCAATTTGTTCAAGTTTCTTGTGTGGTGACAATTTACATAAACAAAGACATCTGTGCTTTAGTTAGATTATTGATTGAAGCTTTACAGAAGAATCAAAGCTAAAAGAAAGGGAGGAACTGCAATAATCTTATGACGAAAATAAGTAATTTCTAGTCACAGGCAACTTAACAGAAAAATATATTCGAAATATAAATATTTAATGGTGAACATTTGATGGTGCGAGCAGGAGTTCCGTTTGCAGTTATTAAATCGTTTGCATTTTAGTTAAATAAAAAATCAATATAATCTGTTAAGAGTATTGAATAATACGTTGGTTTAACGAATCGGGTTACAAGTAATTAGGTTTGAACTGAACAAATTTAACCTCTTATTGCAACTTAAGAGGTTGCAACTTGCAGTTCCTCTTGCAAACTCATACCAATGTGATAAGACACGTAGAATTGGGAGAATATCTATATCATCTATAGTTCGATTTTAGGTGGTAATGTAATAAACAATTTGTATCGTGATGTATCCACGCAAACAAAATAAAAGTATAAATGCCTGTCAGAACGTGAAAATATAGTTTATTCAAGATGTAATGTGATAAAAGTTACCTAATTATATTACAATAGAAAAGAGTTGAGGTTTTTAGAGGGTATTCTACTTAGAACAAGTTTCACCGCACATACTTACTGGATTGTTAGTTGAAACTTGTTTAAATTTTCATTACCATTAAAGAAAATAAATTCAATTTAATTAAACATAGTAAAAATTGTTTTTACTTTTTACAAAAGCCAGTCAAAGTCTGTCTGAACAAAAACTCGTTACCTTTGATATGTCACCCGTTGTTAGGAGGGACACGTATAACAAGTTGTGAATGTCAGATTTTATCTTTAACCATTGGGTTTACAGCTTTGAGACCTGATATACAATTTACTTTGTAACTTTTTTTAAAGAAAAATAGATATAAACAAATTTAACGATAAAGTGTCACAGCATTCAAAACGTATGCTGTCAAATAATTTCACACGACCACTCTGTCACTTTGAAAACACACATTTTACCGTGTTCGCGTTAGGAGAGGCTTCACCTGGTGACCACATATAAACATGGCGTACTTAAGTACACTAAGTGGATTTAGAGCTGTGATTTGAGTATGGTAGAGAATACTGTGAGAGTCCAACTTGGACTTTGTCTTACTTCGTCTAGGCAGTCGTAGGCACTTACAAACCAAAAGACTGATCTAGAGTGGGTTGAAGACTAGGCTCTGAAAATTACAGATCGAAATAAAAAGATGTGAGCCCTATGGGTTAGGCTCAGTTAAAATGTTTGTGGTCGGTACGCTTAACTTATTTTTACTACACAATTAAGAATAGAAAATAATAACTGATAAAAAAAATCATTGAATACTCTGTAAGCCCTTATTCTCCCTAAAACCTTTGATCGAATTCTAGCTTACTAATCATGAATCAACCCAGCAGTTTTTCTAAGAAAATGCTATCAACATTTCCCGTTACCTGGCTGCAGTTTTCACCCAGGGGTCATTTAAATGCCTGTAGTGTTTCCTCCTTCAACACACCCACCTTTGTTCGTTTTTTATTGCACCGCCTTACCCTAATATTTATAAAATGCACACCGGGGCAGAACCTTTAAGTAAAACCGCTTGACACCCATTATCCCCATAAAACGTGAGGAAACAAATGTGTATCGTTAAAACTATCTCAAGGTCATTGATCGAATGAAAGGGTTCATTTTAAAAACTTACAAAAAATATTTTAACTAGTTCAGCCGCTTAATGTTAGTATGTCAAGTGCAATTTAAAACAGAACTTAGATAAGGGAGTGGAAATTGTTGGTCCAAATATCAAAACGAAATATATAAGCTGAAATATATTAATATATCAGCTGACTAAGCTTTCAAACAGTAATGGATATTGTTTATATGAATATAAAACAAATGTTTTAAATTTGTTGGTTGTAAGTTAAATTATATTAAAATGTAAGTTAAAATTATATTGAATATGTTGAACAATAATTAATAAAACTGATTGTTTAATCGCTTTATTAATGTATAAACGGTAAATGTTTCAATAAAGTCCAGGAGCAAAATAATAAATCAGGGGAAACATTTTAAATGTTTGTGTTCTTTTGATGTATTAGTTTAAAAAAATTAACACGCGATTTTAAAGTAGTCAGCACACTATATTTTAAATGCATGCGAAAATGACATGTAAAAAAAATTATTATTTGTTTATCTAACCAGTTTGGTTATAAGGCACCTCTCATTCTGTATTATCAGAATTTTATACTTTTATTTGTATATGTTAAAAGTTTTTATGATAGTGAAAAGTAAGGGGATAAATGTTACAATTTAGCTATATTATACATTATACATTATACTACATTCAGCTACAATATATTGTAGTGGTCTATTCTGTGAATGATAGTTTTATGGTGTCTGTGTTGGACACTATTTTACAGCTAATCTAGAGTTACTAAGCCAAATACCCCCGTCGCAGCAAACCTGCATACTCAGCGAATTTCCAATGGAGATATAAATGTCTTAATACTACATAAAGCCACTTACCAAGTTTCATAAAAATATATTCACAAATAAGCGATATATACAATTTTAATTATTTTCCATAAGAATAACATTGGGGCTGACTACGTTGGTTTGCTGCAACAAGGAACACAAAAAATGGGTTTTTATGCTAATGTCAATATAACTCAACTAGGTGAAATCGTATACCAGTTTTTATTCATTTATGTTCATAATTAAGGGAGACAGAGCATTTAATTATTATCTATAAGAATAACATGGGGCCTGAGTACGCAGGTTTGCTGCTACGGGAGAATTATACAAAAACATTTTTTTGGAGCAAATATCAATAGAACTCAATGAGATGAAGCTGTATACCAAGTTTCGTCAGTATACGTTCATAAATAAGCGAGATAAAAAATTTTCTTTTCTCCATAAGAATAGGATTAGACAACGTACTGTGTTTAGCACTTTCAATATCTCGGTAACCAATTGACGTAGAGGAATGATCGAAATACCAAATTGTGTGTTTTTTAAGCTGAATCGAATGGTCAAAACTAAAATTGACTTTTTCAAAAATTATATGTAAATAATTCATAAAACCCATTTTTGGGGTACAAACCCCCACCAAAATACCCCTTCGGATAGGTCGATCTGTCTGGTTTTCGAACTTAAAGTCATAAATGCTGCTTTAAATATTTATCCCAAATTTCGTCAAAATCTGATCATTTTTACGAGAGTTATCGTGCTTACGGACACACACACATATATATATATATACAGTATCGAACGAATGGTGTTTTTGGGGTCTGGGGACCTCAAAACGAAAAGTTATCATGGTCCCGGGCCTAGGTCTTACCATGCCGACTACGGTAATAGCTTCTTCCCTATAGGGGAAATTCGCTAAAACAAAGATTAGATCCAATTCTGTGCTTATATTTTAAAATGTTATTTCTGCGTGTTTGCCCCACTATCCATCTGGGAGCTATTATGATCTTTAGTTGTAATATTGACAAGGTTGCCCGTATAGTCAACGTTGAAGTTTTGGTTAGCACAGTATGTTTTCTATTTAGTTTAATTATTTTATCAAATAAGTTTTTAAAACTTACCGGATTCAAGGAAAAAACCTAACTAAAACAAATAATGTAAAAAACTAAATAATAACAACATTAGTTTTATTCTTTTTCGTTTGCAAACAAATAATAAATACGATATCTCAAAATTTATGTAATATTTTTCCCCCGAAAACAGTAAGAAAAAATAACTGTTTGAAACCGTTCATCACTTTAAAAACACTTTTAAGCTCTAGCTCGAAGATTAATTAGAATGTCAGAAACGTGTCTGTCATGTTGCCTGTGTCCCTTTAGGCCAATATAAATATGTTTTGAGCTTAACTTCCGTGAAAAATATTGCTTTATGAAAAACTGTTGGCATTACTTGATATAAGATCAGTGAACATTTTTGCTATATTTATGGACTTGTACCGTGATTAAAAATGTTATCAACAATGTATGTTAAACAAAGAACTACGTTTACAAATTCATTTGATAACATATATCCCATATATTTTATCAAATACACTGCAAAAATATAAAGGCAGTGTTTTCCTTGCATAATATTGGCAGTCATGTATCAGTCACTATATAGCCTTTCCACCAAAATTACTATATACAAAATGACTTAAGAAACAAATAAAAACACTATAAAACATATTTATAACTTTAAACATCGTGTGAATACACTATACTTAACCAGACAATAAGTGAATGCAATTTCTTCCAAGTAATTTGTAGTTTGTACTTTTTCTAAAATTTAGTAATGGAGTATGCATGTATGATGTTTATCTCTATATTAGTATCACTTAGCTTAACAAACCTCTATTTAGTTTAAAGTATTTTAGAATTAAGTAAACTGTAAAACAGTTTATTAATTTTCATTCCTCTCACCCGTTACAAATGGCTTAACCCACCCGTTACACTATATATCTTGTCATAGGCAAAACAGAAGCTTTCTTATAATTCCAGTCAGTGCTGCTTTTTTCAATCCCAAATAACATAATACACAAATTCTCATTTCACAAATATTAAAATAAATAGTACACTTGTTTAAACAGAGGTTGCAAAAGTGTCCCACCCGTTACATATAAAATGGCTGATTACTAGTGATTTACAATTTCAATTTTGTCATAAAAGTATAAACTTCATTTGAAATATAATGTTTGTGAATGTAAGTAGTAATGGAACGCTATTGACAACCTATTTAGCAACTGTATTGCAAAAGGAAAACCCAAACAGCAATACATCTAATGTGGCTATTTTTCTGTTGGCAGGAACCATGAAGACTACACAAAAGAGTCAGTTATCCGGGACGGTGGTTTTGAAAGAGAAACAATTTGTGGCGATGAGAAGGACTGTGCGACAGAATCCTCGAGACATTGGAGCAGAAGCGAGCGAGGAGAGAATTATTGTAAGTGTTTTATAAACTCGCTCTAAAAAAACTTCAGGACTTTGGGATATTATTACATATACTAAAATTAAGAAAAACGTTCTCAACGCTTTGTTTTGTTTATCATTTTGTATGTTTTTTTACATAATACCTCATATATTTTTAACATCAAACTTAGTACACGTATGATGACTAATAAGCCATATGTCGGGATAGAGTATGACGATTCCACTTTTTATAATTTCAAAATAGCGGTCAGTTTTGTTTTCAACGGTAAATATCTTTAAAACCATAATCTTAAAGAAACAAAAAAGTTTATATTTACATATTTATTTTTTAATAATTATATTTTAAGCTAAACATAAATGACTGTAAAATTGTGATTTTTACAATTTAGAACATGATGTTTAGGTTTTGATATAGCAAAAAACATAATATTTTTATTCTTTAATATATTTGACACACCGTAATGATTAATTTAGTTTCTTATTTTACTAAATTTTAAGCAGACTTACTTTTTTTAAACTTTATAATAAACGTTTACGAAGAACATTCGACAAGAATCGTACAATATTTGTATTTCTAAATTAATAATATTGAAAGGTAATTCTTTTCCTCTTTGAAGTCTGATTTATATAGTAAATGCTTTACGTGCCCATAGACTATAATAATTGATAAATAATAGGCCATTTTGTTAAACAAACTTTTGTATTATAGGTCATATAATGGTGGGCTTTATATTAACTACGGTGATAAGCATGTATTTTGATAATGAGTACAAAATATCCCATATATTACGAGAATAGAATTCACTCGGTTCGTATAAGGGTAACTCAATAAAGGGTTCATTCAATTCGCAGAACGTTGGAATGATTTAAGATGTCCAAACTCTGTGGATGACTGAATGTTTTGACGAGGGGGAGGACAAAAAGGAATCTTTTTCAGATGTTTGGTTCTATCTACCTTTGGGACATACTGTCAGAACAATAGGCTTTTACAAAGTTAACACTTTTAGAAAACGAAAACCCTTCAGTTCTCTGTTATGTCAAATTGCATCAAATAAAAAACATATTTAAATTAATTTACGAAATAAAAAAGTGTAAAACACAATATTAAAATAATAACCTCTAGAAAGTTTGTTGTACCTTAATCAATATATAAATATGTGATATTGTTGTTGCATTCACTTGAATTTTTACCTAAATTTGTCACTATTAGGAGCACAATAAACATGTTTACTTATGTTTCTTTAAGCCCAAAAGGTTACACCAGCTTTGAAACCGCTGGTTAGTAGATGTACCAGAAATAATAAAATAAGAAAACACAATTATAAATTTCTTTTGATTTATTAGATAATTTGGATGAATTAGTTGTTAACAAACGGGAACTGTTATTAACAAGATTTCTAAAAATAAAAATAAATCTTAGAAATTTGCATAAGATTTATAGCTTGAGAATTACTATCTCATCCTCAATTCTTCACAGTTCCTAATGCAATTTGCTTGTATTGCCGTTGCAATCTGGAGGGTAGGAGTGAAACACAAAACCAGTATTGACAAAATAAGTTTCCTTGAGGGAGACTACAGTTGACATAATTGTTTTGTCTGATTGACTGAACAAACGTCAAATAGCTTTACTAAATTCCTGGAAGTTATATTACTAAATAAAAATTATAAATATGGATATAACTACTTCTGTATGGGGGGTTTCCGTTAATATTCGTCGTTCATTTATTTGAGTATGTTGTTCATATCGGTCGGATAAATATCGTTGTACTTCCATGTCGAAAAAATATCGTGCTTCAACTTTTACATTTAAATTTTAGTTTTGTATTTCATTAGAAAATATTCACTTGATCGAAGAATCCTACTGAGGCGCAATCAAATTGAATATTGCAAGACTATGGTGTTTGTCAGGTTTTCATACAACAATATTACAATGTCGATATTTCGAAGTGGTAAAGTAATATCGTGCTAAACAGGATAATTTTAAACGAAAATTCAATCTCAATGTTAAATATAACACAATCTACATGAGATCAGTTCCATAAATTGCCTTAAGAGATAGATTATTCATTTGCTTAGAATTTCATACCAATCCTATTCTCAAGTTGTATTTACATTTGATATGATTTATTTTATTTATGGTAAATTTAGTTCCAAATACAATAATACAAAGTTATTTTACTTTTATAGCATTTAAGTTTAACATTAGGAAAAATTAAAATAGATACATTGTAAACCAAAATAATTTAAAGCAATTTACAACTACTGACGGATAAGCTATTTTCTAATGCAGTAATGGTTTTTTCGTAGCATGTAACATAAGAACACTAACTCGATTAAAGGACACAATGAGAGCGGGTTGTGTCATGATGGCTTTCTAGGAAACTCAAAAGACTCTTTACCGAGGGAACGGTCCTGAAAGAAAACAATTTGATGTGAAAAGAAACCCTTTAAAAGCATGTTTGTACTTTTTAAATGATGCTTTACGATTTATTGGATATCAGTTGTGTAGCTAGTCTGCGAACCTAAGCGTGAATTGACATTACATATTCAAGGTTATCACTCATAATTTCGTTAGTGAGCCTGTACGCAAATCAACATTGTTAGAAATGGTAACTAAGTATCTACATTTTCGTACTTAATGACAATATATTTTTATTACTTTATTTGTTAACTTTTAGATTGTTTTAGATCTCAATTCAATTAGTTATGACAAATGATTTACTATGCTAACACAGTAAACGATTTAGAATAGAAACCCTATATTTTCTTAATAATTGTCTAAATTACAATTTTGATTGTTATACTAACCATATTATACTATTATTATTACTTTTATTAATTAACTATTATCAATTTAATAATTGTTCAAAATAGTTGTTATGAATTTTGAATACAGACATTAAGAAAAATACTTTACTCTCCCACTCTGAAACAAGTCGGTGGAATACAAGAAGCTATTTAAGTCCGAAGGGTTCAGGGGAGGCGCTTGAGCATTTGTCACTTTTGATTGAGGTCTTGGCACTAGCCAAATTAGATTCACCTGATTTATTGGGTCGTTACCCCACCGAGTGACTAGATTAAAACAAATTAGGGGTATTTTCAAAATCATGTTTCATACGGTTAAATTGTAAAAGGATGTTGTGTTTTTTATCAAGATAATTCTGAGTAAAATGCTCATGCAAGTTACCAGAAATGTACTAAAACTGTTTGTGAAACGTTTAAGGATGTGCATAGATAATTGTGCAGTTAAAGTTTAAGCCTACTAATAAAAATTGAGGTATGTAAGGAATTTATGGACAGTATGTGATTTATGTAACCAACTTTGAAGCATTTACTGATTTATTTACGAAGCTGTTTTACTTAAAAACTGGAGGAAAATTAATTATAAGGTTTAATTTTATTTTAGGTTTACGCCTCCTCCAATCACTCACTTAAAATTGTACAAGCATTTGAAAAAAGGAAAATGATTATGATTTTAATAAAGTATACCCATTTGCTTTCAACTTTCATAGTATTTTGTTTACAAATATTACTTTAAATAATCCTTGCTTGAAAATATGTTTGTATGCTGATTAAGTTAAATAAAATATTGGAAACTTCCATCACGCATAACACAGTTTATAAATGATGGATAAATAGAGTGTAAATACGTTTGCATAGCTCAAAATAGATTTATCTTGAACATGTATTTTATTCAGTATAAACCCATGAAAAAGTAAATTGGTAAGACTATAACTTTTTGGAGATAATTACCAGGCAATTTCTTGGATTTGATATAGTCTAAAAACTAAATATAGTAATAAAATAAGTACTTAATTTATTTAAATAATCAGCTGTGTAATAGACCCTGATAAAAAATACATAGTAAATAAATTATTCGATGATTGATATTTGATATTCGAACCAAAACAAAATAAATTACATACCTTTTCCGTTGTCGATCTTAATTGTTTTACTGTCAGACTTAGCTTAGCAGATTATTTTTTGAACTCTAAATGTTTTGTCGAAATTTAAAATATGATCACACATTCATTATAATAAGTAACACCTACACATACGTCACATGCACAGAACCAAAATAACATTTCACATAATTAATAATAAAAATTGTTTTATATCCAATGCAGCCCCGTTATCAAGATACAGTAGTTCTATAGCACATTACAACTAAAGTATAAATCACCCATCAATGGTTTGGTCCTCTCTGGTAATTTCATTAGATATGGACCACAACCTCTTCTCTGAAGGACATAAATTCTCCCTACCAAGCCGTAAACTGGCTATTGATATTCAAAGCAACATTTTTGTCACTCAAATTACGCTTCAGTAACCGGCTTTTTAAAGTTGTGTATAAAAACAACGATAGTTTATAACAGCTCTCTTACTCTTTCAAGATTGTTGTCTTTCCGATTTCAACGTTATAACGTATTGAAATTAGCTATACACTATTCGGTTTTAGTTTTGTTCCTACATTTGTGAAATTAAGTAGATTTATATTTTTTGTGTGACTACAATCTGTAACATGCAAATATGGTTTTTTAAACCCGCTTATCAAAAAGTCTGCTTGAGCTGAACAGAATTGTCGTAAATGAAAACAGGTGTGTGTCTAGGGAAATGGGAAAAGGGGACACCAAAATTAAGTAATATATTTTAAAATTTTACATTAATTTTGAGATTATAACTCTTTTAACTCCAAGTCAACCTTTTAGCCTTGGAGTTTAGAAGTTTATTAATTAACTAGCTGTGTAACAGACCTTCGTACGGGTTGCATGTCTGAATAATATATTAATTTGAAAAGAATAACTGTTTTCCAATGTCCTGTTCCCAACTTTTAAAAAGGACCTAATAGAACTCCTCAACCCCTTAATCTTATCCAAAAATAATTTTCAAATTTATTGTTAAGTTGAGACACTCAGTAGTTGGCTACATAAAAGATATATTTAGAGAGGTATAGATCTCGTCACCCCATGTCTCAAACACACATAGTGTCTATATGAAATCTCTAGAGAACAAAACCATAACTCCCCATTATGGGCCTTTAAAGTACCAAATTTCAGCTTTATGGGTTGAGTAGTTCGTAATGATTATATTAAAGGTCAGTGGGGCAGAGCCCCATTTGATATTTTTTATCTGCTTTTTTGCTACCGAATTTCATCTCCATCAGTCCAGTAGCAGGTGCAAGATTGTTGAAATAAGTATTCTCAAGGTTCGGGGGCGGGGCCCTAAAACACGTTCTTAACGGGAATAGGCTTTTGTTTGTTCTGATATATTAGTTTAAACTTAAAAGGTCCGAACAAATGCTCATAAGATTGCCATCAGTAAAAGTAAATTAGGGCAGAGCCGGACACGATTTTGTTTCAAACCTAGCCTTGTACATCTGCAGAATAAGGGGAACCACTATGCAAAATTTTACCTTCTTAGACAATGTCATTTTTAGTTACAGTGATCACAATGTAAGCAAGTGAATGTGTCTGAAAAGTATAGATTTAAATAATATGTTCACTCTGTATACTTCTGTTATTTATTACCAATCTTCACTCAACATTTTAAATGAGAACTAAAACAGCCGATTATGGAATAAATATTCTTAAGTAGTAGTTAAGTATAAATAATGCTTTGTCCACAACAATAAGATGGTATTTTGAAAATCCCGTGGTTTGTAGCCCTGAGGTGAACTCAAAATGTTGAAGTAGCATATAATCTTCTAACGTACGTATAAAACATACAAAAAAGTTTAGTCTAAATCAGTTCACCCGTTTTCCTGGGAAAAGCGAACAAACACGATCAAACCCGCGCGAAAATACGTTTTTGAGTGGCCTCAATTATTTTTCCATAGGCGCATGATAGTATAAAGTAGCCTAAAACCTTCTCACAAAGGTATTAAACAAAGAAACAAAGATTCGTCAAAATCATTGCAATTATTTTCCCGTGAAAAGCGAACAAAAACACGTCCTTGAGCGTTACCGAAGGACAACAGATGGACAGAAATTGAGATAAGACTTTTTTGGCTCCCCTGGGCTGTAAAACGCGAAATTATGCAAAAATGTCATAATTCCAAGCAATGTATAGACAAAACTTTATTTTTTTCTATAAAGATATCCTCTCTGTATGTTTATGTCCTTTATTACCAATCTTCACTCAAAGTTTTAAATAAGAACTACATATGTTAATAGAATAACTATTACTTAAGTCATCATCTGGTTTATAAATAAATGTTTTGTGCATAAGAATAACATAGGATCTTTAAAACCCCGTGGGGCAGAGTCCTAAGGTGATTTCCAAAAATTATTTTAACCTTAAACCTTCTAACGCACATAAAGAACATAGAAAAAAGTTTCATCGAAATCAGTGCACCGGTTTCCCTGTGAAAAGCGAACAAAACGTAACGAAAATCGCAAGAAATCACGTTTTTGAGCGGCCACCATTCTTTTTCCAAAAGACGTATGGCAGTTTAAAGTGGCCTAAAACCTTCTCACGCATATATAGAACAAAGAAACAAAGTGTCATCAATGTAAGTCCACCCGTTTTCCCGTGAAAAGCGAACAAAAACCCGTCCTTGAGCGTTACCGACAGACAGACGGACAGACAGACATACAGAAATTGAGATAAGACTTGTCTTGGCTTCTTTAGGGTGTAAAACGTGAAAATATGCAAAAATTGCATAATTCCAAGCAATGCACAGACAAAACTCGAATTTTATTTATATAGATGGAAATAATTAAATAGCCTCCAGCACTCCTTACGCAGCACTATTGGCTGTAAATTGAGTGTGCATCTGGATCAGTTAATTTCGAATTCGTTAAAAAGATTAACCAAAATTATATAGTGGTGCTATATTTTACATATGTTTAGCAAAAAACCTATATATTCTATTCTTAACTTAAATAAAATGAGTGTATTATAATTTTCTGGTGTTCTTTTGATTGAAAATACATTTAAAACTGTATATGCATCAAAACATAATCAAGCCTTGGTTAAATTTGATTTTGAATTAGAAAGCCGATCTATCAAAATAAGTAGACTTATTGCATATTGATCTTTGACAAATTAATATCTTATTTTCTAAATTTTTATTACTTTTATTGGTATACTGCATCTAACTATCATCATTTCTACTTCATTTTAATTCAACCGAACTATGTTAGAACACGTTAATCATTTGAAAAATATTAGTTAGTTCTAATAAACGCAGTTGAAAACCCCCTTTGCTCCTCTACTTCAATGCTGTTCCACTTCGTGGTCAAATGGATGCACTATCAGTAATTGAAACGTTGCAGTGTTCTCATCAGCTTATGTCATTTTCATTCTGCAATAGCAGTTTTAGTTATTAATTTCTCTGGGAAGTTTTAATTCGAAAATATAGCCGATAAAATTGAAACACTCTTAAATTGTTAAACTCACTAACGATTCCTGTAAGTTATCTCACAACGATTTTTGAGATCATCTAATTGTTCAGAAATCAGCTTGTGCAATTATTTGCCTTGAATCATAAAAAAGCCAATCACAAGGGAAGGCTGTTGTTTACAATAATACAAGGTTTAGATGTGCAATTATTTATAATAAAATCCCACCGGGTTTTAGGAAAGATTTAGTTATAAACAATTCAATTACACGACGTTTTGAATATATATATTTAAACTTGATGAAAATGTAACTAAATCAACTTATACACATACTCTCAAAATAGTCTATCTGCATTACATGTCAGTGGGGATTTCAAAGAACCCAGGAATCATCCCTTCTTACCACTTTGCCATATAACTTTTCTTATCGCACATTCCCAGCTCTTCGGTATATTATGCCATATACGGAATGTGTAACTACTAGTATTCAATAGTGTCTTAAGTTTCTTGTTAAATTGTTTAGAATTTTGTTTTGCTTTTTGCAAAAAACTGTAGTATAAATAATTATTCTGAACTTCAATAAAACATGTAAAAAAGATTAACTAAATAAAACAAAGAGAAACACAAATACCTTAAATAAAAATAAATAACTAATTTAATTAACTATATGATTAATGTTATGCATGCGTTGCGCTCAAAACAGTTGACATTTATTACGTTGCATGCTGTGTACACCTGTGTTTATCAGTATTGGTGATTATCAGTCAGCTATACATTGTTAAAAGTGCATGGACAGGCAATTCAATTACATTCAATTAGAATTAAACTCCATTCAAAATAATATAGGTAAGGATAATAATATAAATCGGTGTCTTACACAGTGATTTAGTGATATGTCTACGAAAAATCATATTAGATATACGAAAAATCATGAGTTAGCAAAGCATTCAAAGCTTGCAGTCTCCAAAAAAACTCATGAATCAAATATTTTTTGGATATTAATATTCCGCTATATCCAAATCAAGAAACGCATTAAACATAAAAAAATCAAACGTAAGTGCAAAAAACAATTCAATCATAAACGCAAGTTATGCAATACAACTAATTAAAAATTATACTACAAATGTAAAATATGAACAAATTTGGGTGAATAAGCAGTAAACTACATAATAGCAACAAAACAAATGCTTTAATAAGTGTAATGACAGTAACAAAATCAAATCAGATCTCTTTTTGTAAAATAATAAAACAGTTGCAATTGTAACCTAGGACAAAGGTGCCGAAGTTGAGGTTGGTGAACCTGGTGAATCTGGTCTTGCCCATCATGTACAGATACGTCCTGGAACAATCACCACTTGACCAACATCGCATGAGACATTAGTTAGTCTATACTTGCCTCCGAAGATCCCGTGGTTTTAGGTGCTGTATGAGTCTGCCAGTCCAACTTTCTCGGGTATCCAGTACCCAGCTCGCCTGCTAACATGGAAGGATGAGAGGGAGCGATTTTTAGCCTTTGCAGCGTCCTTGCCAATGACGTCTTGCCTCCGGTAAATCGCCTTCCTCTCGACTGCAAAGAGTTTGACAAGGGTGAATCCAGCGATAGTCAGAACGGCCGGATGGCACATTGTACGATATACCGAAGGATCCTGAGTGCTGATTGATCAGCAATCCAAGCGTTGACATGTACCGGCTCTGCAAGACACACACCAGTGTCTGTAAACACGTCTGGGGCACACAAAGAGTTTCCTATTGTGCACTTGTGAGATTGAGGAATAATAAGAATGAAATCATAAATGTTCCCAGTCAGTTTCTCTGTAATTAACCTTGGCCATGGTCTATGTGAGTGATCTCAATGTTTTACCTAAACAATGTTATTTTTAGTGACGTTTACACCTATCCCTGACCTAATAATCAGAAATTGTAACCTTGATATATTTTTTTAACTCGGGAGGGAGATGGTTGTTTTCGACGCTTATCCAATTTAGTAATACTAAATTGGAGTGTTTAGGCGACAAATAGAATAGAGAAACTACCTAAATACATTTTGTAATTCCCTTTGAAAAATACTTTACTAGCAGTAATCCATTGATGGCGAAATTGCCTGAACTGGATCTGCTCATCAATCAAAATATCTTAATTGCCATTTCGACATAAAAACCGTTTCTCAAACGAACTATCAGATTTAAACACAACACTTATAAACAGAAGGGTCTAAAATAAATTTCCGAATAGCACTTTTCCTCGCAAATCAACGATAACTTTACGTATTACAATCATCATCCACATTTAATAAATAAAATGGTAAAGTAACGAAATTCGTAGAAAGAAGTTGGGGGGAATTGGTTGGGCTTACATATGGAGGAGGGGTGTACTTAGTTTCGCAATGCAATGATAAATCTCAAATATGGCACGTAGGATAAATATTCCATGGACACAGGCTAAAACACGGTTACGTTTCAATTACAATTAGCCCAGCCGTTTGATCAGCCGTTGAAAAGCGTAACGGGGTCAGAGCCAAAACCAAGCTTATGTTTTATTAAGTATTTTAGTGCCCTAAATATACTGTTTGCAAATCTTCCTAAGTTTTAGTGAGGGGACATTTTAACAAAACAAATTTGATTTTCGAAGTAGCAAATTCGTTTTTGTCCATTAAAATGTTGATACTTATTTGGGTTTAGTGCAAATCCGTTCAGTTCCTTAGTCTTCATAGTATTATTATGAGTTTATAAACAATATATTAATGATATTACTAATAATGTAATTGAGGATGTAGAGTGAGCAATGCTAATATTTACTGGGAAGAGGATTTTATTTTAGGAAGAAATAGTTATACAAATCTACAACTTCCATTCCTTATAATGAATTGTTATCGGATGATTGTCTTACGTTGGGCAAGCATGTAGTAGCACGCTAGTTAAGTAAATGCTCTGGTCTAAGTTGATTACGGGAAAAACTATGGTGTTGTCTTTTGATTAGAGACAACTATCAAACAAGTAGGTAACCGAACGACTAGGTAAAGTTGACACTATTAGGAATACATTTTAATAAATCTATTAAATTACTTAAGTAAATGAAAATTTCTAAACAGAACATATTAAGAGCAAAACATTTCCGCTACTGGTATAACATTTTCTAAATTAATTCATCTTGAGTTTTTTTATTAATCCTAATGAATCTCTGCACTGTACCTAACTTACTCTAAAAGAGTAATAGTTTGTAAAACAATTTTCACAGTTTATAAACGAGATTAAAATCTTCACTGTGCATTTTTAAGTTGTGTGATTATTTGTAAACATTATTTTTACTTTGGTGTTGAAATTTGAAATTTATTTCACCTCATTCATAATTTATTTGTTTATATTAAATTTGTTTATATTATTAATTGTGTCAGATCAAGTGAGAGTAAAACAAATTCAATGAATAGTTAGACCGTTTGACTAATTTAATAACTCAACAGTAATATAAGATGTATTCAAAAAAGTATATATTTATAATAAATGAAATTTTATGGTCATACGAGGAGACGATAACATAAATAGTGCAGTTATTTTATAAAATAATTAATCAGTATAAATGCCCCTTTGGTAAACTAAGCTACTAAAAAAGCTGATGCAATCTAATTTGGCTGGAGTCGAAGCATCAATCATAAGTGATAAACGTTCAACTGCCTACCCTGCTACCTAATAGAGCTTCTTGTATTACGGCAATATTTCTGAGATAATAAGAAGGCAAGAATACCTTTAAAGTGATGTTACCTTTTTCCTTATAAATGTACACTGTTTCCATTATAATTACGCATTTATAAGAATACAATATTTTATTTTATACAAATTACTGTAACTCTGACTATAATAATATTACTTTAAATGATCTGAAATTCGTGGTATGGATAATTTAAACATTGTTAATAAAAGGTATAAAAATCCTATTGGATAAAAAAGTTAAAGAAATTAATTATCAGCTAAATTCCAGACCAGACACTCTGAAATATATGTTTATGCTTTCTTCTCTCGCATATTGAAAAATGCTTAAAAACCGATAAATGTCTTTGGTTTACTAAAATGCCATATCACAAACAGCCATTGAAATTAACTTTAAAACACAGTCCGATAAAAGTCAAAAATTAAATTAAAAGAATTAACAATAAAGGTAAAATAGATTTTTTTAAACTAATTTTCTTCTGTAATTTGTCATCTGCATAATTTGTCTTTAGTAACGTCTTTGTTTTATCATTTATAAATTAGAATATTTACTGTCATTCAAACATAAATGCATTTAAAAACGTCTTAAATACCTAACCTAATACATGGTGCAGCAAACATTACACTCAGTGTTAAATTTGTAATGAAGTATCTATAAACTGACATATAAAACAAAACCACAAAATACCCATAATTTATAAGGTTTCGTCATTGACTCCTGCACTAAAACAATGTGGCCACGCATTATGCTTAGGATTAATGGATACTATGTCTTACATGTTCTACAACCTCTGCTTGATTTTAAACACCCATTTAGGCCCATATCCGTTTTGGTACCAATCCTGTGAAAAACGTTTATATCTGAATAGCCTAAACTCTAACATGAATTACCTGATAAGAACACTTTAATCAAACTGAACATCCTAAATTTGTAACTTAGATTGTTAATACTCACATTAAATAAACATTAAAATATATTTGTTTCAACCTATGAATAGTAAATTTACATCTGACCGTGCTTAAAACAAAAGAAAACAAGAACATATTTATTCATGTTACTGTTATTTTTCAAGAAAAAATATTAAACACTTATATAACTTCCTTGATACTAATATTAAAATAAAACGGCTTTATAATGTTATTATGATATTGAAATAATATTCATTATAAGAACCTCTCGTTATTCTTGGAACGTTACATATATTGGAAAGGAAACTAATGAACAACTCAAGTATAATACCTAGCGTCATTGGGCGAGCGGATAAAAAGGGAGGAAGCACCTCATTAAAGGCACATAATAGGACAATGTAGATTTTGAACAAACCCTAAATAATCTTGGTATAATACAAAATCCCCCTTGCCTTTTCCTCCTTTTTACAAAATTCGTAATTTTTTATATTTACAGACAAGTAATAATTTTACTATTACTGGAACATATTTTAACGTAATTATATATTTTTAGTATTGAGTACATTATAAAATAAGAAATTCTAAATGCAGAAATATATGTTTATATAACCAGTTTTTTATAAAAAATAAAAAATTAGGTAATTCTTTATGACCGAAAGTATTGCTGACAGAATTACCTAGCTGTAGTGAGTTAGAACCATAAGGTCTACAAAATTAAACAATGTACAGCTGATTTGTATATTAACTGACCATTTTATCCAGTAACTGTTGCGAGTGCACACAAAGATTAGCTAAATGTTTGTGAATAACAAATGCTATATTGATTCTACAAATCTGTACAAAATTAATAAGTTAAAATGTTTTAATTCATCTAGAGTTGCAAGCAGTTCATTATTCCGATATCCATCACATTTTAATCTATCACGGTTTTACGTAGTTGTAGATAAACAGGAGTTGGATGAATATTTTAAACTATAATCTATGATATCCCAATTTTTGTCGTAATGAAGACCTTAAGTATTAAGACCCACTAAGTATATCTGTATAAAATATAAAACGATATCGCACGCAGCACGCTGACGTGAGGGAAGTGAACTTCAGCATTAAAATCTTTAACAAATCTAATAAAGGCTTTAAAACAACACTGGTAAAGTTTTTTGGAAAATTAAAAATGTTGTTTTTTGGCTGTTATGTTGCTCCTGGTTATATTTAAATTGACTATTAAGATGGCAGTGTTTTACAGTATAAGGTTAGGAGGAGGTACAGTAAGGATAATAAGTTGGTATAGGGGTATTGGGGGTGAAAAAACTACATCAAGATATGAAAAAACAGCCTTTTCAAGCGTAAAATAATAAGACAACGTAACGTGTTAAGACAATTAAAATTTCCTTTAATAACTCGGTAAATACTTATGCTAGAATGATGAGGGAGGGCTTAATATTTTTGGCATTTTAGGAACAATAATTTAATATACAATAATGTTACGATCGAGGCTTTTTCTGACCCTTTTTGGGCCTAAAGACTCAAAATTTGAAAAATTAAAAGACCCAAAAGAGGGTTTAGAGCTGTCCGATTGTTTTTTTCCAACAAACTTGTTCAACCGTTTAGAAGGGATGGTTCCTATCAAATTTCAAATAAATCAGACAAAAATTGCGACCGCTAGAGTGCGAACACATATCAGCGGAGTATATATATATATATATATAAATATATATATAAAGTTTTTAGCGGCCACCCAAAAAGTGTTCAGATGGTCAGGTTAGGAATATCTCTGGTGGTCCTGGGCTTAAGTTTCACCGTGTGCGTCATGTTAATAGTTCACTTTTCCACAGGAAATTCACTAATAACAACATCATATATAAGTACAACTATAAGTAGCTCCGAGTGCTGGTGGATCTTATGTTCATTACATTACATGAGTACCACAGTAACATACCACGAGTACCATAGAGCCTAATCCTATCACTATAATCCTCTTGATCCAGTAGTAAACTCATTTTCCACGTACTGCTTATGGCGGCACGATATCCTTTTAAGTGTCTTCTGTTTATGCTATTTAGACTGTATTATATGCACACGAAAAGCCTATTGACCAACTTGGTGAATAGTCAACGATAGTAGATACATCAATTACTATCCATAAATGTCATTAAATATTTATATTCTACTACTGCACTGTTCATAAACGACATATTGTAACGGTGTGTAAATGGTTTATTACCCCCTTAATTATGTTCCCCAATATTAAACTAACTTAATTTCTATAAATAGTGTTTTATCTTTTAGTACCATTCGAAAGTTTTATTCCTCAAGCTTGTATTGTACAATATTAATGGTGTTATTTAATGGAGAGTAAGGTGCTATTTACTTTAGCATCTAGCCTAAATAATCAGAGTTTTACTTTCAGCTTACATTATGTTCAACATGGTTTTATAAAAACGCAGCATATAAATTTTACAGTCAAATAACTGATCTAGTTTATTTGTTTGTCTTGTGTAATATTTTTAGTTTGTACCGTGTCTACTTTCTTAGATTTGCCTCTCTAAGGATAAAACTTATTGCGTGACAGGGGCAAGTACACTCACTCCACTCGAGTTCACGACAGTGTTATGTCATATTCATAACGGCGAAAGACAATTTATATCGATCAGTCAGTCACATTGGTATTATACAGATTTCGCTCATGAAAAATTCAAAATCTATTTGAAAACAGAAGAACATTCTTTATGAGTTATAAATATTTATAATTATATTTTAACACTGAGATCTTAATGATTATATATTTATCTCAATCTATTTACATTGCTCCCTTTGATATGTTTGGTAAAATTATAGTTACCATATTGTGTTACTAAGCCAAACATAAGTAGATGGACATCTATGATAATGTGCATTTCCTTTTAGATTTATAAATTAAATATAATTTATTTTTTGCTTTTTTAATGCTTTGAAAATGAAAGCAACTTATTTTTGTATATAACTTACAACGCATAATATTTGAAGTTGGCATTTGTGTTTCAGACACACGCGATAAAACAACCAGTGGCGATGTTTCGCCAAACAATAATGGATCAAATATTTTATGACCCATCGTAAATTTTATTGCCTAGGGTCCGTTCATTACTGAAATATTGTCTCCTGTTATGGGCTGAGATTTTGATGGCTGGAATAAAATTGCCTACCCAAACCACCATCGTTACATTGTATCGGTTTGGGAGTGGGATTCTGTTGTATTAAAAACTAACATAAATAAAATTGATAATGCTAATTTACTTTTTATTTATATTTAATGAATTGTTTTCTGTTGTTTTATGTTTGAAAACCTCAGTACAATAATTATAATAACGCCAATACAATAATTATAATAACAATAATTATAATTTTTTATATTTGTTGTATACTTTTAATCAATTTTTTAACACTTATTTTACTAATTCTATGTGGAATATTAAAAAATATATTATAAGAATAATAATATTTTATGTCCTCAAAAAAGAAGGTTATTAAAGGGGCTAAAGTTATTGGAATTTATTAAAGAAAGATTTTTTTTATTCCTATAGTGTTCATTTATTTCAAAGTTCTTACTTTGAATAAATAAAAACCATTTCGTAAATTATTTGTAATGCATAATTTAACTCCAAACTCAATTTATGGATTTAGTAATTACACTAATTAATAGCTAAAATCTACTGTAACAATCTCAATAGGTTAAACTAGAATATCAAATAACAAAACATAGTTTTCTGTTGAACAGAATATAATAAAATTAATTTAAAGGAAAATACTAAAATATCACATTAAAACTATTTTATTCAAGGTTTTTGTAAATATTTTGAAACACTGTTAAAGTGACTTTTATAATTTAGTTTGTACTTACTTTAATAGGAATTTAATGAATAAGACGAATAAACTCCATAAATTGCTTATTTATAAGACGAATTTTGAAGGTAACATGTAGAAAATGAGATCAAATTCAATTAAGGCTTTGACTAACAATGTTGCATTTAAGAAGCTTACGTTGAATTGAAAGCTAAATCAGACAAGCTAATTGAATCGAAGACCTTTCACTGCGTTAATTTGGGTTACAATTTTCTTCGGTTGGAAAAAGTGCTTTTTGTGAATCCAGAATCTTTAAATGCTATTTGACAGTTTATTTATCACTATATTTTGTTGTTGTTGATAAAATTACGAGTAGTGAATTACTAAATTGTTTATACAGTTTATACATTATAGTGAAATTTAAATAGATTTACAAAGTACAAACTAATGAGTGCAATACGATTTACTCAATAAATTATACCATACAAAATTAGAGTTTAAAAGTAAACATTAAAACCGTCGATCAATTTTATTAAAACAATATGATTAACCTAAATTCCTAGTTTTTAAGGCTGTAAGCTTTTTCGTTAACGTATACTTGCATTATATCTCTTTGTTTTCCCTTTGAAGGACCACTGAATAAATAATCCAATTATCAAGTCAGGAAGCTTCATTAAATTTACCCCACTAATTAGTTGATTTTCAACGTAGCTATAAAGTACGTTCCTAGGAAGCCTTTACAATACCCTCATACAATACCGTTTTTGACATGCCCCTTGTTCCTCACGTTAAAGGTTATACAAATTAACGAAAAGCTCTCACTCCACGAACGTGGTTAAACGATCTTTAAAACAAAATATTACCAAAATAACCAAATGACACGAGCATTACACAAACAAATTAATAATGCTATAAGAACCTATGCGTAGGCCTACATTGTAAAGAACTGCATAAACGATCTGAGGGTATAGAATTATACCCGGTTTCTGTCTATTCTTTGCTTATATAGTATGGTATGGTATAATATAGTATAGTATAGGATAGTATAGTATAGTATAGCATAGTTCAGACCATTTAACTATTTTTTATCATATATCCTACGGTTAAGACTGTTTGGTGTAAAAGAATTGACCAACGGATTTTTCTTAATTTATTATTTGTTTGGGGAGACTGTCTTTGCGGCTACTATAATCTCCATTTTCAACTCTATTTCTGCCCCTTAACTTGTAAACAGTTAACATCCCCAAATTTGTCCTCGTATGACTGCGGTTAATATTTATTAAATGCTTGTCCAATGCCAAATTAGACCTCCGATCTCTCCGGGAATATTTTTAAAAACTGGGTTTCAACGAATTTGACGACGAACTTTAGTACAAACCAAATCAGCTCTCGCACTTAACTGTGTCTAGTGATGCATACCGATTGATCTCATTGGGTGTATGCTGTGTAATTGGGCTGAGATAAATTTACCATCAGTGAAATTTAGCCAAGATAAACACGCAGGCTATTTGCGATTCTAGAGTGGGATTCGTCATTACTACAAATACTCTTTATGATGAGTTAATGGTAATGATGGTTATGGTTGGTTATCATGGTAATTTAAACTGCCTAAGACCGTTATAAACAAAGTAGACAAACGGTAAATATTATCTGATTCAGCGATTTGATAGTTTCATATGAAACAGTAGGAAAGTCGGCAAATGTTCTGTGAACCTCTTACATTTGTTATATACAAAATAAAAATGCATCGTAAAGCTTACCAATATTTTGTTTATTGTGTGGTTACTACTCCCCATTACACCACTGGTAAAGTAATGTTCACCAATTCCCACAGATTATATTGGTCAAGTTATAATTAGTAGGGTCAGCTTTATTGGCCATCATAAAGTGTGCGAATCGAAATCTACAGAGAAGCCGTGCAAAAAATAAACAGGATCGTATACTCTTTTTATTTTATAGTCTTACTGAAATAGCTGTTCATTTAATCATATTGAATGCAAATAATAAACAAATCATGGAAGCTCGTGGTAATGATTATTTTAAGTTTATAAAACAAGACGTCAATATGAACCAGCTTTTTTTGATGGTAAAACTATTTCATAGAATTATCTATATAATAAAAATAATAAAATTAGTACTGACTTTAAAAAAACGTTACTATATCAGAGTTACAGGGTTGTAGATTTTACTTCTTATTTATTGCAGGGTTGTAAATTAATTTTAATTTATTCATTAATATTAAGCTATTGAATTTAATTATACACATAATATTTCTTCTATTACGGTTTAATTTTGAAAAATAATTTAGACCCTAGAGCAAAGTTATCGCTTCCAAAATTACTTAAACCACTTTTCCAAGAATATTTGAGTAGTTGTTTAACTGGGACTTGGTTTTCCAAATACGTATATCTGCTTTTTATTCGTTATATTCGAATTATTTTAAGTATTCAACAAGAATAAGTATTGAACCATAGTAAAAACTTGAAAAAGCGAAAATTTAATACGATTGATCATATCAAATTACTTAAGTAGCATGGTACTTGTTGCTCCAATTAAACAGAGTGCATACAATTACGTCCCGCAAAACTACAACATATATTTACATTTTCACTGTATTTATACATGCCGGAAAATATACATAAAATATGGCACAAGGCATTCGATTTGAAATATTCTTTATTGGACCCAATTTGAGAATATCGTTACAAGCTAATTATGCCATTCTCTGAATGGGCCTGATGAAAATCAGTGTGACTAGTAAAAAGGTCTTATGCCATCTGTTATGCTATATTTCCGTCTTGTGAGTTATATATATATATATATATATTAGTGCTCTTAGACGTAACTAATTATATCATGTTTGATCCTTCATATTATAAACAATTTGAACATCCCTCTTTATTTCATTCATTGGCAGCATTTATTACAACTACATGTTTTCCCTCTTCCATAGAGATTTTTGTTCACTTAATTTTGATTTTAATGGTGATTTTAATGAGCGCATTAAAAACCTTAATCTAACTCTTATAAATTTAGCTATTATTTGTCCTTTTCAAAACCTGTTCTTGGTGATATTCCTCGAATTGCCTATTTTAAAATAAGTTTTACATCATACGATTTTAACATAACAGTTTCCATCTGAAAATGTGTATGACTAAACGGTTGACTGATTTAACAAGTTATGAGTTTTAAGTAATTTGATTGTGGTTAAGAATGCCATTAATTAAGCTCTTTAAATATACCTAAGTACAATTTTAATAGAAAATATTGTAAAATCATTATTGAACCGAAATAAAATATAAAACTTTTGAAATTATTTCTGAAGACAATATTATCTCCTGCCTTTCTGTGATAAATACTTGCCATGTTGATCTAACGTTAATTTAAAAACAACAAAATCTAAGATTTTACTTCCATTTTATTTATTTTTTAGTCCAACGACAATGCCAAATTAAAACATATTGTAAATCTAATATAATACTTCCAAATAGATGATTGCATCATGTAATCAGAGTTATTTTATTAATTTTGTCTATGCATATCTTGTGCAGTAGTAATCACATGATAAAAAACTTATCATCTTCATTATTCTTAATATTATGCCATTACATTGATAGTATATGAGGAAAATATATGGCATATTTTCTAATGACTTGCCATTTTTACCTGAAATACAAAGAATTATACGTATTGAGATAGTTATGAACTGGATATCATTTTGCAATTCTTTGGTTAAAATATTACTATAGATTTTAGTATAATGAATTATTTTCAAGGAGCTAATTTAAGAAATGCTTACACCACACTTCATAATTTGTAATTAAAATTATACAATTGTGAATTATTACAATTATTTCTTGTAAGCCTGGTTATCAGGTAATATTAACGTTTTTGAAGACACTATCTTTTATATTGGTTTTAATGTAGTTCCTATTGTATTTGTTACAAAGACTTAGCTCAGGTATCTTCTAACCAATTTTAATTTATCTCATTGACTGTTTAGTAATGTGATTTCTGAGTTTTTATACTTTTATTCGTAAAAAAAACTTTTACATAAGGGAACAATGTAAAAAGCTTTTGGGAGTAATATTTTACCAAGTAATAAAAGAGGCTTCTCTCCAAATCGCAACTAATTTTGGTAATGGCTAATATCAAAGAGAGATGAGTAATTTCGTTCTTCGCCGCTGCTAAACACTTGAGTATGTTCTCATACATACTAAAATATTTGTATATTTCTTTGTATTTATGTTGATGTTTTACTATCATTCATTCTAACATTATTATTTATTATTTTATTTTATGTTTGTATTTATCCATTATTGAGCGATTTGTTTGTAATGATTTATTAAAATAACTCTTAGAAAACGTCAAAGGTGCTTTTTATTTTTCATTTGAGTGATCAAGGTATGTCTTGTAAAGCTACAAACCTGAACCTAAACCACTTTAGTATTTCAAGTGCGACCATATAATGGATAACACAACTTATTAAAGTATAGGACCGTTGACATGTTTCTAACGTTTATGGCTTAAATTATTTGCTACCGCATAATATTTTAAACCTCATTCATTAAAAATTACTTGTAAACACAAACTTTTAAAATTAAATACTACAACTTTGTATCTGTAAAAATAATAACCAAAGCAGATGCTTATAGAAAATAAACCTCTTCTAGCCTATTGTTTGGGTTACATTAAATATTAAAACTGTCTTACAGGCTGACATCGCTAATTATTTTGTCATTGTCAAATTTGAACTCGAAACTTGCAATCAAAACCCTCAACCTCGATGGGAGGGTTTACTAAATCTCCCAATTTGACATAGGCCTAAAAAGCTTAAACACAATCAATTTTAGTCTTAATATTAAATAATCAAGTGATTTTATTTATTATACTTTTTATAACAGTGAAATCAGCTGCAACACGTCTAGCCATTTCTTATATACTTCCAACAAAATCTGTAATGATAGAGTTAGTGTACAAACAAATATATAAAGAATGTTGAAAATTCAGAGGAATGAGCTGAACTTCTGCTGTAGACGAAACAAAACTTCTGCTGCTAATATTTAATTGTTGTTAATTAAGCATTGGCTAAATAAAATTCATAGACTGGTGGATAAAGTAGCATATACTTTTGTAGGGGACTAAATGTAAAAGTTATATCTTAAAACCGATTATAGGGCGCAGTTTCAATCACCACCTTAAACGGTCAAAATCCAATTAGCTTTTCCGACCAGCCATTCAATTGAAAATAAGCTTCTTATGAACCGAAACATTTTGAATCTTAACTGATTTTTATATAATTGAAACAGATTTTTCTTTACAAAACTTCTTTTTACTTCTCTTTTTGTAATAATTGACATTTCATTCGTTTATGTAGATTTTTAAATTATTTCAATGTGACGTGATATCATTTTCTTATTTAGTATACCTTTATTTGTCTAGTTTATTGCACAGCAAAGTTATGGTAGTAGATTGTGTAGTAATTCGTTTTTAAATTTAGTAGTAAATTTGTCAAGATGATTTTAAATCATACATGAACTACAGTTATAAAATGTCACTGACCAACTAAATGGTAAACATTTAGTATAAGGTTTTAGTATATACTCATGAATGTATGTGGGTGATGCAGGTAGTCAACTATTTGTACATTAAACGATAGTTTATTAGCTAGACAATTATGAAAACAGATATTTATAAAAAAAGATAAACATGTTTCAAGGACCTCTTATGGTGTCATAGAATTCTCTCTACTACAGAATCACAATATAAAGGGGTTGAGAACATTAATCGATAATACTTATTTTCATTCCAATACAGCACACAATTAATATGAAATAGATATATCATGACACTTATTCTGTTATCGATATTTAAGTTTTAAATTTATTTAGGAAATTTATAAGCAAGATGTATAATTCATTTGTTTCAAAATTCAAATTCTTATAAAACCGGCTGGTTAATTTCTCTATGCAGGTATTAATAATTCGCAGAATATAAAAGCTATAACAATTATAATGTTTTCAAAAATACAGCCATAATAATAAAAACATCATATACCCTAAACCCTATTTGCTCTGTAGAAAACGATTTGAAAAATTGTGGTTAAATCAAATCTGTATATAAATTCATAGATTTAATATTCTGTATCAATATTAAATATTATGTTTAAATTTAACAGTAGCCTTAAACACTGATGAGGCGTAATAAATGCCATTTTACAACACTGAAAAGTACTTTTATACCCATACTGTATTCACATATGAGACAGTAAACATAAATATTGTATTTTATTACATACTGTAAGTAATAACCATACGCAATTTTCTAATAAAAAAATTGATTAACCACTGAATCTAACAGTTTCATGTCTTGAAGTATATCTAGTAATATTTCCTTTTGGAATAACATTTAACATTTAAGAAAGAGGTGAATAAATAAAGAACGCTGTACGTTTATGTTCATTTGTATTATTATTTTGAACAGAGAAGAAATCAATGATTAGTTAATTAGTTTTATAATCATAATTTAATATTATCCAATTACTTGTGTAATAACTTTCGTAGTTTTTTACATCTCAAATACGTTTTGAGACTCATTGCACTACTTTTAAATGGTTATAATAATTCCGTTTGGTAAAATTTCCACGCTGAAAATTAAAATAAATTTGAAAATCAACGTTACTTGATTTATCGTAAAATTTCAATACTAATTTCAATTATATTTATTATAGTTTCTATTCTGCCTGGCAATATACTCTACGTCGTATAAAACAAAAATATGTTTATTCGTTAGCCATATTTTCCACAGCAGATTATTATTAATTTAGTGTATTGTATATTTTACGTTTTATTATCCTTCATTAAGAGTCCAAAAGTCACTTCAGCTGTGATGATTATAACGATATATCATGAGCCGTGAATGCCAACTTGAGCTACAAAGACTTGAGAACCAACAGAAAGCATGTGACTGTTCTGCAGGCATTCATTAGTGCAGCATTGGGCAGAACTCTTTGGTAATAATATATTTCTGTCTAAAAAATTAATTTATAAAACAGCTCCTTTAAAATATAAGAGTTTTTATTCCTCAACCTCAAGTATCGTTGGAGATCAGTGAATAAAACATTCAAAATACAATATAGTTGCATACTTTATGACGAGGTTAAAATAAGACTTCTTAAAACATAATGAAATAATAAATTATCAAATAAGAAAATAAGGAAGCAAACAAACTGTCTAAATATGTTTAAAAAATTGGCTTATTTACTGGCTTTAAAGATGGCTTGTAACTCAGAGCAACAGCCTGTCAGCTGATCACTTATGGCAACTATTTTGACTTTGCTAGCCAATGAAAAACTTAACGTATTTTGGATTAAAATTAGAATATTTTCATTTATGAAGTGTTCCCCTTTTAACTTTTACAAGAGTAACGCCAGATATCGCCATTGTTTTCTGTAATTCATCGCCAACGGCATTTTTATTATAAGATCACACAAACTCTTTTTTATGGAAAGTGGTCCAAAACCCCACAAATTAAAAACCAAAATTAATTAAACAAGAATTAATAATTAATTAAATGTTTTCCCCCATTTTGGAAAAATTAGTCACTAAGCAATATTAGTTTAAAAGATACACGCGTTGTTAAAACTTTCTTAAAATTATTTTTTAAATAACTGCTAAATTATGTCAAATCAGCATAAAAATGTAATAAGTTAACCATTTAAAAGAATAGTTATTAGTGAATAAACGTTTTGAAAGTAGTTTTAGGATTTAGGTTAATGACTATCGACCATTTGACTATGCACTTGGTAACTATGTTTGATTAGGACTAATTTAATACTCTTTTTTAAAAAGAACGTCAATTATACTTGAATTTAACACCATTTACAACGGTTTTTTGTAATAATAAAGACAATGTAAATTTAAAATTTGAATTTTAACCAAATTTCCTCTAAATTAGCTCTAACAACAATAGCCTCCAAATTACCCTTTTTGAGACCCTGAGATGAGAACATCTAAAACCAAGTAAGAGGAGAACCCCGGTACAACATTCAATATTTTATCAAGTATATTTAGAAATTTTAATTTTAAAGCAATAATTATGAAATCCCGCAAAACTTACATTACCATAGTAGTTGGGATAAAACTGCAATATTTCAAGTTCAGTGCTAAACGATGTTTCCACTGAGCTTTAAGTGATGGTATTAGGAGAGCCTCAAACTAAACTTTATCTTTTGCGAGGGTCTTATTATTTATCACTAAACAAATTAGATTAATAACAGTTTTATCAATTAACATTACAAATGTTGAAGATAGTTTTGAAATTTTTAGTATAAACGTAAAAGAATTATTTACTACCACTGCTTACAGCTTTTAATTCACCATTTAAAAATACTTTATTGAGCGAAGCTCTATTTTCCTCACTTTGTCACTTCTTTGTAACGGCATCACAGTGAAATGGCTTTACCGATTGATATGAAATTTCGCCAGTAGCTAGGTGATACCGAGGAGAAGGTTTTTCTTTAAAGAGATTTGCAAAATTCCACCTTGTTTATGCCCCACTGGATCTTAAATTTCGCATGTAGTTGTAATGGATGAAATATTTTATTGGGTGTATGTCAAATGTTTTTAACTGACTTTATTTATATTAAAAAAACAGCTGTTAAAAACTGTCACTGTTTTGTTTACATTATTTTAAGTTTGTTTACTTAATGTAGCGTTCTTCCCCGTAGATCTTTTTTTGTTCGCGCTTTAACGTTGTAACTGTTGCTTCGCTCATTTATGCGTCTAAAGTGTAACGGCAGATCATCCTAGTACGTATGTGTTGCACTTATTATTAACCTAATAGTTTAACAAAATAAGCGGAAAAGTGTTAATTTAAGGTGTTGACTTTGTATAGGTAAATATATTATCACGCTTTCGTTTCATGCCGTTACCATTCCCTGTACTTTGTAATTTACTCTAAATAATTTCTTTATTAGCATGATTCGTGTTGTTACAACTAAACAGGATGAATAAAATACGTCGTAAAACACTATAAAGTATATTCACACTTATACTGTACTTACATACAAAATGGTAAAATATACACAAAAGATGGTACAAGGCGATCGATTTCAACCAGTTACACCGGTCATCATCAGGCCTAATCAGAGAACATTCTCACGTAAGACGTATTTAATCTATCCTGTTTAATTAACTCTTAAATTTAATTAGCTTGATTTTATTCGTCCGAGTCTTAACTCCCAATAATACAACCCTCAACCCTCATTTAATTGTTTAAATTGAATGCATTTTACTCTGATATAAATTATTTTCAAAGTTAATTAATTACTATAGATATGTTTAAAGGATTTACTCAAGTGATTTTGTATTCGATTTTGTAGTCAAATGGTTTGCCTAATAATTAAACACATTTACAAAAGTATCTTAATATTTAATATACAAGCAGTCCTACAATCAGGGGTAGATTTAAGGAAATAGTGAACCAATCTTTATGTTTTAAGTATTAATTAAAATAGATTAAAGTATAGATTAAACGAAACTCTTCGTAATTTAAATTATTTTAAGGGCTCTGCACCACCGTTCTTTAAAAATGTAAAGGAAAGTCTTGTGAAATAACTGAAATCAAAAGAATTAAAGTAATATTTAAAACATATGTTGGCATATTAAAAAACACCAAATCACGAACAAATGTTACACTACATAGATACAATCAATGTCTACTGGAATAAAAACGCAGTTTGTACAAAACAGAATGAGGGGTGTTGTGAATTGGAAAGAATTATAATAACAACAGAGGTATGCTTGAGCTTGGGCAGGAGGTCCCACTACCTAAGCTCAATTCGACAAGCAAACGTTGTCTCCATGCCTCAGATGAAAAAATAGGGAAACTTTCTCATATATCCCCATAATGTTTTGACATACAATTCACTAAAAATCGTAAAGTCCCAGAGACAAAGGGAATATTTATTTTGTTCTAGCTTAATGTGGTCTGTAATGACAACGACACACTTGTTTTAAATAATTCCTCGGATAATCCAGATGTATGACAATTAAGGCACGGTCGGGCAAGAGTTCTAATTATGATGTGAAGAAGTAATATTCTTTCATGAGTGATAACCCGTAGCTTCTCATTGTGAATGATGACCCTATTGTCCTTCATTCTTTTAAAATCGTTGGACAAGTTCTAGCTAGCGTCATATTACCCTTGGCTATAAGTACTTAAGGATATCCCGTAATCATATGGTTGAATATGTTTTCACATTATTATAAGCACTGTTAAAATATTATATTAAATTAACTGTTATGTACATAACTAAATGGGGAAACATAGTCATCTATGATTTGTTTTGTGTTGTTACGAGTGCACATGTTTAAGTGTTTGATAAAGTACACATTCGTATAAAGTTTGCTGTAATTTTGGTGGCCTTTGAGTGTGGGAAACAACGCAATGCTCGCCCTCTTCTCAATTTGTTGTTCTACAAGAAACAAGACAATTTTTACCTTTGATATGAGAATTGACGGATATGGTGAGTAAATGTTGTATTTGAAGAATATCCTTGCAAATTTAGATTTAGGAATAACTTCGGAACATTTTGATACACAAATCATGATCGGAAATTATGGAAAAGTTAATTAAAATTGCAAGAGAAAAATTTATGTCAGGAATAGGCTTGTGTTCACCAAGACCACAAATTGACAAATTTCTGCAAAGTAAAGAAATACAAATTCTGCAAATTTGTGAAACAGTGCTTAAAGTTTAAAGTGCTGATCATGTATGAAATAATAAGATTGATGCTCCACCAAATTTGATTTAAATTACAGTTGCTCTTTTACTCAGCGATTTTCACATTTTAGCTACCTTTGTATGTTTCCAACTGGGTCTACATTTTGGGTTCTAGTGTAAAGTAAATTTCCTTTTGGTATTTAAATAAAGTTACCTTGAGATCTTGTAATTAAATATTTTAATGTTAAAGGCTGATTTTTTTGTATCGATAATTTGTAGTGCTTAAGTAGCCAAGTTTTTTAATGTACGCTGTTATTATTTTTGCGCAATAATCTGTTTTGCTATGTCATATAGTAGTATTTTGTTGAATCGCAATGTCTCGCTCAAAAAAATTGCCTTTAACATGTAGACTTTTACTTTACGTATGTTGAGTTTGTAGGTTATGTCACCTGAGCCTACAAGCCTAGTTGTTTTACACACTTTCTTTAAATTTAAATTGTATCAATTTTAAAACTGCCGTGGTAGCCTAACAAACCGAGCCTATTTAGTACATATGAGATATCATGTCCTAGCCTATGGTCTAGTTTTGTGATTTTTAGAATTTGTTTAAACCATTTGTCGATTAGTAGACTTTAAGCTCTTGTGACCTTTTGGTGAAAATTCTCATAGATCAAGTTTTGACAAGTTTATTTTAGCTCTTGTATTTAAAGTTTAAATGTAAGCTGATATGTAAGTTTAGGCCTAACCTATAATCGCAGACAACGGAAATATGGACGCTATTGCAGTGCTTTGATTAAGATGTGCAGTGTTTATCGTACTAAGTGCACTTATGGACATTCCCACATGAGGAATGGTGATTTTGTAGCTTCAATATTATATTTTTGTATTTAGATGTATTATGATGTGCCAATTTTGATGCCATGTTTATTAGGTAAATCATTTATTTTGTGTAACGGGAGCTTACATACTCATTTGGTTCTGTGATTACAAAAGTTAGGTTAAGTTTGTCTGGGCCACTGGAGAACTAATAGTCCCAAATTAATTGATTTTGTAGACCATAATGTTCAGACTGATTAGTTAAAATTATGGTTTGTTATATTTAAAGTGTTTTATTACACAGATGTCATAAGAAAATATTCAGGTATTAATACTTTGAAGTTATTTAATCTCAATTTTCTGCTGTTTTAATGATTAAATTACTTCACAATTTTGCTGATGCTTTGAGCTCAGATAAATTTTGAGTAATATTTTCAGTATGAAATGAGATATTAGAATTGTATTAATATAAAGCCTGTTTTGGAAATATTTTGTTTTGAGCTATTGATTATCAGTGTCTATCATCTCTCGAATGTACCTTGTATAGGTCGTCGCTTTGGCTGACCTGTCGTTCCTGAACTGCCGCTGCGGACCCGCCATGCCTGATGCGCTGACCTGCAACACCTGATCTGCTGACCTGCCGTCCCTGAACTACTGGGTCGCACTGAAACCGATCGTACAAGCAACAGCGTGAGATTCTGGGACCTTTGAGCGGCTGGAGTATTTGACTCGCTCTTGTAGACCAGCTACTGCTGTATGAACGGACCCCTGCCTACAAACTTGATGGTATTGCAACGGTGCACCGTGAGTTCAAAACTTTTCCTTTGTATTTAAACTTCACTTTCGGCCATGAATTAAGTTCGAGTGACAACGGGAACTTTTGTGTGCTGCGTTCTTTATGACCATCTTTTTCTTCTAGTTTACAACTCAAGAAACTTCAACGTCATCCTTTCAGCTCTTTCAAATAGTCAATTTAGGAATATTTAGTTTAAATTGGATTTTATCTTGTAAAAAAATAATTAAATTCTAAAATCTCAGTTAAATAAATTTAGGACCTCAATATTAAATTTAAGATATAGTAAATCAAGGTTGAGTCTGGTATCCTTTTTATCATAAACTGTTTGAAGTCGTATTGAGTTTTGATCACTATTCTGAGAAATGTTTAGTTTTAGTTGAATAAAACGTTTTATTTTGTTCTCATGTAATGTGTGGTTAATTTACAGCCTATTGTTTTAGCATTGCACGGTAACTGAACGTATACGTTTTGGAGTGCAACTCCTTTCTGAGTTGCTGGTGCTGTTTTATAAAATCTATTTGAGTAGAGATTTTTTGGGGGAAAATTGCGGCCTATTAAGTTAGTATAGTTTTTGTTTACTTGGGCCTAGCCTATTTTGCCTCAATTTAACTGACACAATAGTCACAATAGTTCAATGTTTTTTGCTATTGGACTAACTTGCATAGATCCACAACCCAGCTATACAACAAACCCCAGCCAGGTTTTCTGTGTTACAGTGTTACAACAAAATTGGAAATATAAAGTGAAAATTCAAGAGAATTTGTTTAATTTTCTTCGTAAAATGTAAATATTAGTTTCATTAAATTAATATTCACTATTTTTATTTTCAGGAAAGATTCTTTTTACATACATTGTTCCAACAAATATTTGCAAATAAATAAACATATAATAATACATTTACTAAATGAAAAAATTTTATCTATTTTATCTTTTAACTGTTACAGTGACCAAGTCAGTTGTAGATTTACCTCTGTATGTAGCTCCTCATTGGAGCCTTGGGAAATCAAGGTGGTCTGCTGACGCAGGGGCTTCCCGCTAACCACATCTTGGGTCTACCTCACTAAACTTGGGTGGCTTTGTTGAAAGGGGATGTCTATGACAGTTAAACTTCCAATTTTATATAAAAATTGGCAGGACCAGAATAAAAATGTCCGTTTTCATGTTCAAATAATTATATTGATTACTTTAATTTGTTTTTCAATTGTTATAAGAATAGATTTCACAATAACTATTTTAGTTTAATCTTTTTTATAAGTCAATCATCTTATAGAGCGAATTATATTGAACAAATAAAATGATTTTTTTTAATACTTCAAGTATGCTATCATACAGTATAAAATGTTATGAAGATGTTTAAATTTGATTGGTAAGAAAAATGCGTAAACGAAATTATAATCCGCATGTCATTTCCTCAGTTTTAAGGGAGGGAACAAATAATAAATTTGCTTTAAATAGCTATGATTGTTGTAGTAGAGTGATTAAATTTCACTTTAGTCAAACCACAACGCATAATTTTATAAATATTTAGTAGTTATTATCTAATGTGGTGTTTGTATATCAATTTCAACTTTAGTATATTGTTAGTTGTATGTTTATGATATAGTTATTTGTTTATCTTGATTTAAATTAAGAGAAATTTCACCATACAATCATAACCACTTACCCCTGGAACTATCACTTGTTTACTTATATTTTTTAGGATTTGATGTTGTTTATAATCCAACTAATTTTTGAAAGATAGGATTTTGGTTGCAATATTTCTGTGATATAACCATACCATTTTAACTAATATTTTAAAACATTTGTTTAATTTTACCTTAAGCCATAATGTATTATTAAATATTTTGGCAGTGCCAATTCTTGAATAATCACATGGCACAATCATACACCAAACGTAATTAATTGTTTATGGAAAGTTGGATAATTTAACAAATGTATTGGGATTTAGGTAAAATATTGGTTGAAATAGGGTATTCATATGAAAGATTAAGATTTGTGATTTGCCAAATTATTATAGGTGTTAATTTTAAGATTATAATCAAGTTTATTTTAAATGTTATTTTTAAATTTTTAATTTTTTTACCAAGATAAGCTGTTAAAATGTTGCAGAAAAAAGGCACGATTTTATTACAGAACTGAAGCGTTAAAACCCCTTTCACAGAAATACTCTTGACTTCCTGGAATAATTTCAAAAAAGATTAGCAACAAAGGCACAGTAAATGGAATAAAGAGAAACAATAATAGCTTTATTGATATTCTAATATCCCAGGACGTTATAAAAGATCCCAAACGGTACAACGGTCCCAAACTGTATCCTTGTGTATTACTATATCCTATGTCATTTTGTGTATGTTTTACTGTTATGATTCATGATTTACTATTGAATGTTTAATGTGCATATTTCAATCAGCTTACTAAATGCAATTTGTTGTTGGAAAACTGTTTTGATATTATGTTATGAATTTGTATTGCATGTAAAAAGGTTCCGTTGGAGAAATATAATTGGCTTTGTGGGTCCTACGTTGTCAGGCTTGATAAAACGTACAAATATGTACATAATATAACCGTTAGTTTTGAAAAAACATGGATGTTATTACAAGCCTAAGACAAAATTCGTTGTCTCAATATGTACATTCTAATCAATACCGGATATTGTAGTTTACAAGATACGAATATAAACTCAGAGCAGACTATTTGATGATAATAATAATGAATGCCAATTTCTATATATTTTATTTCCTTGTATATCTGTGTCAGGATATTTGTAGTTTCAAAACACATAAATAAGTGTAAAACAACAGATATGTAATGCCTTGTAACAGACAAAATTACGATTTAGTTATAAAATCCCAAATTAAATCATAATTGGATGTTAATACATTTACCTGTATGCATTATATCACATAACACTCATAACGCTATGTACTGCACACAAGCTCATTCATAATAATTAAGTAAGTAATAATAAATAATGTTGTATTCATTTTCGTATATGTATCTTGTATTACATTTTGATCCACAGTTGTAGCTTTAAATGTGTTGGGGATAATCTCATCGTAATACTATGCTATAAATAACTGACTTATATATAAATTTTTGGACTTAAAAGTAATTAATGATGTGTTTCAAATATATTACAAATAATGTAATTTGTTTTACAATAAAATTTTTAAAATATATTATTTATTCAATATTCGTATTATATAATTATTAAAAACTACTCAGTAAACAAGATACGCCAGCCTAAACTCCATTAGGGATTGAGCAACTACAGTACGCGGAAAGCTTTTAAGCCAATCATAATAATCCTGTCAATCAAGCTTTAAACTAATTTGCCTCTCACTGGTTACATTGTCGGCCGACTGAGCTCTGAACCGTGTAACATGTTCCTGTAACTAAATTACCAACTATTATCTAACACTTAAATAATTTTTTTAATTAAGACCGTATCGCCTTATTAAATAAGCAAATATTTGAATGGAATTTACAGTGAGTATCATGTTTAAAAGCCTTAAATTAACGTATAATTAAGGTATATTTAAGATATTTTACAAAGTGGTGTATTGAGATTAAAGTAATAAGCGTTTTATGGACATTGGAATAATATGCTTTGTTAATTGTATATTGGTATTTTTGTGGTATAAATAATGTAAATTATCACTTTTCTATTTTATTTGCAAGTGAAATTGAATAAAATATATAAATGCAGCATCAAAGTATAATGCTTGTTTGTAAAAATCCTGGAGACGGATGAGATCAATTAAACAAACTTCTTATGTTTATCTATATCAGTAATTATTGTAGCTAATCTATGTTAGTTGCTGAAACAACATGGTATAGTGCTTAAAAAGTATATTTTTGTAATAAGGTTATACGACTATCAGGTTAAGTAGATCATTGATTAAATAAACTTTGGTAAATTTATTGCAGGTTTGTTGAATAAACTTTAGGTCTCCTGTATAGACTACGTAGTTAATAGTATACAAATAAATGCTATCACGGGTTAACACCCCATTACCCTCTCGGTTAAGTTAATTGGACTGTGAGTTATGAAAACAAATGATACCGTATGTAAAACTGAGCGTAAAGTTATTGGAACACTCTGTAAAAGAGCTCATAAAATGAATCAATTCGTTATTTATACAGGTTTGAAAACGGTCCCTCAAAGCGTAGACAGCTGTTAATGTAGACGAATTGTTATGATTAAAAATATTAGTGTTTAATTACATGATAATTATTACTTATAAATCAGTATTTTACAAAAATAACATTTAAAAACTGCAAGATCGATACTATCTTTTCCTTATAAAACATCCTAAAATGAATTATGTAATAATTATTATATTATATCATATCATATTATGATATGAATCATATAACGTATTATGTAAATGTGATTACTTACTCAACAATTGAAGTTACATAACATTCATACAACGTACAGTAATAATAATAAACTAGTAAAGAATAGTAGTTAATATCAGTTAAGTTAATGATAGTTATGCAAGTTAATAAGCCAAAATAGTGTAACATAATGCCAATAAGAACACAGAGAGTTTAATAATTTTGCATATGGTATATTTACCTTCAATATTTTGAGAGAAAGGAGGGATAAGGGATGAGGGATGAGAGATGAGAGTGGGGGTGTGGGTGGGGGTGGGGTAGCCGACATTCCCTTTGATTTCCCTCGGCCCCACTAACGAGATCTGTGGTGGGCGTTTACCGCAAGTGGATAGTGCGGCGCGTCTACCTTTCAGTGTTTAGGTTTGTGGCGCAAGACGTAAACTCTTGAGCTTGAATAAAAACAAAAATGCTATATGTTTGATGTTCTTATTTTTAAATAACTGTTATATTATTGACGTACTTAATTTACACTTATTATTTACATAAGTGAGCGGTCACCTCTGGATTAAGCGGTCACCTCTGGTTTGAGCGGTCACTTCTGGCTTGCTCATGTGACTAATGCCGTTACGGTACGTCGCTGTCTTTAGGTCACAGCTTATGGTGACGGGCAGTTGAGATTTTTTTATTTAAAAAAAACAACATAAATGACATACTTTCGTAAATACATAACTACATTTTAAAAACTATTTCTCTTACTCCCTATTGGGATTATAGATGCACAATCAATTTGGGGAATAAGTTAGACATAAACAATTATATTCTGAACTATCAAATTCTTCCTGGGACCGGGAACAATGTATTGGAAATTATATTATTGAGAGTTTTAAACATGACGGTAAGGAATAAATATAACATTTTTTCGGTAATCATTATCTGTATATTTCATGTCTTGTTTCTCTCGTCAGTCGGTTTATCAACAACAGAATGTGATCTGTTAATTTTGTCTGTCGGTTAAATAGCGTAACAAATTAGTGAATTGTTTGCAGTTATAACGTTGTGTTACGTTGTGCATTTCCTTACGAACATTGGATGTCGGTATTCCCAACTAAAGATTTACTTGTGGCAAGGGTTTTTTGAGCTGTCTAGGAACGAATTTAGTATTATTTACGGGCAAACTGAGATTTCTAGATTACTTCAAGTTCAAAAATGTGCAGCCCTGTCAACCTTTGGCAAAATGAGCTCAACACTTTTTGGATGAGCCTGATTGGCTATAGATTACAAAAATAACTATACTGAGATAAATAATGCCATTTACTGGATATTATTTTTAAAACTCCGGAGTTCTTTTACCCTGTATTTATTTACACGATCAGTCAAGTTGCTTTGAACACAAACGTGTAATTCAAATGTTTATGAATCAATTATTATATTTTTATTAAATTTATTTTTATGCATACATATTTTATGTAAATAATTTTTTTAACGTTCAAAACATTTATGATGTACTACAGTTTTATTGATTTGTTTATAATACTAATAAAATAATTATTTTCATTCTCAAGAGACATTTAAAAAAATAAACAAATAGAAACACAGCAATGAAGTAATAACTACATAAACTATCCATGATATTAGTCTTTCCAACTCATATTTCAGCTGATACTTTTTGATACCAAATTAGTTGTAGATTTACCTCAGTATGTTTCCCCTCATTGGAGCCTTGGGAAATGAAGGAGATCTGCTGACACAGGATCTTCCCGCTAACCACATCTTGGGTCTACCGCGCTCAACTTGGGAAGTGGCTGTGTTGAGAGAGGCTAGAACAAATAACAGTTATTATAATTACATTTCTTACTTTGTATTTAGCTAGGATTACATACATTTTAATATAGGAAAGTTCAAACAACAGCTACATAAAACCGTTCTATGTTATGCCAAGATAATTACTTGTAGAAGTATATAATGATAAACGTATTATGTAATCATATCTGTTAATATTACCAATAAATATACATTAAATTTATGATACCCTTGACGGAACGTCTAAGAATAACATTTAATTTTGATGGTGTTTTACTGGATTATAACGTATTTCTTGCAACAAATAACATTTCATTATATATGATATAGTAGGAATCAGTTTTAAGACTGTTAATACAAATTATCGAAGTAGAGTAATATATATATACGCTTAATGTATGAGATCAGTGTTACCTTTTGTTTAATATTTTCCCATTTTACTATTTATCAAACGGTTATGCAAGTATAATATCATGAAAACCAAAAATGAACACTAACTGCTTTAACGGACTTTCGGTGTGAAAAGGAGTTTCGTGCCGTAACTCCTTTCAGCATGACCTCCATTCGTGCCGTAACTCCTTTCAGCATGACCTCCATTCGTGCCGTAACTCCTTTCAGCATGACCTCCATTCGTGCCGTAACTCCTTTCAGCATGACCTCCATTCGTGCCGTAACTCCTTTCAGCATGACCTCCATTCGTGCCGTAACTCCTTTCAGCATGACCTCCATTCGTCCTAAAGATCGAATTTGAAGATTTGAAGGCCTGTGGGGCACAGATTTAAAGACAAATAAAAATGTTTAAGAACTTATTACAATGTACACCTCAACTTATTCTTATATCAAGCATCCGAACTTGTTCAGTAGTTCCGTAGATATTGCTATTCAAAGTTTTCTAGTTGTGTTTTAATGTTTAGGGTATTTACACCGTAGAAGTATGTTACAAAAATAATGTACGGTTCACAATATGATATGAAATATACTTTCATTGCCGTAATTACCGAATTAAAATATGTTAAGAAGTTTTATAAATATAAATTAATTCTAATATAAATTAAATATGGTAAATGTAATGCATTTGCAGTACATATGTAACATTATACAATAATTTTTTATGAGTTTTTATGATGGCAATATCCTTGCAACATACCTATTTGACTAGTATAAAATCAATTCTTTAAAGTCCATGGTTTTGTTGTTGACATTATTATTTTAAGCAACGACCTCGTTGTTTACTTGGCCAAGACATATTTTAAAGAGTTATACTTTGATCAACACGCTATGTTTTTGGCGCAAAGGATAATTGAAATGTCAGCAACGTGTTTGCCGTGTTACCTGCCATTCACAACAAATAACAACAATTTAATTTTGACGTTGTTTTAATGATTTCATGAATAATTTATACTAAGGAATGTGCATTTTTTCTGCAGGTAAACTAAACTAAACCATAACATAAATGTAGCTTATAATCAAGTGTAATCCACTATGAAGTATATTTTAAGATCAAAAATAATTGATTTGTTTATACTATTTCCCTCCTGGATTAAAATACAACTGCGAGAAGGACAATTCCACGCCGACGTCAATCTAATAGCTTTCAATGATGCCTAGATTCTATTTATTTTGCTATCAAATATTCTGAGATGAATGCAATGTCGTCATCTTGAGGTTTGGCATTTCTTCACATAGAAACATAATCACTTACTGTAAACTTATTTGATGTCTAAAAAGTGTGGCTTTCAATACTTACCTTGTGTTTGTGTGCCTTTATATCTTATAAAACTAAATATTTGAACCAGGTTTTAGTTTTCATAGCATGAATCATTTGCCGAGTCTTTTGATGTCGTTCGTTTCTTAACTCTTAAATTCAATCATTACCATATATTTTAGTGTAAAGGGAAACTGTAATGTAAATGCAAATGGTAAAAGGTTAAATTGAAATTAAATGGTTAATAGTTAATGATAGTTAAAGGGAATAAATTACTACATTTTAATAAAGCTTTAACTTATGTATTTAATATTTCAAAAACATCAGCTTTGCAGCTGATGATGTTATGGTTTTTGTTTTATTACTTTTTCAGCAAACTTGGACTGTTGAATTTTAGTTTAGGATTTGGAAAATATTCTTGGAAGCTTTTTTAAAAGGTGAAACTCAATCAATATCCGACCTACATATAAATCATAACATATACTACAAATTAAATTGATATATATGATAGTGTTTGATATAAGCCACCATTCTTATAATAACAACATTATTTTAGGATTCAGGCATAGTTCTATTTTTTCAGAGGCATTCCAAAGTTATGATTGGCTTTCTTACTTAAAAGTTAAGATGTAGTGCAGTGAGTCGCTGAATCTATATTATTAAAATAATTTATTGGTATATGTTCGGCATTTTTCAACCTATAGAAATATAATGTTTATACAAGGTGAGTTTTAAATAAACCCGTCCCTATTTTTTTTACATTTCTTAAGATTGACTCTGGACCACCACCGATAATTGGTGACCAACTTATACTTCATTGTGATATACTTCATATTTTTGGCCGCCATGTTGGATCCACCAGATTGGATTCAACTTTATTTTTTATATAAAGGTGTGGTTGTGACCCATCATATAGAATTAACTTTTTTCAATGAACGCAACACCGAAATTCGGTTTTGAAAATCATTATTCATACTCAAGATATTGGTAATTTTAAAAAAAAGATGGAGAGAATTTTAAATGGCCCAACCTTAAAACATGACCATATTCTCTTTATTACATCAAATAATGACCAATAACCACTACTAATCGTCGTAGAGTGGCATTTACTTCATTTTGACAAAATTAAAATGTGTGGCCGCCATCTTGGATCCGCCATTTTTGGAATAAGATAATTTATTTCGAATATGAAGGACCCATCACTTCCAACTTGTTTTCCAAGCTAAAGTCAATGCTGCGATCTTCTTAAAAATATCATCTTTTGTTATCATTATATTGACACTTTTTGGAATGTTAAACACAATTTTTTCAAACTCATGTGAACGAAAAGTGATATTTGAAAACTGATCGCGACATTGAATTCAGCGTGGAAAAATGGTTGGAAATTCTGGGTCACAACTCTACCTTTAGATAAAAAAATCTTATTCCAAAATGGCGGATCCTAGAAGGCGGCCGTAAATTTTAGTTTGTGCAAAATGAAGCAAATGCCATTCAATGATCATTTATAGTAGTTTATGGTCATCATTTTTTGATGCAATAATGGGAATTTCGGGCTTGTTTTAAGATTTGTACATTTAAAATTATATCCAAAATTATTTTTGTAATCACTAATATCATGAGAACGAGTAATGAGTTTCAAAAACGTGTTAATGCACTGTGTTCACCGTAAAAATATGCTTCTATATGATGGGCCACAAACCACCTTTGCATTTGAAAATAAATAGTTGGATCCAATATGGCGAATCCAAAATGGCGGCCAGGAATATAAACCAAATCAAAATGAAGTATAAGTTGGTCAACAATGATTGGCTTTAGTCCGGAGTCGATATCTTAAGAAATGTAGAATATAGTAGGGGAAGGGGCTCATTTAAAACTCGCCCTGTATATGTTTGGTTTCAATCAAAACCTTTCGGGTGGTCACTCCAAAAACAACTTCTGTAACAAATTTTAATAAATGCAAAACAATTGATGATAAATTCTTGTCCTCCATTTTTGTAAAATTCAAACCAAAAACCTCTGCCGGTGTGGATGGTTTAAGTATGAAGGTTCTGAAGTCCTGTCAAGATGTTCTATTGAAACCCCTGGTGCACATCATAAATGTCTCGATCGGCGGTGGCGTTTTCCGGACGGCTGAAAGATTACCAAGGTTAAGGCCGTCTTCAAAAAGGGGGACGAGAGGGAGATGTGCAACTACCGTCCTATATCAATTCTCCCCGTTGTTTCTAAATTTATTGAAAAGGTGGCCTATGATCAACTGAAGGCTTCCATGGAGGATAAAAACCTCCTGTGTGAGAAGCAGTTTGGTTTCAGGAAAACCAAATCAACCAAATTGGCTTTAACTGATTTTGTAAATGGCTGCAATGAGGCAATGGATGCTGGCGAGACGGTGATTTGATGCTACACCGATCTCAGTAAGGCATTTGATTGTGTTGATACTTCTCACTCAGAAATCGTCCAAACTTTGCATTAATGGTGATACGCTGAGGTGGATATCGTCCTACCTCAGTAACAGATGCCAGGTTACCGAGATTCAATAAGATTAAAAATTCAAAACTAAGTCTGTCCTGTCCAGTCCGAAATTGATTTCCTGTGGAGTTCCGCAGAGATCAATAATGGGCCCACTCCTTTTATTTGATCTACATTAAGGACATATCTGAAAAAATCCCTTAAAGCAACCTTTTTCTTTTTGCTGATGACACAACCATCGTCACCAAGAGTAAAGACATCAATGAACTCGAGATTGACTCAATTATAAAATTAATGAAGTGGCCCAATTTTTTCTGAAAACAAATTGAAACTCAATCCAGAAAAATTTAGTATGTTTGCATCCAAACATACCAAGAACAAAACTCCAAATTTGCAAGAATTCCAAACATCTTCATTAGTGACAGTGAAATTAATTTTTCAACTGTGATTGACTTTCTGGGGGTGAAATTGGATGGTGGTATAAACTGGGGTGAACAGTTGGACAAGATTAAGAAGAAATTGGCTAGATGAATCTTTGTTTTGAAAATATCTCAATATCCAAAAATCTTGATCTTCTTAAATAAGTCTACTTCTGCTTACTCCAGTACATATCGTACTCAATAATTCTGGAGGGGGCTACGAAATCCAATCTCAAGCAAATTTTTTTGTGGCAAAATAAAGCATTAAGGAGTATGTTGAGGCTGCCTCACAACTCCCATTGCAAAGACCATTTCATTAGGCTGGGTCTGCTCTCCGTCCCATGCTTGTATATCTGTGAGGTTGCTACCTACATTAAGCTACATACTACAGAATACATTAATTCAACACATAATTACAACACCAGTTTTAAAAACAATTTTGCAGTCCAACATAACCTGTCTCTGTTTAAAAAGATGCCTAAGTACTCTGGTCTTAAAAATTTTCAGCTCTTACCAACATTTATTACAAAGCAATTCAAAATTAATGGATTTAAAACTGATTTAAAATGTTTTTGTCTCAACACTGTTTTTATAGCTCGAGTGAGTTTTTTGATTTCTGTAGCCCTAACCCACACTCTTTACTCGCCCCCCCCCTGCCATAAATGGAACTTTTCACCATTTGGTGATATGTTGGTCACTTTGACCACATGTTTTAGCGACACCCAACGCCTGCGACTGAGTCAACTGGGTGGAGAGCCAAGTAAGTAAGTAAGTATCGATCTTTAGAAGTCCTTTTTATGATTTTGAGCAACATTCACCTCCAGTGCTTAATACTATAGATTGTAACCATTATTATACTGCTACATCGGTACACATTTTTCATCAGACTGAAAGTAAATGGCTCAATTCACTCATATGTCAAATAAAATTGAATTCAATTTATATTATGATAGCTACTGAAGTCAGAACAACTTACATACTGTTTGGAAATATTACAACCTATGGATTGGTTGTAACCCTCCCGTTTAATAACCAAATAATAGGAACCTAGCCAATTTTACTTAGTTTTTTACAAACTTAAAATAAGAAACAAAATTATTTCACAATATTTAGACATAATACATTAATGGACCTCTTTTAATGCAAAGTAAAGAATTGTGGTAGCTAACTACAGAGCAACCTCACGTTTTAGATTAGAAATAAGTTGCAAAGAAACATTACGATATCAAGTAAACGTGACGTTGCATGGCACAATTTTAATATAACTGAAACTTATTCTAATAATAAGGAAACTTTGCTGTGACATCTACTTTTTTATAACAAAAATGTTAATTCAAATTCATATTTTACTTAAGTTGTTGAAAAATAAACTTTCACAAAAACGAGCAAAAGAATGTTTTATCATAAGCCATTAGCAAATGAGAAGTAACATGAAACACGCTGCCCACCGCTTTCATGGCCTTCTGTGTAAAGCATCCAGTAGCGTTTTTTAAATGACCTGTTTTTACTTTCTCCCCCTATACATAGTATACGGATAAAGTATTGTTTTCGTCAAAATCTTCGAATTTGTGTTGTTAGTGGAAATATTCGTTTTGGTGCTCCCTGAACCAAAAAAAGTGGTTTTACGTGATATCCGTCTGTGTGGGTTTGTGTGTCCGTGTGTGCGTGTGTGTCTGTGTGGATATGTACAGAGCTAGAGCCCTAACCAATGGTCCGGTTTTTATGGAATTTGGTATGTCGGTACTAATCTACGATATCTTCAGGTATTTTTCTTTTTTTGGAATTTTGGATTTTTAAGGGTAATTATCCCCTAAAAACCATAAAAAAATGAAAAATCCAAATTTCTCAAAAACAGCTATAACGATTTTGATAAAAATTTAATAGTTTGTAGTACTTTAGTTTGCCAACAAAATGACACCACTTGCATTTTTGTAAAAATTCGGGTTCAGAAACTACAGGACTTAAAACATAAAATATTCAGTTTTTTGGATTTTTCATAAAAAACATAATTATAAAAAATATTACTATTCACCATAAAAAAGCTCAAAAAACTAAATAATTTATTATTTTGAATTACTATTCTACGATTGCTGGTTGAGGAGAAAATTTTAAATTTAATTTTGCGGTAAACGCGATACGATATCCAATGTTATTCTTAGGGGGAATACAAAAATTACTATTTCTCTCTTATTTACTGATCAATTTCATTCAAACTTGATTGAATGGAATTAAGTTTCCATTCTTTATATATAATGTATCTTGTGACAATCAGGATACTATTACACCCAAATAGATTAAAACCCATACTTGTAATGGATTAGCCTGATCCATTGTGGCTAACTTGTGCTTGTCAAGTTAGCATTGACCAACAGAGGAAATTCGAAATATGTTGCCCCTTAATAACCCTGAGGGGGGAATCGGGGGCATTTCCCCTCTTGAAACCACGTGTGTAGCAATGAATTCTGTAGTGCCTCCAAAACTGAGATTTGGATGGATGTTTTGGAAAAAACTTGTTTACAAGATTTTCTGTAAATTCGAACAAGCTTTGTATTCTATATTTATAAAATAAATAGTAATTTATTCAGTTGTGCTAAAAGGGAGAAAATGTGTGTCAGTTTCCTGATACCGTTTATTTAAATTATAATCCACAGTTTGGCTTTCAACCGTATATGTATACTGATATAGTAAGAATGATGTAAATGTATCTAAGTGAGCCAGAAAGTATACTTAGAGACATATATTTTTCCTTTATTTTACAACCTATTGAATAAACATACAATTACACCTTTCGTTATTATTAACTCAAATATGTTCGTCGTGAATACTCCACAATCAAACTGCAACGTCTTATATTATTCTCTGTTGCTGTGCGGTTTCAACTATTGTATTTATATTTTTTCACAGCAAGCGACATTTACAGTAATAAACAGTTCAATATATATGCTAATTGCGTGTATTTACTAGCAGGTGAAAATCGAATATGGGGAAATAAATACAGAACCACAATCATTCTAGATTTCCATAAGAAAATTACAAAAAAAAATTTCAATAAACTATATATGCTATTAAATAGCTAATATTTTAACCAACTATAAACAAAAAGAAAGATGCAGTTGGTAATTGGTTGTCTAAAAATATAACTGACAAAAATATAATTAATAACAGACAACATAAACATTCATAATAACCTGCAGACGATAGACAATAAACGTCACATTGACGCTGAAGCATTTTACTATGATCTTTAATGTTTTACAATTAGTTTCACCAGTTACTCAAATTCATCGAAGCGTGTAACCTGGGGTATTGCATAGTTATAATTTTAGAACTGCAACTAATTATGGTAATGGCTAATACCACAAAGAGGGAAGTAAATATAGAGTGCTGCCGGGAAGGTAAGGTTTATTTTCAAAATCTGTACACAGCTCCAACATAACTAGTGGTTGACTGTAATTATTTGTTAATACATTAAAGTGAATCTTTACTGTGTACTCATTAATTCTACTGATGGTGGATTTATTTGAAATTTCTTCATAAATTGTTTAATATTATTTATATGTTTTTTAATTATTTTTTAATAACAGTCTTTCATTTGTATTTTTCACCTTAATCATTTTAAAATGGATTATTTATGTATTTATAGGTAGTACTTAATAAAATTGAAACATGCACGTACTTTTAATTCTGGTTTACAAAATATAAAAGATTAAAATTCAAGTCATAATTTTTGATTACAGTATTTAAAGAGGGGGTCTTTTTACATTATTGAAAAGCTTAGACAGGAGATTGATTGCAGTTATTTTATTAAATAGTTGGCCATAACTCTAGACAACTTTTGAACTAGACTAACATTTAAATATTAACTATGTAACTTTGAGTCCATTGTTGAATCAAAAATTTGCAAAATAATTGTTCTGTTTAGTAATTTGTTAGTAAAAATACTTTAATAAAACAAAAACGTTACTCTAATGAGGTAAATTATTTTGAAAAATGTAGTCCTAATGTTAAAGACACATTGGGGGGCTTTAACTAAAAGTACTTCTTTCCATTCACTATTACATCCTTTTAATGAAACCAAATTATTTTTTTCACATTTTTATCTATCAGATTGTAAATTTTTCATGAATCAGTCAATCTACTAAGTAACTTTCCAGCTTCATTGACCAAAACACCATTAGTGGAGGTACGCAGAACCAATTACTTCCAAAAATGGAGACACTTAACGCCCAGTAGACGGGCAATATTCTGTATAAAAATATATATTTTAGTAGTAATTATTTCTTTCCCACACTTTTGTTAATTTTTATTCTAAAAACAGAAAATTTACGATCACAAATTTATTGCAGACCAGTCCTCTCTTTTGGAGGTTATCTGAGTTAATTTGGCATGGACATACGTTTAGAGACCTACGTTTTCACTGCCCTAGTTGTAAATTAAAACTGAATATGAACGAAATATATATAATGCTATCGATGCACAGTTTGCCAATTGTGGTTGAATCAAAATAATTAAACATAATGGTTCAAATTGAGCGTAAAAGAGCGTACTACTATAACAACAACAAAAACTCATACGAGAATCCAATAATGATACTTTTTATGTTTTACGTGTAGACAGAAAAACTATATTGTTTCCTATAATATATTGTTCCTATATATTACAAGAAATTATTTGCAAAAACAGAGGCTTTGATTGAAGTACTCCACAGCCAACCATGAGAGCGGCATGGCGGCGGACGGCATGTATCGCGTACTCTTCTCATTTTACTAATGGTTTATTACGTAACATTCGCCTGTAAATATAAAAAAAATCTCTGCAAAGGAGATGGAGTGCAGATAAAAATTGCATTTATCAATTTTAATTTAGGGATACACCAATAAACATTTGAGTTATTAATTATTTATTTATTTTTTGCCATTCAGCATGTATACGTTTATGACGACTCAACTTTCCTCGGCAATTTTTCTTATGAGATAAATTATTCAAACTTTAATTGCAGCTTACACTAGATTCTTGAGCTTTACATTTTAGATCGTTTTTGTGAAAGACGGGTAACTCGGAAAACACGTTACTGACTTTTCAATTATCCTTTGCGCCTGGAGCGAAACATGTTTATCAAAGTGACGAGATGTTCCTTTAACAGCGCACGGAATACTTAATAATAGTATCTTGACAGATTATTCGCAAATATTAGTTACTTAATGCAATGGGGAAATAAAAAAAAACTGACTAAGAATTAAGTTTGTCCTTTTTAAATATACATTAAGATGATTAAGTAACTTATAAATAAATAAATTATTCATTACGGTACTTCAAAGTAGGGGGCATTGGAGGGTTCAGAACCAGCAAAGGCGCGGTGAGGAGCAAGTGAGGAGCCCCCCCCCCCCCCCCCCCCGATGACGTCAGCCCCCCCCCCCCATCACGTGACCCATTAACCTAACTTAAACCTGGTACCTGGCGTGAGGAGCCTGAGGAGCCCCTGGTGACGTCATCACCCGGAATCAGCATGTAGGTGAGGAGCAAGTGAGGAGCCCCCAGCTGGCAGCACGCAAGTGAGGAGCCCCTGGTGACGTCATCACCCGGAATCAGCATGTAGGTGAGGAGCAAGTGAGGAGCCCCCAGCTGGCAGCACGCAAGTGAGGAGCCCCTGGTGACGTCATCACCCGGAATCAGCATGTAGGTGAGGAGCAAGTGAGGAGCCCCCAGCTGGCAGCACGCAAGTGAGGAGCCCCTGGTGACGTCATCACCCGGAATCAGCATGTAGGTGAGGAGCAAGTGAGGAGCCCCCAGCTGGCAGCACACAAGTGAGGAGCCCCTGGTGACGTCATCACCCGGGGTGGAGTGAGGACTCACCGGAACATCATGCAGGTGAGGAGCGTCACGTTTCTGGAAGCTTCTAGAAGGTTCGCTGGAGCGCACGACTCGGCTATAAAGAAGCTTCTAGAAGGTTCGCTGGAGCGCACGACTCTGCTATAAAACCGAGGCAGAGCCGCGCGCGCGCGACCTCAGTGTTGTTCGAGACGTCACCATGAACGGAAGCGGAGTCAGCGCAGCCGAAGTGGACCAAACGATCCGCTCCTTCCTAGAGGAGCTGAACGCAATGAACGATGAGAACGCCAACGCACCGCCAGTTCAGCAGGGATGTGCGTCAAAGAAGAAAAAGCTCGATGGGTGGACTGTAAAGAGGAAGGAAGTGCCTATCGATTCCCCGACACTGTGCTGGTCCGCTGGCGGATATCAGTACACTGTGAAGAACCCTACTAACAGCGGTAACGTACTGTTGAAGATGAATGTGTTCAAAGGAGGTCGCCCCACGTTCAGCTGCGGCTTGTACTTGGACGAGGAGCGAAACGATGAAATCTGCATATGTCTAGAGGACCTGCTATCCAGATTGCAAAACCTATGGCTGGCAAATAGCGAGACGGGAGAGTCAAGATACGACGGGATCACTAGGACCGCTACTCCTCTACCCACTTGGCGAAAGACCGATTGCATCATCTCAGGGAAAACCAAGAGGAGTGCGCACTCCAAGCGCGCTAACCAGTAAACGAGAGAGCGTGGAAAATTCCACTAAGCAGTTAATAACCGAGATGCTTCTAGAACAATCCACTTGTTTACGCAGTAAAGCTTTCCATTACGTCAGCCTTCCTGGAATTGAGCGTGGAAACTTCCACTAAGCAGTTGATAACCGAGACGCTTCTAGAACAATCCACTTGTGCAAGAAAAGAACCTTTAGTTACAAGAGCCGAGGTGGCGGTGCACGGCAGTCAGTAGACGCCATGGACTTGAGGTGGAAACACCCGTTCACCGCCATCGTGGCCGGGCCCTCAGGCAGCGGCAAGTCGCACTTCGTGGCTCGCTTCATAGAGCACGCCGACCGCATGTGCGATACGCGGTTCGCCCGCATCACTTGGCACTATGGCAGCGGTGGTGGCAAGAGCCGTGCGGACTCTGCCGTGCGCTACGTAGCCGGCCTGCCAGACCTGGACGACTATGACGGTAGCGAGCCCGCCCTGGTTATCGTCGATGACATGATGCGCGAGGCTGGCTCCGGCGTGGCGGACCTGTTCACCAAGGGCTCGCACCACCGCAACATGAGCGTGTTCTTCATCACGCAAAACCTGTTTCACCAGGGCAGGGGCCAGCGCGACATATCGCTGAACGCCCACTACATAGTGTGCTTCAAGAATCCCAGGGACCGCGCTCAGATCAAACACCTGGCCCGTCAAGTATACCCGGAAAACCCCAAATTCGTGGAGGAGGCTTACGCGGACGCCACGCGTGATCCGCACGCCTACCTGCTCATAGACTTGAAACAGTCCACGCCTGAAGAGATGCGCGTACGTTCAACCATTTTCCCAGACGATCCGGTGAACTACGTGTACCTGCCCAAGAAGAAGTGATAAATAGGCCGAGCGCGCGCCAGCGTCAGTCATCATGTCACACCGCGTGAAGAAGGACGCGGCGCTGCTGAGGGCCCTAATACACGCTACGCCCAAAGAACGCAAGGCCCTGTTAAAAGCGTGCGACAAGAGTCGCATCAAGTCGTTGTGCGAGTGCGCGTATAACGTGCTACGCGGAAACGTACCGCTTTCTCCCTGCCTCAAACGCAAATTGAGCAAACACAAACAGGCGCTCAGACGGCTGGTGAAACGCGGCGAGGGTTGGACCAAGAAGCGACACTACCTCGTCCAACGGGGCGGAGGGATCTTCCTACCTCTGCTGTTGAACGCTGTTCTGCCCGTTCTAGCGCAGAAGCTAATCGGACATGGAGTACGCTAGGAAAATGGTGGTTGTACCGCAGGAGCTCATCGAGAGATTGCGAGAAGGACCGGAACCAGGGCCGGAGCCAAGAGGAGGAGCAGGTAGCGCCAATAAGCCAGCCAGCCTGGACGCTGAGATGCATCGCATATTGAGCGACAAACGGCTGGACGATACGGAGAAATGGAAACAATATCAGCAGGTGTTACAGCGGTTCCTGCACTTTTCCGCGGCTAAACGTCAACCCATAGGTCTGTCAATCATCGAGGGTGAGGAGAGGGAGGAGGAAGCGGCGGGAGGTCCGAGTCAGATGAAGCGCGAGTCTAGCGCCTCGGCGGAGGAGGACATTGTGGAATCGTTCTCAAAAATCTACAGGTCGGTGGCGCGCAACTTGTTGCGATTCATGACCCGTCAAGGCAGCCCCATCTCTTGGGACGCCAGTGGGGCGGTGTACGTGGACAAGGTGAAGATCCCCGATTCCAATATAGTGGACATCGCGCACAGCATAGTGAGAGCGCGAAGGGCGGACCGATTGCCTACCGGCTGGCATCAAGTGATGGCCGCCTTGAAGGACATGAACGTGCCCAAAGAATACGTGAGCAATCCCACGGCGTTGCGTTACTTAGGCGTGGGACTGGACTCGGCATCGAGCCCCTGGGGAGACACAACGGCCTCCTCAACACCCCTCTCACCGAGGTTGACGCCAATGCTAGACCGCTTGAGACCGCGGCCCCCAGCGGCCAGGAGAAGGATAATAACCGAGGAACCCGACCGGGAATCGTCATTGGACAACTGGGAGCCGTTCACACCGTAATGGAGAAGTTGTACTACGACCCGAGCCAGCCCGGTTCCCTCGGTGGGGTGGCCGCCCTGGCCAGAGCCGCGCGCCTACCGAAACGTCGGGTAGCCGACTGGCTGCGCGCCCAGGACACCTACACGCTGCACAAGCCTGTGCGCAAGCGGTTTCCCCGCAACCGCTACGCCGTGTTCGGGCCCCGGGAGCTGTGGCAGGCGGACCTGAACGACATGCGCGGCCTGAGCCGGTACAACGACGGAGTCAACTACCTGCTGACTGTGATAGACGTATTCAGTAAGCGGCTGTTCGCGGTACCGCTGAAGAGGAAAAGCGGGCCTGAGGTGGCTGCTGCGTTCGAGAGGATATTCGCTGAGGCGACTCCTCGCTGCCTACAGACCGACAAGGGGACGGAGTTCACCGGGGCCGCGACCAAGCGAGTGTTCAAGAGTCACGGTGTAAACTACTTCACCACGCAGAACCCCGACGTGAAGGCGGCGGTGGTGGAGCGAGTCAACCGCACGCTCAAGACCCGCATGTGGCGCTACCTGACCTACAAGAACACGTATCGCTACGTGGACGTGTTGGACAGGCTTGTGGACGCCTACAACCGTAGTCCGCACAAGAGCCTGGGTGGCCTACGACCCGTGGACGCGGACAGCGGCGATGGAAAAACGGTGTACAAGGTTTGGCGTCACATGTATGGAAAGGCGATCCGGCGACACAAGCCCAGGTTCGAGCCGGGCGACACGGTGCGCATAGCCAAGGAGAAGGGCACGTTCGCCAAAGGTTACGAGACCAACTGGAGTAAGGAGCTGTTCGTGGTGGATCACGTATACGGGTCGCATCCTCTACCATTGTACGTGCTGCGAGACCTGAACGGGACGCCGCTGGAAGGGCGCTTCTACGAGCACGAGATGCAAAAGGTAACGATCGCCCCGGACCGCCTGTATCAAATAGATAAAATACTGGACACTAAAGGGCGAGGCTCCAGTAAGCGCTACCTAGTCAAGTGGGCCGGTTACGGAGAGGACTTCAATTCGTGGGTACCCGCAGCGGACGTGCAACAGCTGCGATGACGAGGCACGACCAGTTTTACCTGACGTTGCCCAGTAACAGTTCAATGAATTACTATCCCAACAACATGGTGACAAACTACACGACCCATCTACCCTCGACCGTTGATCTGTCAGACGGCGAGTGGGAGGTCGCTCTGGCGGAGGCGCACTACCCCTTCTCTTTTCTGACCGTCGGTGAGGGAACCTACATCAAACTAGTGCTGGGAATGAGGGACTCGAAAGGCGGGTTGGCCGTGGTGGACAAGTTGTTAATCAAAGTGGAGCCGGGCAATTACAGTAGTACCGAGGAACTCGTAGACGCAATCAACAACCACCCTCAAATGAAGAGTAACCTGTGCGCCTTCTCGTATGACGAGAGGTCCTCCAGGGTGGAATTGATGTCGACGTCTTCAGCCGTTCAGAGCCTCAAACTGAGCCCCGGTTTGGCGCTACAGTTTGGCTACGAGGTGGATACGGATATCGTCAAGCGTCACAGGTCCGTGAGGCCGGCTAACCTCTTCGCCGGTCTGCCATCACACATGTACGTGTATTGCGACCTGGTGGAACCCCAACTGGTGGGCGACGCTGTGGCGCCACTACTGAAGATCCTCAACATCGACATCAGGAATTACACGTACGGTGCCAACACGACAGTGTATATAATAGACCCGCACTACGTGCCGGTGATTAAAACCTCATTCGAGAGCGTGGAAATCGATTTAAGGGACAACCAAGGGCGACACTTGCCATTCCACTTCGGGACTACGTGCATGAAGCTTCATTTCAGGAAAGAGAGGCAGCGGCAATGAATCCGAGCGATCCCTATCTGGCATATTACCGCCACCAGCAGGCGGGCCATGGCGTATCCTCCGTATTCAGAGGAGCCGCTTTCCAACGCGGACACGGCATCGGCAGTTTCCTAGGCGGGCTGATGCGGACAGTGGTCCCGTTGATCAGATCCGGCGCATCGGCGCTGGGCAAGGAGGCGCTGAGGTCCGGTGTGGGCTTCTTGGGCGACGTGGCGGCGGGCACAGCCAACCCTCGAGTCGCAGCCAACGCCCGACTCAGACAGTTTACCGGGTCGCTGAAACGTAAGGCCGATGAAAAACTGGATCGCGTGCTGAGCGGTGGTGGCGCCTATAAGAGGAGGCGTGTACAGCAGGTTACTCCTCAGTCTCTGGCGAAACTCCTCGGAGCGAGGAAGAAGAGCGCTGCGCCCAAGAGGAAGCCCGCAAAACGTGTCGCTAAGAAGAGGAGAAGCAAGAAGAGCAAGAGTACCGTGAAGGACATTTTTGGATAATGGCGTTTCTACATCAGAAGTCGTGCGAGTGTGTCAAGACCGAGTTGGACCTGTTCTCGCTACCGCCCACGCAGACCAGTATAGAGAGCGGTAAATGGGTGCAGTACAAGCCCATCTCCTCCCTGACAGACGACTCGCCCGTGGAGTTCATAGTTCCGGGTCACGGGGACGAGTACACGGATCTGTCACAGACGCTACTGCATGTGAAGGCTACCATTAGAACGGCTAGCGGAGGCGCTGTAACGGGTGATCAAGCGATAAAAGAGGTGGGTCCGATTAACAACTGGCTGCACTCGCTGTTCAGTCAAGTGGACCTGTACCTGAACAACAAACTGGTGTCTCCTCAGAACAACACGTACGCCTATCGCGCCTACCTGGAGAACCTGTTGTCCTATGGCGGTGATGCCAAGACATCGCACCTCACCGCGGAGTTGTTCTACGAGGACTATGCCGGGTACATGGACAATACCGAGGAGGATAATGCCGGGCTCAAGAACCGGAGGGAGTTTGTCAAGGCCAGCCGGTACGCGGACATGGTCGGACATCTGCACGTCGACCTGTGCAACCAGGAGAAGTTCATGTTAAACGGCGTGGAGATGCGCTTTCGCCTGATCAGGTCAAAGAACTCATTCTCCATCATGTCCAAAACCGTGACAGACTACAAAGTGGACATCGCCGAAGTCAACCTGTTCATGCGCCGCTGTAAGATCAACCCGAGCGTGCTGTTGGCTCACAGCAGGACGCTGGAGTCGGGCACAGCCAAATATCCCATTACGCGCGTGGAAGTCAAATCCTTCACGCTACCCTCCGGTATCAGCAGCAAGACTCTGGACAGTGTGTTTCTGGGACAACTGCCGAAACGCGTTATAGTTGGCCTGGTCAGCAATCAGGCGTTCAACGGGGAATACAAGAAGAATCCGTTCAACTTCACCCACAGCCACGTGAACTTCTTCGCGCTATACATAGACGGTGAGCAAGTGCCATGTAAGCCGCTTCAACCGGATTACACGTTCGGTAAGGAGTTGTGCGTGCTCGCCTACCACACGCTGTACACCGGCACCGGCATCAATTTCTCAGACTGCGGTAACGAAGTCAGTCGCAACGAGTACCCCTACGGATACTGCCTGATGGCGTTTGATCTGACGCCCGATATGGCGGCCTCTCAATCCAGCCACTGGAACCTGGTGCGCAACGGTAACCTGCGCATAGAGATTGGGTTCTCCGAAGCCTTGGCGGAGGCGTTCAACTGCATAGTGTACGCCGAGTTGGACAACGTCGTGGAGGTGGACCGTCATCGCAACGTCACAGTCGACTTTGGCGGGTAAACGAGTTGCCGCGCGCTCAAGGTCACCGCGCACCGTTAGGTTTTGGCGGGTAAACGAGTTGCCACGCGCTCAAGGTCACCGCGGACCGTTAGGTGATGGCGGCGCGCGCACCCAAGGTTAACCCGCTAGGCGCGCCCCCGCCAGCGCTCAGTCGAGTTCAGTCAGCCGTACGGGATGGACGTACCGCCACCGATCTACATCGAGCCGCCGCCAGCGCGCTGTCATCACGGAAGCGTGGTGATGGATATGCAGTGTTTTAAAGACAGTGATAATGACTTTCTACTGAAAGAGGTTTGCGTGGTGGACGTGACTACCGGCACGCTGCTCCTACATCACATCGCCCGCCCGCCCTTCAGTAAGGACCTCCTGACTTCCGAGAAACAGCGCGAGAGCGTCTGGGTCACTCGCCACTGCCACGGCTTGGAGTGGGACCAGGGGGACATCGCGTACGTCGCCCTGCTGGACAAGCTGCGCTCCTGCCTCATCCACCGCCCCCTGGTCTACGTCAAAGGATCGCAGAAGAGGGACTTTGTACAACGCCACCTCATAACCGAGCCCGCCGCCACCACCGCTCAGGACATGGAGGATCTAGGCTGTGGGTCGCTCAACGGTGCGCCCACCTACCGGACCCTGCGCTGTCGCCACCATAAGAGCTCCCACAACCGTTGCGCCCTTCATAACTGCATAGTATTGCGGGACTGGCTCGTGGCTAACGACACACTGGACTCGTCCACCTCGAGCTGCCTGTGCTGCTTCCGCCCACGATGAATACCGTCCAGATCAGAGAATGCCTGGCGAAGATCCCCGGACTGAGGAACGTCGCGGTCTACGCCTCTGACCAACTACCGGACGTGCCGGTCAAGCCTCTCACCGCCATCGTGTCCAACACGGTAGCACACACCGAGGGAGGCGAACACTGGGTGGCGTTTTACTGCTCGGAAGAGGACAGACTCGAGTACCTGGACAGCTACGGGAGGCCGCCATACCAGGCCGACTTTCAAAGGTTCTTGAGGCGCAATCCTCATCACCGTCACTACGTCTACAACAGGTATCGTCTCCAGGGCTACGATACTTCTGTTTGCGGCTACTACTGCCTCAATTACCTGTACTGCCGGGCTGTTCTCCGCACGTCACTCAGCGACTACGTCCAGCTCTTCGACTTCACCGCTCCCGCTGTCAACGACGCTCTGGTCCGCAGGCTCTTCCACTCCATATTCGCTTAAAACTAGTTTGTAAGGTTTTTGTAGTATGTAACCTTATTACTGTACAATACATGCCTCATAATGATAAAGCTTGTGTTTTCATTTCTCCTTTCTCCTTACTAAATTTTAAAAATAAATTAGCAAAACTGAGGCAGCGGGGCTGGACCTCAGGTTTATATACCAGCGGCGCGTGTCACTGGCTGAGCCCCCGCCAAGCGGCAGTGAAGGCCGCCAAAGAGGGCGCGCCACAAGACCCCTCGGGCATCAGCAAACCACTTAGCAACTCAAGGGTGCAACCTCGAGCGTCAGCAAGCCGCTGAGCAATTCAAGGGTGCAACCTCGAGCGTCAGCAGACCGCTGAGTAATTCCTTCCTGGGCAACTCCTTCAGGGCCGTCCCCCGACACGCACCGCCAACCGCTCCCGGTTGGCGGGGGCTTTTTAAGCTGCACGGCTCGGACCAAACGGCCCATAACGCCTTTCACTTTAGTTTTCTGAGCTTACCGGCTTTTGAGTGAGCAAAGGGAGGAAATAAACAACTCGGGTTAATGCTGTACATAAAGCTATTATATTTTCTTACAAATACTATTTACAATTTTTCTTAAAATTAATATTTAAAACTAAACCGGGAATTCTTCTTCCTCGTCTTCATCCTGGCGCTGCCCCTCCTCCTCCTCCTCACCGTCCACCTCCATCCGCTGAGGTCGATCTCCTCCTCTCCTGGCTGGCGGTAGTGGCGGGACGTCCTTGTGTCCCCACGGCAGAGTGTGGATGCCGTCGGGGAGGACGCACCGCTTGTCGTCAGTCGGGCTGAGGCTCAGCTTGTCCACTTCCACGGTGTAGACCCGGTGCAAGTGAGACTGGAAGCGGACGTTGGTGGTGCGCTTTTGGACCCCGTCAAACAGGCACTCTCTGTAGTCGTCGGGGGTGAGGACGTTCTTGACAACGCCCTTCGCCACCCCCTTGGCCCGCTTGAGAGCCTTGCTGCCGCCTGTCGCCGCGTCCTCGATGTCCATAAAGTACAGCTTGGACCGCAGGCCGAGGTATTCGAATAAGGACAGGCCGTTGCACTCGTCCTTAAACTTTCCGATGACCTTGGCGTTGATGGGGCTGTAGCAGGGGTGGGACCTCGGATATCCGCTGGTGTCGAAATCGTCCAGGTGTTCCTTCATCTCTGCGTAGACATCCTGGGACACGATGTCAAAGACGAAGCTGTCCGTGTCCATGTAGTCCACGGTGAGGCGGTCACCGTAGCGCTCCTTCATCTTGCGCAGGAACTCGTACATGAGCCACTTGCTCAGCTCCAGGACTGTCATGCCTACGTAGACGGGCTTGTCCAACACGATGTTGACCTTGGACAGATGCACCAGGGCTACGTCCTCCGTGTAGTACGTCCGGTCCAGGAAGTTGGATCTGGCGACGTACTTGGAAAACTTCTCCGGGGTGCACACCAGCTTCACGTTGAGGCGCTTCCGTACATTCTCGATGGTCTTGCCGAAGACCGCGTTGTTCATGAGCTTGAAGAAGTCCTGTTCGAACTTCGTCCTGGCCCTCTTCCGCAGCTCCGTGTTCATCAGGATGTACGGTTCCAACCACCGCGACTGGCGAAACGAGATCGCCCGATGCACCGCGACCAGCTCCAATCCGTTTTGCAGCGCCTGCTGCAAGACCCTGTAGTGACAGATGTAGTGCGTCTTGTCGTCCAGGGTCGTCAACAGTTTGGGGAACTTCCCTGTTGGCGGGCGCTTCGTCTCGCAGCAGTAGGGAAGGTCCTTGTGCAGGTCGTGTAGGCGCGCGGGGTAGTGGAGGTCCACCTCCAAGATGTAGCCTCGATCGGCCTCCGCGTCCAGCGCCGCGACGTCCAACGCCTGGATTTCCTCTCGGCTGAGCCACTCGAAGTCTCCGGTCGGCAGGCGCTGGGACATGGCCCAGCCGTAGAGGTTGTTGGCGTCCAGGTACAGGAGGAAGCGCGTGGGCTCGTCCGGGCGGTAGTCCGGGCACCTGTCGTGGTTGGCCTTGGCGTAGCGGGTGATGGCCTGTGAGATCCCTCCCCGGATCCCCTGCTCCACGAACAGGTACATGTCAAAGTCCTGCAGCGTGTCCAGCTCCACACCGCAGGTCTTGAGCATCACGTCCCAGGCGTAGGACGGCAGGGTGTAGTAGTGGGCGGGGTCCAGCCCGTACTCTGCCAGCGAGGTGTCGCGGAACTGCTCAAAGACATCGGTGAGCAGGGCGATGTCGCATCGCAGGTACTTGTCCGCGTAGTCCTTGAGGTTGTGACACTCGAAGGCTCGCCACACGTTGAGGGCGTGCTCGTACTCCTCGTCCTTGATGTCCTCCAGGATCATGGAGTTCCTGAACGCCTCCTTGGGCGGTAGCTCCCTGGTCCTGTACAGCGTGTCGTAGGACGTCACGAAGTCGTAGGGGAACACGCCCTTCCTGCGCACCAGGTCGAACAGCCGGTCGTCGGGGAAGCGCTTCCTCGTCTCATGCATCCTGTCCGTGGGGAGTCCCGCCGCCAGGTTGGCCAGGCTCATGGACAGGAACCTGTAGGTGTCCAGGAAGCGCACCGCGAAACTGCTCTGACGTTGGTTGTCCCCGGGCTGACCAAAGTGGAATCGCTTGGTAAAAGCGATGTACCGCTCCTCCGTGTGGGCCAACACGTCCACGTCGCCGGGGTCGATGGCCAGCTCGCGCACTACGAAGTGGGCGTCGTAGTTGGACAGGTTGTGGAAGTAGCAGTTAATGTGTCGCTGCTCCCGGTACCTGAGGTTGCACGAGCGGTGGGCGGCTCCTCGGAACTCGTAGGGCGGGGCGTGATTGTGGTCCCGCACCTTGACGTCCTGGTCCGTGAACTCCTTCCCGCAGAGGTAGCAGTGAGTCGCTGCCAGGTACTCGTCCATCTCCTGCCGGGTCAGAGAAGGGTGCAGAGCTCTCATGCTGAATAGGAACTCCCACAGCGCCAGCACGTCCGTCTTGAGCCTCTCCATGAAGACCTTGGACGCGTCTGCCCCGAAGTAGACGCGGGGCTCGAACTCCTCCAGGCCGAGCGAGTCCACGATCTGGTAAGCGAAGGCGTACGGGACGTGCAGTTGCAGGGGCCTTGTGCCAGGCGGCGCTTCCGCAGGGTCAGCGGTGACGGGCTGCAGAGCACACTCAAAGTCGGCATAAACGCAAAAGCGCTCGCGCCGAGTGTACTCGGGGTGGGCGAAGCGGATCTGCTGCTTCTTCGACAAGTCCAGGCGAAGGGGAGCCTTGGCGGTGCAGTATCGCATGTGCTCCTCCAGACGCTCGGCACCGGACAGTTGCAGCTTGTTGGGCCGGTTGTCGAAGTAGGCGAAGCATCGCTTACACACGTGGATAGCGCTTTTGCGGGACGTCAGCTGGGGTCGCACTAGCCTACTCATGTTTGCGATGTAGGCGTAGTGACTGTCCCCGCCGGTGGTCACGTACAGCAGGTCCCGGTGATCCTCCAACTCCCGCGTGCAGATCTTCAGCGGGAACACGCGGTCCTGGAACTTTGGCGATCCGTCGGGGCGTCTCCCCACCATGGCGCGCTCGATCCCGTACACATTAACGCTGATGGCGTTCCTCCTCTCAAAGACCTTGATGTCCTTCACAGCCACGGGGAAGCGTAGGCCGACCCAGTCGTAGCGTGCCATGACGTCCGGTGTGTACGATGCGGGCCTCTCCGGGTGTTGCGCGACGAACTTGGCCAGGATGGCGTACGCGAAGCACATGTCATCGAGGTTGCGCACGTTGATGACGGCATGCGTGTCGCAGATGGTCCTGGGAAGCAGGATGAACCGGGCTCCGCGTTCTCCCAACGGGGTGTAGAGGTTGACGCGGATCTCCAGGTCCCGTATCCGGAGATAGCTCCACCCGCTGCCCACTAGCAGGCACTGCTCCTTCTCTTCCTCCAGCTTGTGGAAGGACGCTGACAGGAAGTCCTCTAAGTTGGACGCGGCGGTGAGAGGCACGTTCTTCGTCTTGAAGGCCCGCAGACAGGTGGCTCCGTGAACGTTGGCGAATTCACACTCCAGGAACATGTTGACCTTGGTGTTTGGGTGTCGGGTCCTGACGTCAGCCAACAGTTCCAGGACGCTGTCGAACAGCAGCACCAGCGCGTCCTCCACGGTCAAGAAGTCCTCCATGGGCCGGGACAGGCCGAAGGTCAGGAGGCGTCCGCGGAACCCTCGTTGAATGGTGCGGAACGTGGGTAGTCCGCCACCACCCACCATCCCGTCGGGTGCCGTGCTTGGTCCGGGCTGGGGCTCGCGGCTAGGTCCGGGCTGGGGCTCGCGGCTGGGTCCGGGCTGAGGCTCGCGGCTGGGTCCGGGCTGGGGCTCGCGGCTGGGCCGGGGCTCGGGTGACAGAACGGGCAGGCGCGGCATCTCGTCCACAACGAGGTTCCTCACGACGGGGCAGTTGTAGGCCTCGTGCTGGTCCCGGTTGTAGCGCCGGGTGAAGCCTCGGTCGCAGTAGGCGCACGTGAACCTCATGCCGCGGTGGACGCTCTCCATGTGCCGCTGGAGGTACGCTGCCCTGCGGAAAAGGGCGCCGCACTCGGGACAGCGGACCTCGTTGGCGTGCACCAGCTGCACGTGACGCCGGAGCAGGTCCTCACGGGAGAATCGCCGCCCGCACGCGTCGCACTCGGGCCGTGGGTCTCTGAAGGGTGGCGTTGCGGAGGAGGAGGAGGAAGTTGAAGCTGACGGGCTCGCACCGTGGACCGCTTCCATATGGTGACGAAGATCCTCGGGACCCGCCAGGGCGACGGAGCACAACGGGCACGGATGGCCTGCGAACAGGAAAACAAGTCCTATTAGTTACCCTATAAACACAAGGATGAGGAACTATACAGTGGACTGGTGACCTCTTGTTTTCCCCTAGAGTCTGTTCCCTCATCTCAATCGCCAGTTACCCAAGCCTGTTAAATACAATGATGAGGAGATGGCGGTGAGGAACATGCAGAGGGCTGGCAACCTCTTGTTTACCTCTCGAGTCTGTTTTCTCGTCTTAATTGTCAGTTTACCCAGTCAGGGCCGTTTACTCTCTCATAAAAACAAGTCATTAGTTATCAAAGTCCACGGGCTTGTCGTGACATCATGGGTGAGGACACCAGGAAATAGCATACTTAATAAATCTACTGGCGGCTTCTTATTTAAACTAAAACTGTACCTGGCGCTTGGTCGTGAGGAGTGGGAGGATTAACTGCAGCGAGGTGGCGTCGCAAGTTGTCGCTTCGCCCGAAGCGTCTGCCGCAGACGTGACAATCGTAATGGCGATCGTTGTGGGCAGATGCTACGTGGCGGGTCAGGTTTCTTGCAACCCCGAAACTGCGCCCGCAAACCTCACACAGATGAACAGCCATCTGCAACATCGGGTATCTGTACTCTCCATCCGTCACAAAGGCGCAGTTGCCCTCAACATTTCGATTGGAAAGTAAAAACAAAACAAAAGAAACTACTTTTATTTTGCTCAAACTTTTTAAAAATAAAAAAAAGAGTGGTAGTGAATCTATTTTGCTTTTTAGGTTCGGCTTATTAATTTTAATCGTTATAAAACACGACTGTTTCAAGGTCATTACAATTCCACTCATCTCCATCTGAATGGAAACGACAAGACCCCGTGTACTGGGATATGTAAAAGATGAAATATTAATGTTAACTAATTAGGTTTTAGAGCATCGAAAACTAGTTGATGAAAAAGTAAATTACATGTTACTTACATTTTAAGATATCCAAAGACAAGGCTCTGCACAGTCACACAATTACTCGCAGCGAAAACACCTAGCTCCTCACAGGACGAGTTGCCACTAGATACTGAAGTAGCTTGGGAAAGTAACGCGCTTAAATAGACCGGTTGATGACGCCGTGGAACTTTCCATCACACTCTGGAGGAGCTTCGCAGTGGAATGTAAGCGGTAAACAGTTCCCGGAACCGCTGATGAGTAAACAGGCTGGGAGAGTCACGTAGGTCCTAGCACGCGCCTCGACACGTGACATGCTCATACATAGCACTCCAGTCAGGAGGAGGCCTCATGCGACGCACTTGCCGGAACCTTCTAGAACGGAGGGGTCTTGAAGGCCGCTAATGAGTAAACAGGCTGGGACAGTCACGTAGGCCCTAGCACGCGCCTCGACACGTGACTCCACGGAGCCACTCGCAGTTTGGTTTAGTCAAGCCGGCATACAACGTGTAACGAAGTCACATCAAATTCGGTCGGCAAGCAGCCGAGATCCCATAAGGAAAACGCGTTTGAAAATTAATAGCGGGCCCGTTTAACAGTGGATTTTCAATATTCTTTAAGCGATGGTTTACTTAAGCCGCTGCCCAACATGTGGTGAAGTTTCATCAACATCGGTCGGTAAACAGCCGAGATCCTATAAGGAAAACACATTTAAAAATTAATAGCGGGCCCGTTTAACAGTGGATTTTCAATTTTCTTTAAGCGATGGTTTTCTTAGGTCACGGCCTGACATGTGGTGAGGTTTCGTCAAAATCAGTCGGTAAACAGCTGAGATCCCATAAGGAAAACGCGGTTATAAATTAATAGCGGCCTTGTTTAATGGTGGATCTATGGGGTTCTTACGTCATTCGCTTCCCTGGGGATAGGCCTACACTCTGGAAAAAGTCCCGTGGGAATCGGTGGATAAATAGGCTAGTTATTAATTTTCGAAAGTTTTTTCCTCATGTTCAAGGTCATCATGAAAAGTGCTGCTGGCGGCCGGGGGGGGGGGGGGCACCGGGGGGGGGGCACCGGGGGGGGGGGCGGGGCACCGGGGGGGGGGGCACCGGGGGGGGGCACCGGGGGGGGGCACCGGGGGGGGGGGCACCGGGGGGGGGGGGGGGGGGCTCCTCACTTGCTCCTCACCGCGCCTTTGCTGATTCTGAACCCTCCAATGCCCCCTACTCTTCAACGATTTTCTTTTGTTATTTCAAAATATTATAATATAACCTCAATGCAACATAAGTTCTAGGCCGAGGTATATATTTCAAAAGGTCAATATTTTATCTTGGTAATAGTCATGTTAGTTCTCATAATAAATTGGTTGGCTAATATATTTAACTAAATAAAATTTATTTATGACAATAAGGGTCTTAATAGACATCGTAATAGACATCGTAATAGACATCGTATAGGTTATTTAGTTGTGTTTACGTGCTTACGTGCTTCTCATTTTCCCGTTCACTCGATGTGAGCATGGGCCCAGATAGGCCCACTATGAAGTGAAAAATTCTGCTGCATAGAGACCTTTGACAGTTGCAGTTATTACTGCACGGTCTTTATCGTATTCTACCAGTATATTCTGGAGAGAAGATGATACTAAACTTCAAACTTAACAATTTATATTTTCTATTTACAAAGATTAAAAAAAAACTTGACTGGGGATCTTTTCGGTTATGTGTCAAAAATCTGTAAAATCTTTTTATTTTTTCAAAAACAAATAAAAACTCCTTACCTTTATTCTGGTGGCCAGAATAAAAGTATATATATATTGTAGAATCTGTTGATATAGATCCCTATCTTTATGCCGTCGACGCCAAAAAAATCACAAAGATATGAGTCAAGCATTGAGCGGTGCGTGTCGCACTAAAATTTATTGCGTTATTTAGCTAACCTCCAATGACTCCCTACAGTTTGTGTATGCGCACGAGAGTCGGGATCAACGAAATAATATTTTAGGGTGACTGGTGGTTATAACCGTGTTTATACAACTGATTGTACGATTTTCATTCGTTAGATATTAGAGTTGTACCAGGAACCACATATTCATAACATGCATAATCATACATAACCATAACATAACATACATAAACATATCATAACATTCATAAACAGTAACAACACTGGTAACCGCTCCACGCGCTGACATGAATCAGACTGCCGTCTGGCGGCTCGGCGGGCAGTTGTCCAGCCGTCGCGTCGCCGTCGAGTCGCGTTATCATATCCCGCTTTATCATGTCTACCTAACTTTCCCCCTTGTTTGGACATCAATTGCTCATGGTTATAGTTTATTTTCATTGGACAACACCTCCTACTGCACACGTAATGTTTGTAAGTTTTTTTTGCATTGTTGATACATAACCGAAAAGATCCAAGTTTAGTTCTTTGAAAAATTAATCACTCGCTACTAATTTGTAAAACCTTTAAAGTTTCCCGTAATGTATAGACAAAGTGATACGACGAATCGAAAGTATAAATAAAGATTTATAATTTTAGTATTCCCAAACTGTGTCAAATATTTTTTTGCGATTCATTACGAGGCGTACGGCACAAAATAAGGTTGTTTAAAATTTATTTTTAACAAATTCTTTTGTGAAAAGCTGAATTAATGTTTTATACACTAACTATAATATATTACGGGTTAACAATTTAGTTAACTTTTTATCCAAAAGTTAACGAGTATATTTTAGATGGTGGAAATGTTTGTTGATGAATCATTGATACTATATACAAACATATAATTACAGTTCATAGCAATAAGCTATGTATGCCTTATGGTTTGGTAAAAATGTTATCGTATGTCATCACAGTAACTAATTTATAACAAATTTTCCTAACACAACGTTTGATTTTACCGCTCAAAAAAATTTATTCCATGAAGGATTTGACTAAACGATATACAACTTAAATGTAAACAAATTTTAAATAAATGTTTAATATTACATAAAATAATTTAAAATTTACTTGATATGGCCAAGCGTAATGATAATCTGACTATCTTGGTCGATGAAGCAGAAGTCTGCTCCAATGACAATGTTAGGTTTTTGGGGTTAAATGTTGAGAGACATCATAGATTTTCTGCTCATGTTAGCGATGTCGCACGAAAGTTATATTCTGGGATTTTTGTACTTCGTAGACTAGCTTTCTTTACTAATACTGAGGTTCTTCTTACTTCGTATTACGCGTTGATTTTTCGATATATTTCATATGCTGTCGCAATCTGGGGTTCAGAACGATCTATAACCAAACCCATTTTTGTCCTCCAAAAGAGGGCAATGCGAATTGTTGCTGGTCTTCGAAGGAGGGAATCATGCAAGACCGTTTTCAGGGAACTAAAACTTCTCACGTTCCCTAGTATTTATATTTATCAAACTTTGATTTTTTTAAAGCAGAACCACAGTATTTTCAGTTCCCTTGTCCCTCAATCTAACTATGGCCTCAGAAAAAGAAACAAACTAAATATTCCTTATCACAGTACTTCCTTCTTTAAAATCCATACATACTATAATGCAACAATATTATTTAATGCTCTACCTGATGTCCTTAAAACTGAATTGGATGACATTCAGTTTAAAAGAAAGCTTAAGTTCTTTTTGTTGGAGAAGTGTTTTTATTCCGTAGATGACTACATTAGTGGTAGATATGCTACTTCCTGATCTTACTTGTATGGTTCTTACATTGTTATTGTTATTGTATTCTTACTATAATTACCTTTGTGTGACGCAAGCCAATGCATGTAATTTTGTTTCTATGGCAATAAAGAATATTTTGATTTGATATAATATAATTTTTTCATCGTAAATTTATTATTTGCTTCTTCTGTTACAAACGAGCAAATATAATAAACAAAACAGAAATAAACTAAAATACAGTTTGAACACTTTTTGTATATTCTTATTTTGAATATTTCTTATTTGTTGTATTTCCTATTTTGTTTATTGCTTATGTATATTTAATGCCGAAGGCGTTTATTTAAGGTACCAACACTCACTCCTAAAGGAAAGCTGGACCCACGTATTTCTGGATACTACAGAAACTGAACCTGGGACCTCTTGACCTTAATTATTATTATTATTAATATTTATTATTAACTCGCAGAATTAAATGCCAACCCTACGATTTGTATTTATGTCAAAGTAAGTTAGAAGCAACTAAAGAGGCACTACGCCTACTTTAATTATGTTTCTAAGCTCGATTTTTTCAGAACACATAATATCACATAATATGGTTCGTCCGAATCATAATTTGCAATAATTTTTAATTTGTTTGTATTACATTTTGTGGTTGCAGTAGTTTTATCACAAAAGTTTTTCTTTGACCCTAAATCATTATTTGATTTCCATAAATCCTAAAACCTTTCAAATACTCATGACCGTTGTTTAAAGTAAAAAAATATATTTTCAAACGAGAATTCACAGGAAATTAATAATATTGCATGTTTAATGGTGGATGTGGTTAGGGGTAGGAATATATCTCTGGCTTACGTTACAATGTCATCAGAAAGACGGGATATGACCATAATTATTATGGTCCATTTTTTTATTTTATTTTATTATGGTCAATTAATATGACCATAATTATTATGGTCATATCCCGCCTTTCTGGTGACATTATAACGTAAGCTAGAGATATATTCCTACCCCTAACCACATCCACCATGAAACATGCTATACATACAGAATAACTAGACTATTGATTACTGACTTAGCTTGAAGAGAACGGCCAGGCTGACCATAATTATTATGGTCAGCCTGGCCGTTCACTTGAAGCTAAGTCAGTAATCAATGGTCTACTTATTCTTGGGGTAGTTTATAAATTTTATTATTTTATTTAGAATTTTAAACATATTAATTAATTATTTATCAAACAATTAATAGTTTGTTCAATAAATCCACTTTAAACACTCTATTAACTTTTTCGTAAAGTAGGTGATTATGCGGTTAAATTCAGGGTTCAACGTAGCTGCTTTAAAACAAGCCTTTGATATTTGGTTTTGCTAATGGTTGTTGACGTATAAATTACCCACAATGTGGAGATAACTGACTTATTACACGTCAAACCTATATTTATATAGATCTAACTGTAACCTAAAACGGTAAATAAAGAAAACCTCGGTTAATAATATGCTGACTTGCCTTTAAAAATTTGGACTCTTATTCTTGAAACAAATCATTATCTTTAATTGTCTTTCGTTTTAATTTTTCTTGAGCTCAATAAAATATAAGAAAATAAACATCCTTGATTAGAGTATGATTATATACGAATATGGCTTTGGCAAATTTAGTGTCCTAATTTATAAACGTTCTTAATTTTCGTAAATTTCATTTATTATTTCTGTAGAATCTTTGAGTTGTAAGTGATGCACACGGAAAATGAATTCATTAAGACATCTTTAAAACAGTAAATAAAATAAGAAAAATTCTAGTCTATGTAAGTTTTTAAACCTCATAGCCTAAAAATAATTTGTTAAATGCCTAGTAGTTTAAAATATATTTGGCAGCCGCCTTAAAACATATAATCAGAATTATTTCGATATCGCTGTGTTTCATTTTTAATGCGATATTTTTACCTATGTTCCACGAAATAATGTGATATAAAACAAGTATTTATGATTTCTGGAATCAACATGACAGTAATGTATACGTCAGTAATCAAATACTTATGAGGAAGATTTGTTATCTTGTTTTATGGGTCCGAATTTTTCAAGGTAGCAAACGTAAGTTATAAGTTAAATAAACAAACATACTTAATTAAATATAAAACAAATTATAGTACCAGCAATTACAAAACACATTGCATATGTATTTAATCCTTGTGTATTTATAGTTCAACAAAGTTCATAGCATTTACCGGTTAGTTAATGTGGTAGACCTAAAGATGTGGTTAGCGGGAAGCCCTGTGTCAGCAGACCACCTTGATTTCCCAAGGCTCCAATGAGGGAAAACATACAGAGGTAAATCTCCAACTGGTTTAGTAGCCAGACTTTGTAGTGATTTTTTTGTTTATTTTACAATTAATTAAAGTAAATACATAACTATACGTTAAACTTTATTTAAATCATATAATGCATCTCATACCACGAATTCATTGGAAAATAATTGGTCGTTAATAATAACTCTGGTCGATCTTAAACCAAACACTCAGGGCCTTACCACAGAGTGTATAATGGACGTATTGTGTTTATAAAATAAATAGTGTTAGTACATTGAAGTAGCTCATGATTTGCTGTTATTTAGATACAAGAAAATATAATATTGATTAAGTAAAATATACTCCTTGTTAAATGCATTATTACAAACTTATAGTTGCTCATTGACAATTTATTAGAAAATTTCATCGTTCAGTAAACATTGTAACATGCTCCAATATTTCAAAATGTAGGTATTTTATGCAAAATGAAAGAAAAACACACGCCTATAATCGTCTGACATACTTTATTAAGTAAGAGACGGAAAAAACCAATCCTCATAAGCTACTGAGTGAGTGCGGTGATAACGACAAAGAGATGCTACGCCAGCAGTAGGCTCATCATCAGGCCAGTAGCAGCCGCTCATGATCATACTGGGATCGATTATAACCCAATGATACTTTATCGAAAACGCCTGACTGTTTTGTTCAAGGCGCTCTACCTCTAGTCTATCCTAATGAGTTTTACTCCAATTACAGAAACAATAATCATGATATATTTATATATTCTTATGATCGTTAATTTTAAATATACTCCTAAAAACTATCGTTAGTCATATTAATTGAACAGATATCATGATCAACAGTGGATAAAATAAACATTATAACAATTGAAACACTTGTTATCGTTTGATTGATATTCTGATTGTTTCAGATTACTGTTTGTGTTTCTAGTGAATGGGTTGTAAAATTGAAAATACACGCAAGTGTTATCGTGATAAATCTCCATCATTTTAAAATGATCGTTAACTCACAAGTGACAAAATTCAGTAAATGTCAAAAACCATGAAATTGCTTTGTCATGATAGCTTTAATGTTCCACGAGTTATTAGACAATGTACTCTTATATTGATATATATATATATATATAACAATGTGATTATATATACAATTGTGAATGCAGCAAATCTAAAAAAGGTTTTGAACAATTATTTCCGAATATCCTCGGTGTAACCGGAATCGTAAAAACTAGTCAGTTTTATAAACGAAATAAAAACTTCAAATTATAAAAAAATTCAAGCACAAACAACACATTCGAATCTAGCTTTTACAGTAAATTATAATAGCACTAACCAATGATTTGGCTACGTATTATAAATAGTTTCAACCAATACCTTTTTAAAAATAATAAAATCATTATAAAGTTATGAACACTTTTTCTGTTTTGTGGCTAGGGAAATGTACCACTTTAAAGGCACATAACTATAATGGTAAATATGTTTTCTGAAATTAATTATAAGTATAGGTTTGTAAAAACGTTAAGGCGCGTCCATAAAGGTGCGTCCACACTGATTCGCGAGCGGCTCGTTCACAGCTCGCAGTAGTGATCGTCGGGATTGTTCTACCTACGAGCACACTCTGAGTCTCCCGCGATCCGTAGGCGAGTGCAAGCCAGTGACGAGCACAAAGTAGTCGGTTAAAGACGCTGCCGTGCAATGACAGACGATTTAATTGCTTTGCTATTAGAATTATATATATATATATGTTGAATTCACTTGCCACTTCCCTCCAGGAATATTCCAGGTTTTCTAATAGTTCTTGTGATCGATATAATTCAATACGTTGCAGTGTACAATCGTCAGATCACTCGATCATAATGAATTGCAAACTAAATAATGTATAAACTTAATTGCAAACTTAATAATTGCACACTTTACAACAAATCTAATAGCTTACAATAACTGATCAACTAAATAAAACAATACAACACTTGCAAGGTCCGTGAACACGGAAGTAGGTTTGTGAGCGCAGAGGTTGTTGCTAAAAGAAGGCCAGACTGGCTCTGCAAATCCCTTTTGCTTGTCCCTTGGACCGACTTTTGGCGGAGCGGTGCGAGCCTCGAGCAAGCGGCCCTCGAGCGGCTCGCGAGTGGTTCGCGAGCATTCCTGACGCCGAGCACACTACGCTCGCGAACCGCTCGTAAGGTGCTCACGAGCGAGCGGCTTGCCAGGCTGTTACATGCTACCTCCGTAGTCTGTCCCGAGGGCCTCAGTGACATAGGACCCGTCAATTCCAATGAAATCCTTGTTCAATTAGGATTAGGTAATACCAGGATATTTTGGAAAAGAGTCCAGGATGGGACGGAGAAGAGATCTGGAAAAATGTTCAACTGTGGTCAGAAATCTGGCAAACTGTAATAGCACTTTTCTTAGGGGTGAAGTTTAAGTTCTTTATTAAATTAATTAATGTCCATAGTTTCTTGAATGTGTGATGGGAGCTGTGTAAAATATTTAAGGCCTGCTCGATAGCTCGGTTTTGCTTCAAACAACTTTAAATTATGTTGAACAGATGGATTTACTCTATGCTTTCTGGTAAATTGTTGATGGAGCTGTAACAGATAATTTGTTTTAATATACATATTCACTTAAAAAATAATAAGATAAGGTACGGTTACAATTTTCAATTCAACAAATCTTTCCTTACACAATTGTTTAGGCTTCAGTATACATCTTAATGCTTATTTTTTGTAAAACATAAATTCGATTCAAGTTCGATTTACAAGACAGCCCCTAAATCACTATATAATACTTAAGATTACTTTCAATTAAACTCAAATAAACTAATTTACATAGTGATAAATTATTTAAAATAGCCATATTTATTAACACAAAAATATTAGAAGCTAAGGTTGAAGCTAATTTGTCCACAAGGTCAGACCACATAACCCCACCTTCGAACCTCACTCCCTCGTAGTCAACAAAGGAAGATTGATCCAGGACCTCATGATCCAATAGCACTGAAGGTGAAAAGATGCCTGCCCTGTCAAGATTTTTAATTTTTTTTTATATTTGCCTATTGTGGACGCGTTCACAAGCCAGGTTCACAAGCCACTCCCAAGTGGTTCGAGTGCCCAGTGTGAACGGCCTCAGGAATGCTCGCGAGCCACTCGTTCAAGGCTCGCACCGTTTCGCCAAAAGTCTGTCCGAGGGGCAAGCTCTAAGGGATATGCAGTGCCAGTTTGAGCGTCTAACCAATACCACTGCGCTCACGAGCTTACCTCCGAGTTCACGGACCTTGCAAGTGTTGCTTTGTTTAGTTTCTTAAGGTATTTTAAGCTGTTACTTTTGTTGTTAAGGGTGCGTTTTTAATTAAGTTTATACATTATTAAGTGTAATTAATCATGATTGGGGGGTCTGGTCTGACGATGATTCATTGCATTACGTTGAAGTGTATTGATCAAAATCACTATTATGGAACCCAAAACAACCCCAATAATTTAAATAGAACTCAAGAGAAGATCCTGTGAGGAAAATAACAAGTGAATGAAACAAGTATGCCAAAGATTGTAAGAACAAACTTCCGATCAGTATAGCCTCACCACTTAGTATAATTGCATTTTTGGTATAGAAAGTAAGCGACATTCAAGGTGGAAGGAAGAAAATAGGTGCGCTTCTCCAATGCCTAAAAGAGGTCAATCCGCGCGCGTCTACGTCACGTGGGATGAAAGCTCCACTTCGCTCACATACAATGTGTTTTTGTTTTTTTTACTGTCAGCTGATAGTCGGCGCTCACCTTATGTGCCGACTTGCATCCCGAATGACGTCACAAACCTGCGCAATAGCACGCCTAATTTTTTCCTTCCACCATGAGTGACATTATAGTCTGCAATAGCACGGCAGCGCCTTCAACCGACCACCTTGTATTCGTCACTAGCTTGAGATCTAGGCTCGGATGTAGAACAACTCCGAAGTACTGAGAGCTGCAATCGAGCCGCTCGCGAACCAGTGTGGGTGCGCCTTAATGGTTTGTTTATTTATTATTATGGTAAAGCGCATTATCCTCTGCAAATCTCTTGTATTTGTATTGAAATATCTGAGAATATCACTCAATGACTTATCACAATACACTCATAATAAAACTCGGAGGTCAACGATGTTGAGCATATGTAACTACCTTTCTATTTGATCCTAGATGCACCATGCACCCTAAGAAATCGGGTTGAAAATATTCAGCGCTCCAATCCATCGGTCTTCAAACTTTTAATTTTATTGTTGCGAGGATTTGTTTTATTTTAAAATAACATAAAACAATTTCTTAAGCAGCATACTATGTATTTTACAATTAAACAGGATACAATCATCGTAAGGCCCAAACAGAGAACGTACCTACATTTTAGAAATACCTAGAAATACTTTGTTTGGGACTGATGACTGGTATGACTGTCAAAATCGATTTCCTTGAACCATTTTTATGTATATTTACTGACTGGCATGTATGTACAATATAGGTGAAAATATATTTTATGGTATTTTGAAGCGTAATTTACTGCATTCTGTTCAAAGGGCTAAGCTTAGGATGCAGCAAAGCAACTGTCTATACCCTGGATGAAACCGGTACTGCACCAGCTAATTATACACTAACTTAATATAAAAATCAATTATTTTGATCAAAGTATATGTTTTAAATCAATTCTATATCAGTTATTGCGTCAGTATTTTGACGATACAATCTCGGGTCAATTTTCCATTGAATTCATAAATGAACATTTTATACATGACGCATGCCGAGTTCGAGGCTGGTTTAATGAATGCCCTTGGTCATCCACACTCTCCTCTTTTGGTTCTTAAGTCTTTGTATCTCAAGTGGGTGGCTATTCATGGCTCATGAAAGATCGTTCTAATGATCTCAACTCTCCACCTTTGGGACTCTTTTTATAAAGACTTTAATCCGTAAAAAAGTTTAACTAAATCATGGTGGATTACGATTTTTTTACTTAAACAGTAACATAATAGAATAGTAATAATATATGTAAGTCAAAACTAGTAATAATAGTTAAAAAAATATTATATTTTAATAAGTATGATAAAAAAATAATAATTTTGTTGTAAACTGCCAATTGTAGGTATAATATTTCATGTATAACTTTTTTTCGGGACTAAAAACTATTTCTATCGGCTACGGCTTTTTTGTCTGTGTATGTCATCATCCTAATTAATACATAAATTATGTAAATCTTATATTTATATTTTTATTTTATCGTTACATCCTATGATAACCTCTAAAATACAATCCAACTGACAAACTGTATAATACACTTTGAAATGTGGGAATACCTACACTGACTTAAACAAAATTAGGACAAATATAAAGTATGTAAAACGGTAAAAAGCCTACATTTAAGTAGTTTGGTACATTATCTTTGTGAAGACAGGCTATGTAAACTTACTACTTTTTGGTATGTCTTGCGCCACAAACCTAAACACTGAAAGGTAGACGCGCCGCACTATCCACTTGCGGTAAACGCCCACCACAGCTCTTGTTAGTGGGGCCGAGGGAAATCAAAGGGAATGTCAGCTACTCCCCCTCCTACCCCCATCTCTCATCCCTCCTTACTGTATTCATATTGAAGGTAAACGATTTTTATGCTATCTCTGATAATAATATTCTGTCCATAACGTAAAAATATTATAAAATATAAAATTGTTTGTTAAGCAAAATTCTGCTCCATTATGAATTATAAATTTAAATTCATTTAGTATATATTAACGTTTTTGGTGGTCTGTTAGTCTTGCTAATCAATAAATTTGCATGTAACTGATATTTTCTTTAGTTAAAAGCTTTATTATTGCCTTGGATTGCATATAATTATTCTAGGATATTGTTATTTAATACAATTCTTGGATTTTGTCTGCAAATTTATCCCCATACTTATGCTTAGTACACGTGAATTTTGAGGATTTTGTGTTCTTTTTACTCTTTTGTTTCAACTTACTCTGAATCACCATTTGTTAATTAAAATATGTTTATATTAATACTGCACAGTAACTGGGCTTGTCCTTTTATGCAGAGTTTGAAATGAAATTAATCAATCAATAACCAACCAACCACTATTACATATTTATTTATAAATAAAATATAAATAGTAAAACAAGTAAATATATTACAGTTCTAAATGAAAAAGGTTTTGAAAGATAAGGACAAACAGTGCATATTACTGCAAACAGAGCAGTAATTGAAGTGATTTACCACAGTATTTACGGAATGTTGATGCAATAAGCATTATTCTTACCTCTCAAAAGATTTATTCATTCTATTTATATAAAAATAGCAATATCACAAGTAATCACCTGCTATTTATGTTGCAAGTTTGAATTTCAGTTCCACGTAAACCAGCTTTAATTGTGTTACAGATATTAGTCAGAAATGTATAGTTAGATTTATTATCTTACTGGGTGCTCTAAAACCCATCAACAAACATATGGATTTGTCAATATATTTGATGGGGTTATATATTTAACAAAATAAGTGGTACAAAACAAGCAAACAGTTCATTTAGTAAATTGCTATTTAAAAGTGATAATAATCAGAAATGTTTCTATATAAAATTAGGGTTTAACACTGTATGTCTCCAAGTTATTTAAAAACGCCAAATTATGATTTAATTTATTCAATATGTTTGTTGAAAACCTAATGTATTCATAGTTGTCGTGAATTAAAGTATTCAATTTAATACACAAAAATTTTATAACAATATTTTAAAATGTTTTTGATTTAATATTTGATAAGGCAAGTTTTAGCGAATTTCCCCTATTGGGAACAAGCTATTAACGTAGTCGGTATGGTAAGACCTAGGTCCGGGACCTTGATAACTTTTCGTTTTGAGGTCCCCAGATGCCAAAAACACCATTAGTTCAATACTTTATGCATATATATATATATATATATATATATATATATATATATATATATATATGTCCGTAGGCACAATAACTTTCGTAAAAATGGTCCGATATTGATTAAATTTGGTACAAACGTGTAAAGTAACATTTATGACTAAAAGTTCGAAAACCAGACAGATTGCTTTATCCTAAGGGGTATTTTAGGGGGGTTTTGTACCCTAAAAGTGTTTTTTTTAGTTTTATACATATAATATTTTAAGAAATGTAATTTTAGTTTACACCATTGGGGTTGGCTTAAAAAACGAACAATTTGGTGTTTTGACCATTTCTCTACGTCAATTGGTTACCGAGATATTGAAAGTGCTAAACACAGTACGTGTCCAATGCTATTCTTATGGAGAATAAGACAAATTGTATTTCTCGCTTATTTATAAACGTATCCGGGCGAAACTTGGTATATGGCTTCATTTCGTTGTGGTCTATTGATAATTATGAACATAAATTAATATAACTTGGTATGTAGCTTCACCTAGTTGAGTTACATTGATATTTGTATAAAAAGCCATAATTTATGTTCCTTGTTGCAGCAAACCTGCTTACTCAGCCCCAAGTTATTCTTATGGAGAATAATTAAAACTGTAAAAATTGCTTATTTATAAATGGATACGGATGAAACTTGGTATGTGGCTTCACCAGGTTGTGGTCTGTTGATATTTGCATCAAAACTTAATATGTTCTGTTCCTTATTGCAGCAAACCTGAGTACTCAATCCCCATGTTATTCTTATGGAGAACAATTAAAACTTAATATACGGCTAATTTTTTAATATGTATCTATGAAACTTGGTAAGAAGCTGTATATAGTAAATATATATATATATATATATTTACTATATACAGCTTCTTACCAAGTTTCATAGATACATATTAAAAAATTAGCCGTATATTAAGTTTTAATTGTTCTCCATAAGAATAACATGGGGATTGAGTACTCAGGTTTGCTGCAATAAGGAACAGAACATATTAAGTTTTGATGCAAATATCAACAGACCACAACCAGGTGAAGCCACATACCAAGTTATATATATATGCATTGGAAATTCACTGTGTATGCAGGTTTCCTGGAACTTAATAGTAATTATAGTAACTATCGTTGAATGATCCGATGAGCATTTATTTTAACTAGTGACTGTTCACAATACTTAATCTCCATAAATTACTGTGGAGTCACAAATATACTTTGATTGCTAAGTCATTTAATAGTTTCCGTAAAATACAAATAATAATTTTAATAATTTATATTAAAGGGAGACTGTTTTCATTATTGGTTGAAGTATTAGATAGTAGATATTAATTTAATCACAGTAACTTGTTACACGGTTCAGAGCTCAGTCGGCGGACAATGTAACCAGTGAGAGGCAAATTAGTTTGAAGCTTGATTGACAGGATTATTATGATTGGCTTAAAAGCTTTCCGCGTACTGTAGTTGCTCAATCCCTAATGGGGTTTAGGCTGGCGAATCTGGTTTACTACGTAACTCCGGAAAGTTTAGTTTACATTTTTTCGATCTGCTGTAAACTCAATGTTTTCTAAATTAAGAAAAGGAACAGGTTGCTCTAATGGTTAATTTTATACAAGTTTAAAAGATATAAACACAAACATTATATGACACTTAACAACCTTTATTAAGTATTCAGTCGCATTAAAAATGATTAAATGTTGGATACAAATACGAAGATTTAGTATTCCCACCAAAGTAATTGTTATATTAATATACTGGTGTTAACTTTATTTCGAGATGAATGATACAATTTGTTTAGCTAAAATAAATTATCTAAATATCTTATGGTATTCCGTAAAACTATTACTGTATTACACTAATTTTGTAGTTTTATGGACTTATCAAGGCAATATTGCAGTGCGCACTAGTCTACCAGTTGGCATCTTGGACTTCGGGGTCACAGGTTATATAGTTCAAGGGATATCTACTACTATGCTTTGAACCGCTTTCCTCCCGAAAAAATTAAATCATTTCATCTCCTTAACAATATGCAACTGGCGTGGGTGCAGTAAAAAAGTCTATTGACGGTTGCGTACCAGTTTCGCTCTTTTATTTTCTTAGTTATTAATGTGTTTTGATGTTCCAATAGACAGGTTAGAATTGGACACAATCATAGGCTAGAGTAAATACCTCATTTGCTAGACAATTTATCTGGTACACTTAGTTAATAGATATAAAATTACTACTATGGTTGTATAATTAAATAATAGTTTGTATTTAAAGTAAAATTTACGTACAACACTTTAAAAGACGACGGATGACAACAATAGTGGCTAGCCTGCCACTTTAAGTGGTCCTTCTTGCGAAGAGCTACTTCATCCCCTACTATGCGCTCGACAGTTGATGTAAATTGTAGAATTAAATAAATTTTGTATTCCATAAAATATCATGACAAGAAAAATAAATACTCATAATATTAGCGTTAACATAGTATTCAATATAACTATGCACATATTGTTGTAACTGTTAGCTGCATTACATTTGCTTGTACAAATATGATTCAATATATTTATTATAAAAGTCGATATCTAACTAAATTTTTATCCTTAATACATCGAAACTATACTAAACAAAGCATATCGAGCGTGAGGACAAACATTAAAGTTATGAGTTAGCAAATTTATTTGATGTAATTTTTGATGGACTAATATATATATATATATATACATAAACTATAGTAACGCCATAAATAAAACTAAAATAATATTTAGTAAGGCAACGAGTCCAACTAAATACAAATTACAATTTTTTTTATTCATTGAATTATTCAAGTTGAACTAATGAAATACCATTTAAAATTGAGCCTTTAACTAAAGGTAATTGTAAACCTAAATTAGAGCCAATTTACTATGTTTCAAACAACTAAATTTACTTCGTGTATGTTGGATAAAATAAATCATAGTTTTACTTTGATCTAATGTTAAATGTGTTTAAATTAAAAGAAAAAAAAATAATAAAAGAAAAAGTACATCGTCCGAGATTATTTCAATTACGCCCTTTGTTACTGATATATCTCTTTTGGAGGTATTCCAGGGAGTGAAGTGATCGGGTAAGTGTTTGCAACGCGACACTTCTCGCTATAAAAGCTGGTCTTTATCTGCCGCACTTTAAGTTGATCTATTTTGGTATATTTCAACTGAACACATTTAAATGTATTTTGTTATATTAAAAATTTCATTTTCAATGATTTGTTCTAAAGTTATAAATTTCGTGTCTTATTTTTCAGTAAAAATTACAATATTATCCTTCTCATTGATTTAATTTAATTATAAACCATTAATATGATACGGCAGTTCTTTGTGCATTCAGTAGAAATGCACGGTTAAGTTTGTTTTATACATTTGTACATTTATGAAAAAATCGTGTTTAAAAACATTTATTTATCCTTTATTGGTTTTAATATAATTTAAATTATGGTTATAGAAGCTCAGATACCTAATAATGTATGTTAAGCCCTGATGTATACGGAACTTTAGTTTTAATCCTGGAACTTTTCCGGAATTACTAAAATAAGTATAATCATACCTTTGCCGTGACATTAGATAATCTTAAACCAATTACCTTGTTATCGGTTTTCGAAAGTAATTAAAAATTTAATAAATATAGATTAATCAAATACTTTAATACAAATATTTTTTTTGTGAATCAGTTCTTATTTACAAAAGGAAAATTTACTGAGGATGTCTTTGTGAGTGCAACAAAAACATTTTCCGCAGCTGAAATGAAAATAAAAGAACTACAGGATGCTTGTAGACTTTTAAAAACTGTTCAACCTGGTTAAGATTCGCGATTCAATATTTTGATTTGCCATAAACAAATACAACGATTTTAAAGGTAATTTTAATAATAATTTAAAATGTTGCTTGGTAAAATGGAGGCAGCAAGCTTTCGAGGCTTGAGTCTGGAGTGGTGCTTGCATGGGCATCGTTAACATACAAGTTTTATTAATCAAAGTTTCCTGCTGAAATAGAAAATGAGAGAATTCTTATAACATAACTATAAATTATTAATCCTTAGTCATATATATAAATATGGGATGGTGTGTGTCTGTCTGTCTGTCTGCTGTGTGTTCCTCAATCACTCAAAAACTACTGAACCGATTGGGATGAAAATTTACAGGAATAGTCCTTATATACTAAATAAACACATAGACCTATTTTCGTTTTGAAAATCCTGTAGCGCTCTTCCCCACGGAACTTCTAAATTCCCATGTATCCCTTATGGACATTCATTTTTGTTTGAGCTGATGGAAATACAAACAGCTAATCATGATTCTTAGTAGTTCCACGGGTTAACCACAGGATGCAGCACACACAACTGTCATAGTTTGTATTAATCATTTGCGGGGCGAAGCCTAAGGGAAACAGCTAGGTATAAATAATACCCCCATCGCAGCAAACCTGCGTACTCAGCGAATTTCCAATGCATATATATGGGTTTCACTACTACCTAGAGCCACTTACCAAGTTTCATAAAAATATATTAATTAATAAGTGATATACAGCATTTTATTTATCATCCATAAGAATAACATTTTAATTGAGTAGGCAGGTTTGCTGCAACAAGAAAGATAAGAAATGTGCTTTTTGCAATTATCAATATAACTCAACCAGGTGAAGCTACATACCAAGTTTTATTAATTTAGGTTCACAACTAAGGGGGATATAAAACTTTACTTATTCTCCATATGAATAACATGGGGCCGAGTATGCAGGTTTGCTGCTGCCGGGAAAATAAAAAAAATTTTCTATTTATCAATATACCACAGCTAGATGAAGCCACATACCAAGTTTCATTTATACATAAATAATCGAAATATAACATTTTATTTATTCTCCATAAGGATAACATTGGACAACGTACTGTGTTTAGCACTTTGAATATCACTGCAACGGTTGGACGTAAAACAACAATTAAAACGCCTAAATGATTGTTTTGTAGATCTAAACTGATTGGTAGAATGAAATGTGGAGTTTTTAGTTAAATTATCTGAGGAAAATCTAAAAACCGTATTCCCATAAGATTAACATGGGAAATTTTATGGACACATTTTTTGACTTTTCTCCACAACCACTAAACCTAGCTTAATGATTCAAACTACTAAATTGTTTGTTTTTTAAAGTCTATAAAATGGTTATAACCAAAATCTATTGTTTTTAAAATTTTAGGGTAAAAAGTTCAAAAAACAGATTTTGGAAAACCTTAAACCCCCATAAAACCCCCTTCCCATAAACCGATCGATCTGGTTTTCGAACTTAAAGTCATAAATGTTACTCTCCACATTTGTGCCAAATTTCATCAAAATCGGGTGCTTCTTTCAAAAGTTATCGTGGTAACGGGCACACACACCCACACACATATATATATATATATATATATATATATATATATATATATATACATATATATATATAAATTTGAACGAATATTGTTTTTGGCATCTAGGAACCTCAAAACAAAAAGTTATCATTGTCTCGGGCTTAAGTCTTACCATGCCACCTACGGTAATAGCTTCTTCCCTATAGGGGAAATTCGCTAAATCTAGGACCTTGGGTTAAAAAAATCATGAACACTCTAATACCCCATATCGGCAAGGACCTCTTTTAGGCTTTTACGGAAATTTTGAAAGGGGCGCTCCACCTAATCATCTGGAGGCTAAGAAAAGGTATGTGAAATGTTGTGCTGAACAAATTATGTACGGTGTATTGGACCTGGAGTATTTAAACGTGGCCAGGGTGAGCAGTTATGGAATGAGCTGTAAGAAGAGAGCATAGATGAATTAATTTTGAAAATTACCAAAATTTGAAATATATATATAGGCTGGGAAATTTGAGGATTCTCTTCTGACGGAAAGTGATTTACAGGATTCATTTCTTTTTAGGTGGAACACAATGCGGACAGGCTTTTTCTGAAGCCGAAAAATATACTTTCTTCGTGAACTCTCAAAGCCCAAAAATGGGAAAGCGTATATAAGATGTGGATAAAAACACCCGTAATAAAGCGTCAACAAAACATCAGAATTAGCATCTTGATAGACAAGAACTAAGCTTTCTTCTGAGCTTATTTATGTGATTGTAAAACTTCAGGTTTGCATCAAGTTTCAGCCAAAGGAAGTCCACAGAATCTACTCAAGTGTTTTCAGTCTCATCCACTAGAAGTTGAACAGAATCTGAGATATTGTTTCTGATAGAAAATTTAAGAAAATGGATTTTGTTTATGTTTACGATAAGACCATTTGCTCTGAACCACTAAAAGAGGTAATTTGAGTCAATTAAGCTATTCATTTTCATTTCAGGCATATTTTTTCTCTGAAAAGAGGTGTAGTGTCGTCTGTAAATAAAAATACCCCCGTTGCCAATTATTTCCAATGCAAAATATATGTCTCAATACCACATAAAGCCGAATACCAAGATTCATAAAAATATATTCACAAATAAGCGATACATCAAATTTTAATTATTATCCATAAGAATAACATTGGGAATGAGTACGCAGGTTTGCTGCAACAAGGAACAAAAAAATTGGTTTTATGCTAATATCAATATAACTCAACTAGGTGAAGTTGTATACCAGTTTTTATTCATTAATGTTCATAATTAAGGGAGACAGAGCATTTAATTATTCTCCATAAGAATAACATGGGGGCTGAGTACGCAGGTTTGCTGCTACGGGAGCCTTTGGTAAAAAATGTTTGTTGAGCAAATATTAATAGACCACAACGAGATGAAGCTGTATACTAAGTTTTGTCAGTATACGTTCACAATTAAGCGAGATATAAAAATTTTCTTTTCCTCCATAAGAATAACATTAGACAACGTACTGTGTTTAGCACTTTCAATATCTCGGTAACCAATTGACATAGAGGAATGATCAAAATACCAAATTGTGTGTTTTTTTAAGCTGAATCCAATGGTGAAAACTAAAATTTGACTATTTCCAAAATTATGTGTAAAAAATTCAAAAAACCCATTTTTGGGGTACAAAACCCCCGAAAAATGCCCCTTAAGGAAGAGCGATATGGCTGGTTTTCGAACTTAAAGTCATAAATGTTGCTTTACACGTTTATACCAAATTTCATCAAAATCGGACCTTTTTTACGAGAGTTATCGCACCCACGGACACATATACATATATATATATATATATATATATATATATATATATATACAGTTTCAAACGATACGGTAATAGCTTCTTCCCAATAGGGGAAATTCGCTAATACCCCCGTCACAGCAAACCTGCGTACTCAGCGAATTTCTAACGCATATATATGTGACTCACTACTACATAGAGCTTTTTACCAAGTTTCACAAAAATACATCCATAAATAAGTGATATATAGCATTTTATTTATTCTCCATAAAAATAACATCAGGGTTGAGGACGCAGGTTCGCTGCAACGAGGAAGATAAGTAATGTGTTCTTTTTGCAATTATCAATACAACTGAACCAGGTTAAGCTACGAACCAAGTTCTCTTAATGTAGGTTCATAATTAAGGGGGATAGACAACTTTACTTATTCTCCATATGAATAACATGGGTGCCGAGTATGCAGGTTTGCTGCTACGGGGACTATCAACAAAAACATTTGTTGTGCTAGTATCAATACACCACAACTATTTGAAGCCACATACCAAGTTTAATCAATATACATTAATAAATAATTGAGATATAGAATTTTATTTATTCTCCATAAGGATAACATTGGACAACGTACTGTGTTTAGCACTTTGAGTATCTCTGCAACGGTTGGACGTAGAACAACGATTAAAATACCAAAATGTTTGTTTTGTTGAGCTAAACTCATTAATAAACAGAAATGTGAAGGTTTTAGTAAAAATATCTGAGAAAAATCTAAAAACCTTTTTCCCTTAAGATTAACATGGGACAAGTTTTTTTAGATTTTCTCCGTAACCACTTAACCTAGGTTAATGATTCATTATACTAAATTATTTGTTTTTTTAAGATCTATAAAATGGCTATAACTAAAATTAAGTTTTTGTAACATTTTGGGGTCAAATTTGCAAAAAAAGTATTTTTGTAAAATTTTAAACCCCCATAAAACCCCTTTCCCATAGTGCGATCGATCTGGTTTTCGAACTTAAAGTCATAAATGCTACTCTCCACATTTGTGCCAGATTTAATCAGAATCGGGTGTTTCTTTCAAAAGTTATTGCGGTAACGGACACATATATATATATATATATATATATATATATATATATATATATATGTGTGCATATATATGTATATATATATATGTACAAATTTATAAATTTTAACGAATAGTGTTTTTGGCATCTGGGGACCTCAAAATGAAAAGTTATCATGGTCTCGGGCTTAAGTCTTACCATGCCACCTACGGTAATAGCTTCTTCCCTATAGGGGAAATTCGCTAAAAGGTAATTTTAATAATCATTTAAAATGTTGCTTGGTAAAATGGAAGCAGCAAGCTTTCGAGGCTTGTGTCTGGAGTCCACAGTTTCCTGCCGGTCCGCAGCCAGACTGTAGGTGTCGGCGACAGTCAGCTCACCGTTGCCGATTACGGTCGGGGTGCCTCAAGCCGCACTTATACGATGCCAGTAGGGGGCATTGGATGGTTCAAAACCAGCACAGGCGAAGTGAGGACGCGAGGACGCGAGGACGTCCCCCCCCCCGTCACGTGACCCATTAACCTAACTTAAACCTGGCACCTGGCGTGAGGATGCGAGGAAGCCCCCCCCCCGTCACGTGACCCATTAACCTAACTTAAACCTGGCACCTGGCGTGAGGATGCGAGGATGCAACCCCCCCCCCGTCACGTGACCCATTAACCTAACTTAAACATGGCACCTGGCGTGAGGATGCGAGGAAGCCCCCCCCCCCCGTCACGTGACCCATTAACCTAACTTAAACCTGGCACCTGGCGTGAGGATGCGAGGATGCAACCCCCCCCCCGTCACGTGACCCATTAACCTAACTTAATCCTGGCACCTGGCGTGAGGATGCGAGGATGCAACCCCCCCCCCCCTAGTCACGTGACCCATTAACCTAACTTAAACCTGGCACCTGGCGTGAGGATGCGAGGATGCAAACCCCCCCCCCCCGGTCGTCTGCAGCACTTTTCGTGATGAGGAAAAAACTTTCGAAAATTAATAACTAGCCTATTTACTCACCGATTCCCACGGGACTTTTTCCAGAGTGTAGGCCTATCCCAGAGGAAGCGAATGACGAAAGAACCCCATAGATCCGCCATCAAACAAGGCCGCTATTAATTTATAACCGCGTTTTCCTTATGGGATCTCAGCTGTTTACCGACCGATTTTGACGAAACCTCACCACATGTCGGGCGACGGCCTAAGTAAACCATCCCTTAAAGAAAATTGAAAATCAACCGTTAAACGGGCCCGCTATTAATTTTTAAACGCGTTTTCCTTATGGGATCTCAGCTGTTTACCGACCGATTTTGATGAAATTTCACCACATGTCAGGCGGCAGCCTAAGTAAACCATCCCTTAAAGAAAATTGAGAATCCACCGTTAAACGGGCTCGCTATTAATTTTTAAACGCGTTTTCCTTATGGGATCTCAGCTGTTTACCGACCGATTTTGACGAAACCTCACCACATGTCGGGCGACGGCCTAAGTAAACCATCCCTTAAAGAAAATTGAGAATCCACCGTTAAACGGGCTCGCTATTAATTTTTAAACGCGTTTTCCTCATGGGATCTCGACTGTTTGCCGACTGAATTTGATGTGACTTCACTACACGTTGTATGCCGGCTTGACTAAGCCAAACTGCGAGCGGCTCCACGGAGTCACGTGTCGAGGCGCGTGCTAGGGCCTACGTGACCGCCTGGGGCTGTTTACTCATCAGCGACCTCCTAGAAGCTTCCAGAGTGTCGTGGACGTTATCCATCATTTTTCTTTTTTTTATTCTTTAATATATTTATTTTATTCATAAAAGTTATGCTTAACCTACCCTCCATTTACTACAACCCTCGCATATATCGGGGGATTAGCTTCTCGAAGGAGCCAAACTATGACGTTGCGACATGAGACGTGTGTTGCTATTGAACTCACGTCTCCCAGGTCAGCCCTAAGCTGCCGACATTTGTGTGGGGCTAACGGTCTATCCAACCAGAAGTCAATATATAATCTACCGAAGAAGCATCTCGTGTAATAATACACCGTTTGTAGAAACACCTCAGCGTCTATTGAATCTACTTCTGTTATTGTGGAATTGATGTGAAATGGCTTTGTTACGAGGTAGGGCCCGACTGGCTCTGTAACTATCGCAAACAAGTGGAACATGGTGTACCGCTTGTCAGTAATGCTAGAAGGAGACTGGTGAGTAGGACCGAAGCTGTAAACAACTCGGTAGAAACCTCCATGACGTCATCCCTATGCCTACGTGACCCCCCCCCCCCCCGTTGACGGAGAGTATAGATACCCGATGTTGCAGATGGCTGTTCCTCGTATGTGTGAGGTCTGTGGACGCGTCTTCGCGAACGTTGGAAACCTGGCTCGTCACGCTGCATTCCTCACGATCAAGCGCCAGGCATGGTTTTTATGTTAAAAAAGAAACCACCAGTACTAATGACCTGTTTTCGAGAGAGAGTAAACGGCTTTAGCCGAGTAAACAGATTCAAGTAGTAAACAAGGGGCTGCCAGCCTCTGTACAGTTCCTCACCCTTGTATTACTGGGCTCAAACTGGCGATCGAGATGAGGAAGAGGTCGCCAGGCCTCTGTACAATTCCTCACTCCTATATTACCGGGCTCAAACTGGTGATCGAGATGAGGAAGAGGTTGCCAGCCCTCTGTGTAATTCCTCACCCTCTTATTACCGGGTTCAAACTGGCGATCGAGATGAGGAAGAAGTCGCCAGCCCTCTGTGCAATTCCTCACCCTTGTATTTACTGGGCTCTGGTAAACTGGCGATCAAGATGAGGAAGAGGTCGCCAGGCCTATGTACAATTCCTCACTCCTATATTACCGGGCTCAAACTGGCGATCGAGATGAGGAAGAGGTCGCCAGCCCTCTGTGCAATTCCTCACCCTTGTATTTACTGGGCTCTGGTAAACTGGCGATCAAGATGAGGAAGAGGTCGCCAGGCCTCTGTACAACTCCTCACTCCTATATTACCGGGCTCAAACTGGCGATCGAGATGAGGAAGAGGTCGCCAGTTCCTCACCCTCGTGTTTATCGAGGTAACTAATAGGACTTGTTTTCCTGTTCACAGGCGGTGCATCCTCCCCGACGGCATCCACACTCTACCGTGAGGCATAAGGACAGGGCCAGCGACATACTGACTCGACCATGTCGGAATTTCCATATAAGAATATGTAACTATCTAGTTTCAAGAACCCACTGTGCCTTCGCTGGTTTTGAATCGGCTACTGGCAAAATGCATATAAAACCCAGTTAACCATTTAATACCTCCAATAAAAAAAAAAAATCAGTACCTCGTCTGGAACGGAGGTAGTTGCATTCAATGAGTAACTAGACATTTTCGTTCTCTGGGCAAGTACGGTTCACTTTTACCTAGTTAACAAAGCCGAGGATAGATGATATTTATTTTCATCATGAACTTTAAACGTGTTTCATAACAGGCAACATTTTAATTTAAATTTAATATTTTGTTTGAAAACATTGAGAACAGTGTTTAATCCATGTACTAGAGAAATATAAACACCGCTGAAATTAAAATAACAACTCGAGGCGTGAACGAAAACAATTAACGAGTGGAAAGTGACTTTGCCCTAGAGGAATGGAATGTCTATTCTCCACCTACAGAAAGTTTCACTTGCCTCAAGGCATTGTCATTACCGTCGCTATGTATAACCCGCAGTCCTTTAGTAGACGGTACATTAACCTTTAACGGTTTAAAAACGTTAAAAACAAAACATAACCACCTCAAAATGAAATAAATAAAAAGCTTTATTCCTTTATCCTAATCAATACAACATAAATGAAGCATCTTAAATTCTCTGAGTATGTAGGTTTGCTACAACGTTAAAAACAAAACATAGCTTCGACCTCCTCTTCCTCCGCTGCGACGCCACCCGCCAGAGACCTGCGGCCCGGGGTGGACCTACCTCCGTATACGCGACCTGGAGATCCGCGTCAACCTCTACACCCCGTTGGGAGAAGGCGGAGCCCGGTTCATCCAACTTCCCAGGGCCATCTGCGCGAGGCGTGCTGTCATCAACGTGCACAATGACATGTGTTTCATGTACGCTATCCTGGCCAACTTCGTCCCGATGAACCCGCAGAGACCCGCATCTTATACCTTGGACATCATCGCCCGTTACGACTGGACCGGCCTGCGCTTCCCCGTGGCGCTGAAGGACATCGAGTCCTTTGAGCGCAAGAACGCCATCAGCGTAAACGTTTACGGGATCGAGTGGGTGATGGTGGGGAGACGCCCCGACGGGACGCCAGAGTTCAAGGACAAGGTCTACCCGTTGAAGATCTACAAGCGGGAGTTGGAGGATCACCGGGACCTGTTGTACGTGACTGCCGGTGGGGAACAGTCACTACACCTACATCGTAAACATGAGTAGGCTAGTGCGTTCTCAGCTGACGTCCCACGCCAACGCTATCCACGTGTGTAAGCGATGCTTCGCTTACTTCCATAATCGACCCAACAAACTGAAACTGTCCGGTGCCGAGCGTCTGGAGGAGCACAAGCGATACTGTACCGCCAAGGCCCTCCCTCCGCTTGGACATGTCCGGGAAGCAGCAGATCCGCTTCGCCCATCCCGAGTACACTCGGCGCGAGCGTTTTTGCGTTTACGCCGTTAAGCTGGTGTGTACCCCGGAGAAGTTCACCAAGTACGTGGTCAAGTCCAACTTCCTGGACCGCACGTACTACACGGAGGACGTGGCCCTGGTGCATCTGTCCAAAGTCAACATCGTGTTGGACAAGCCCGTCTACGTAGGCATGACTGTCCTGGAGCTGAGCAAGTGGTTCATGTACGAGTTCCTGCGGAAGATGAAGGAGCACCTGGAAGACTTTGACACCAGCGGCTACCCGAGGTCCCACCCCTGCTACAGCCCCGTCAACGCCAAGGTCATCGGAAAGTTTGAGGACGAGTGTAACGGCCTATCCTTATTCGAGTACCTCGGCCTGCGGTCCAGGCTGTATTTCATGGGCATCGAGGACGCAGCGACAGGCAGCAGTAAGGCTCTCAAGCGAGCCAAGGGGGGTGGCGAAGGGCGTTGTCAAGAACGTCCTCACCCCCGACGACTACAGAGAGTGTCTGTTTGACGGGGTCCAGAAACACACCACCAACGTCCGGTTCCAGTCCCACTTGCACCGGGTGTACACCGTGCAGGTGGACAAGCTGAGCCTCAGTCCAGCTGACGACAAGTGGTGCGTCCTCCCCGACGGCATCCACACTCTGCCGTGGGGACACAAGGACGTCCCGCCGCTACCGCCAGCCAGGAGGAGAGGAGAAAATCCGCAGCGGATGGAAGTGGACGGTGAGGAGGAGGAGGAGGGACAGCGCCAGGACGAAGACGAGGAAGAAGAGGAATTCCCCGTCTAGTTGTATATATTAGTTATAAGAGAAAAAAAAATTGTAAATAGTATTTGTAAGAAAATAAATAGCTTTATGTACAGCATGAACCCGAGTTGTTTATTTCCTCCCTTTGCTCACTCAAAAGTCACAAGCCGTTAGGCTCGGAAAGGCGTTATGGGCCGTTTGGCCCGAGCCGTGCAGCTTAAAAAGCCCCCGCCAACCGGGAGCGGTTGGCGGCGCGTGTCGGGGACGACCCTGAAGGAGTTGCCCAGGAAGGAGTTGCTAAGTGGTTTGCTGATGTCCGAGGGGTCACCCTCGAATTACTCAGCGGTTTGCTGATGTCCGAGGGGTCTCGTGGCGCGCCCTCTTTGGCGGCCTTCACTGCCGCTTGGCGGGGGCTCAGCCAGTGACACGCGCCGCTGGTATATAAACCTGAGGTCCAGCCCCGCTGCCTCAATTTTGCTAATTTATTTTTTTTTATCAAAATTTAGTAAGGAGAAAGGAAAAACACAAGCTTTATCATAATGAGACATGTATTGTACAGTAATAAGGTTACATACACACACTACAAAAACCTTACAAACTAGTTTTAAGCGAATATGGAGAAGCAGTCCGCACCGGTTGTGCGATACCTTCATTACCACCAGTTGCACACTTTATCACCACCGGCTTCACTGTGTGTGTCAAACCAGCGACTCTGGGGACTCCTGAATAACGGTTCACCCAAAGGTTTTCCAATCGCGTTATGATGTCCATAATCATAATGTAGATTTCACAGTCTTTATTTTCATCCAAATATAAGTTGCAACCATGTGTATGCTGACCTCTATGATGTAACTGGATGTCCAAGAACACATTACCCTGATTGGCGGGATTTTGCACCGTATGTTGATAACCGGAATCGACCCAACTGACAGTGGGTGGTGAATCGTTTGAATCTTTTTCCACAAGCTCCAAGTCTCCAGGTAGTTTCGGGGGATTGACACTTCTACTGTTGTCGTTCATGCAACTGCTATCGGCACAAATGCTGACGTTCTTGGAACCTCCTCCTTCGGATATTTGGTTGGATGATGGTGATGCAAAGTCTTCAGATATCTCCGGAGCATTGCCACTTTCAATGTCGTTTATGCAACTGCTATCAATACATGTGTTGACTTTCTGCGGACCTCTTCCTGCTGAGGTTTGTATGAATGATCTCGGTTGTGAGGAACGATTGTTTCTTCGCTTCCTTCTAACACAGAGGTGGTGCTGACGATGATGGAGACGAAGTCCATCTCGCGACGTGAACGACTCCTCGCAGTATGGACATTTCCAGGTCGCCAGCTTCGATGGCGTGGCGACTGACCGTTTCAGTGATGGTGCTGGCGGTGGTTGTTCAGGACTTCGTGGAGAAAAGTACATGGTGCTGTAGCCTTCCATCGCTTCCAACTCCTTCAACAACGTCTGGACTGATTCATCCACTTCGATTGCACTAGCCATGTTTGTGTTTACTCTGCAACATCACTAGACAAACTGAAGGTGCGCGTCTGCATTTATATTCACAAAATCCATCTCAAGAAGTGTTTCTTTAATTCGACCAATCGTAGGGCAGAACGTCTAATTTTAACCACTCAGAGGGCAGGATATTTCCACCAATCACAGTACCCGCATTTGCTTACACGATTTAGGGTAGGTCAAGAGTCAGCAGACAAGTGCACGCAGGTATAAGTTAGGTTTGAGGATGCATAAACGTCGCGCGAAGTGATGACAATCACTGAAGTAACAAAGCTACGTACCGTACAGTAGAAGGCGGTGGACAATTCTCGAAATCGCGGCAATTATCGCTAATGAGTAAACAGCCTGGGGCAGTCACGTAGGCACGGGGTGATGACGTCACCGCGGTCCACGACTACACTATTTAAGGTAGGTCAATGCGTGCGTGCGTGCGTGCGTGCAGGTTTTAGTTAGGTTTACAGACGCAGGTTTAGGTTAGGTTTACAAACGCAGGTTTAGGTTAGGTTTACAGACGCAGGTTTAGGTTAGGTTTACAGACGCAGGTTTAAGTCTGCTGGCAGACCGTCGTGAGCCAGCAGGACTATACCGTGGTGGATCGCTGGGTGGTCAACTTCAACAACCGACTCATCATCTGCCAACTAGCGGGTAAATGAGACTTAACAAACACTCTCCGGATGAATATCGGGAATGCCAAGTAGGGTGAAGTGTGGATGGTGGTAAATGTTAGCTTACAAATTGTTTAACACCACACCTCCTTTTCATGTGTCTGGTAATCTGGTGTCAGGTGTCTGGGGGTACTCCAATGAATTGACCCCCGCTCCCACTCTGCAAATCAAGCCGAATAGTTAGGGTAGCTATAGTCAGTGTAGGCTTCTGGGTGAGAGTAGTCAAAGTAGTGTCTGGCCTAGAAACTACTATTATCTTGACTACTCCCACCTAGTAAATCATTGGAGGACCCATTTTTACGCCTATATTAGGAGCCATTTTATCGGTCTTATCCTAGTTTACTTTATATGAAATAACGCTAGAGAGGTTGTGGTGTTTTGTAAAATTTTAGTGAGATCTGTAGGCAGTAGGTTGAGGATCGAATATTATGAATTAAACGTAATATAACGTATGATTATAGGGTGCACGAACTATTTAAAGGTTACATTTAAATATACGTATCCTAAGTTAACAACGCAGTAAAAATAAAAAAGGCACAAACAAATTGTATTTATTACAGTTAGTTGTATATATTGTACAGGGTGATTATAAAAACAGTTACAACTTTAATGTTCTCCCATTCATGTTCCATGGCATAAAGGTTTACTAATACCACCACATTAAAGAGTGGCTCAAAAAGTTTTAATCAATAGGCAGTTTAATCAGCTAATTCGATTATATTGTTGCCTGGTTAACAAATGGGGGGGGGCTTCCTCGCATCCTCACGCCAGGTGCCAGGTTTAAGTTAGGTTAATGGGTCACGTGACGGGGGGGGGGACGTCCTCGCGTCCTCGCGTCCTCACTTCGCCTGTGCTGGTTTTGAACCATCCAATGCCCCCTACTGATGCCAGTTGGAGGTCAGGTAACTTGCGTCAGGTTACACGAAGCAAGTAACCTGTACCGGGTGAACCAGGACTTATATTACAGTGCTGGTGCTCAAAAATAAAACGTTAGTTGACCTAGATAAAATTATACATATAAATTTTTATTTAAGGTGTTTTAATTTTCCCTTCCCTATCGTATATCATGAACATATTTATAAAAATACACATTTTTAGTTGTAAATCAATTGAAAAAATATAAAAATAGGAATTTGGGGTTAATAATAGATGACATAATGAACTGGGAAGCCTACACAAATGATCTTCATGGTAAAATTAGGAGGCAAATTCAAACATTTTATTTTCCAAGAGTTTTTGTAGTACTTCTTTGTTACGTTCGTTTTGCTAAGCTTTGGGGTTACATTATGGCTCAGTTTGTTGGGGAAAGAGTTTAAGTACTTAATAGACAAGATTGGAAAAATATAAAACAATTTTGTTCGAATTATTAAACAGGATAAAATAAACTACGTCTCACAACACTAGAAAATATATTTACAACCATCTCATTCCACTCCATTTACTTACAACCAATATACCATACAACGAAGAAAAAACCTCTAGGTAATCTTTTTGGTTATCAGTTAGAAGGAAACGTGATGTGTTATATTTTTTCCCTCGGCTACTCCCCCAACATATTCGTGGTGGCTGAGGCGGTAGCGAACGAGTGTGCCATGCTGACGACTTGGGTTTGACCCTAGACTCTCATAATTTTACTATCATAGGTTTTTTTAATGATTTAACATTAATCTAATATGAATTCGAAGTCCAATTTTACCAAAAAACTATTCAACAAAACAGATTTACATATTAAGTTACAAAAGTGTAATAGTCTCTTAAAAAACAGATTGATAAATAGCTTTAGCCTAAGTTAGGTCATTGCATTTTGAGCTAGGATAAGTCATTAGGTAGTATACTTTTTTAGTAAAAACGTATATTACTTCATAATTTAGATGCTTTATAATCTATATATTTTCCCTGTGAGTATTAAAACTATAAATACGATGAAGACTATCGTAGGCTATAATATAACCAAGAGTGAAAAGATGGCTAGGTTTCTGATTTTGAGAACTCTTAACAGTCTTCACCTACCGGATTTACAGACGAAATATTATTGTCCATTAAATCATACAAATTATTTAAGTGTTAGCATAGAAATATGCTAAAGGAAGCTCAATGTATAATTACTTTGATTCTAAAACACCAATAACCAACGAAGTCTCCCCCCCCCATGCGAATGAATTGTATAGGAAAACTTACAATTTTCGAATTTCACAACGATTCTTTCTCGCTAGCCCTATTTTAAAGAATAAAAACGTATTAAACAACACACTTTTACAAACTGTATCGAATACTTTATTCATATGCTATCATCTTAAATATCAGAAACAAGCGACTTTTAATGAAACTGTCAGAGGGAGAATGGAAATAAATATATTTTTATTTTGATAAGCTTTCTTGCAAAAGGGTGAATGTTTATTCATTTAGAATATCTTTTTTATACATTACTTGCATTAAAGTAGCACAATTTAATTTCTATCGCCCAACTCTACAATACCAGTACTTACACTTTAATTTATACCATAGTTTTTTTATACTGCTAATGTTCACGTTATATGTTTACAAAATAAAACATTTAATTTTAAAGCGGTTGCAACATTAACTCTTTCACGATTTTTACTATCACTAATTTATTTATTTTAGACGTTTAGTGTTTTCTTTTTATCTTTCTTGAGGTATTTCAATCTGCGAAGTTGGCAGTCGTACTGTCAGCTGTGTTTCTGCACCCTGCCAGTTTGGTTAAAATATAAATGGTTTTTACAGTAGCCAATAACGATACACGTGAGGCATCGTGTGAGATTTTATTGACTAACAAGGTTTTACTCATTAAAGAGCCGGCCGATCGCCGTGCCGACCAAACGACATCATCCCGCTGGTAAGAAGGAAGGAGGATGCAAGATTCAGAGACGTGTGGAGGCAGTGTGTTAGGGATACCAAGTACCACTTAGGGCCACAGCAGTAAGTAACTTTAAGAAATATTAAAGTTCAGTAAACCAATTGTAATGCTTACGATTATCAGTAAGATAACGACTGAGTGGACTTTCCCTTAACCACAGTGCTGACATAAACAACAAACATTGATAAGCCACTACGGAGGGCTGCGACATGATAATAAACGTTATTATGAGATCAGATTTGTCACGTTTTTTATGCTTACTTTTAAGAAAACCCTGGTTTTGCTACTAGAAACAGTAACCATTGTATTAGTCCGACAAAAGTGATTGTAAATACTTATTTTGGAATAAACATCCAAAATATACCAGGTTTAATAAAACACGATATGAGTAATAAGGCCAATAAATATTGCATTTAAACTAAATTTAAAACTACACTAAATTAATTAAATTGTTTTGATATAAGAATGATGTTAAAGTGTAATTGAAAATTGCCATTAACATGCAAGTAGTTACAAATGCTTTATATTAGCACTGGTAGGCAAACAACTTATTTATATAATCTGGAATTAAACGTTTTAAACTTTAAGAGTCTGCTATCAGTTTCCTACCTGTATCATTCCATTTATATTATTGAAATCCAAGCTGAAAATAAACTAATTATATTTAGATTAGTAAAAGTGTTTTAAACAAAGTTTATTGTAAATAAAAATTGAGTAAACTTCGTGTAAATTGATTTTTGTATATTTTCGTATTGTTTTTTTTCTTTAATAGTTCTCATTATTTCTCGCCAAAATACAATTGTGTACACTTGTTTGCTCTAAATATATTTCCATTTGATTTGGGGTTGATATTATCAACTGGTTATAATTGTTAATGGTGTGGCGTGGCCAATGCTAAGAAAACAGTATTTTATAAATAGTATACGAATATTCGCAATTAACAATCAGTAGGTGTATTCATTTAGTATATCTACAACAAGGGTTTCAAAAACTTTATTGAGACGTCGTCCTAGAATATATAAAACATTGAAACTCTATAAAATACATTCTGCAACATATTTTAAAAAGTCCCCATGTAATGGTAGTACGCAGATAAGCCTGCAGTAAAACATCCTTTATTCATTCTACGTTAAAACAAATTCCAAAAAGCTCGGGTCATCTATATAATGCATACATAGCGGTAGCACCGTAATACACTTTAATGTATTAGCTATTGCTTAATGGCAACATGAGTTTATGGCCGAGTTGTGTACATGCAAGCAGAGATTTTGAAAATAAACATTCATTTACCCGCAGCACTTTACATTTGCCCTCCTCTTTGTGTTATTAGCCATTAACATAATTAGTTGCATTCCGAAAATTATGAATCCCACCAAGCCCCAAGTAACAAACATGGATATTTTGCATTATTGACAAAAGACCTCTACTTTTTTCAAGCAAACAATTATCACTTTAATGGTCCTAATACTATAAAGATTTTGGGTTGGATTTTTCAATCCCGACCAATATAAATAAATAGAATGATATTGATAATATAAATAGTTGACAAATAAATAGAATGAATAGAATTCATTAATTGTTAAAATTACATAGTTAATTATATTATTATTTTAATGTCATTAAACCGTAGATTTGTTTGATAATTTAAAGATTTATTTTACTGAACAATGCTGTATTGATAGATTATTGTTAAAACATTGCCAGCGCTACATATTAAAATCAGTAAGTTATGACAAGGTTTTAAACAGTTCAAGTGTCACTACAGGTGGCCATTTTTAGGCTGTAGAGTGTTCAAACAGAAACTTTATATTTAATAGCTATTACCACAGACAAAGCCTTTATATGTGCTATCACCGAAATTGGTTCTAGCAGTATTATACAAGGTCAGCTCATTTGATTTACAGTATTTATATGGAATTAATTTTTGATAGGACCACCTATAAAAGTAAACCTTGTTTGAAATTGATGTATATGTATAGAACAAGTAAACATTAGCCATTGAAAGTCACTATTCTAATGGGGTTAATATATTTCGTCTATGTATAACTATAATCTATCATAATTTGTCCTACATAGTTGGATTATATTTCATAACTTGAGTATAAAATGTAAAGTTTGGTCGCCTTAGTGTGAAGCTTAAAACTGAATGTACTTCTGAAATTTTGAGAAAACAACCTCTTTTAACACGAAAGAAATGTTAAAACTTCGCATTCTGTAAAAAAAGATTGTGAGTGACATTTGTATCGTTTTATGATGATGTAACTGATTCTGTCATCGGTAACATATTAAAGTTGTTTTATTTATTAATCGATGACGAAAATTCCAGAAACAAAAAGGAACGTAGCAGTCAAATTTTATAGTATGAATGTCCTTATAGCACCTGTATAACGGAATATATTTACAAATCTGATTACTGACCTAAAACACGAAAACAAACACAACATGTAATAGAAGACCATGTTATCTACCACTCACACGAGCCACTAGGCTCAATGATGACTAGTGTGATGCAAAGATATACTTGAGGAAGGAAAACCTCAAGGTTAAAATGTATTCTTTGCATTTGTTTATGGTCTTTAACGGTAAAATATGGAAGAAAAACAATGCACATAATATACAAATCACTTATATTTTACTCATAACTAATTCATAACCCTGAAAATGGGTACGTATAATCGCCAGCTATTTATACAGTGATATGATACAAACTAGATTTAAAGCGTTTTGTTTATATTGGGTGGAATGAATTAACAAATCCCCGCTGTTTGGAATCAATTTTGTAGCGGAGCGCCGCAAAGAATAATGGACCGCTAATTCAGACTCCCCTCCTTGTCAGATTATTGGGACTTAATGTTTTATCTCGGTCGCCACTCACCCTCAGTGAACCCCCACACAACCGGCGCATTGATATTCCAATCACATAATACCGATGATTTCTGCGATTTAAATATTCCTTAAAGCCCCCTTAAGGAATTTCAATTTGTTACGCTTAAATTTACATAAGAAGTGATCGACTTTTAGTAAACAAAATGCTTTCTATATGAAAGGTGTTTATTTATAAGTAGAGTCAAGAAGATGGAATAGGTAAAGCAAGTAATCGTTTAAATTGGTGCACACGCCCATACCAAGCTTATGTTAGTAATGTGCGTTATCGAGTGTTATTCTGTTACTCAAGACTCAATAGATCTCATGGAAGAACCAAAAAACATTTTTTATTTATTATTTTCAATGCCACTATATTAATTTGCTCTAAATCTTGTCCTTATTTCAAACATAGTTGGCATAAAATGTTAAATAGATGAACCAATTTTGGTAAATACAAAAAAGTAAAAAAATCTTAATTATAATTTATCGGTTGTTCGTACATACATTAGCTTTTCAATCCACATAATGATTTAAATTCTATATAGATATAAGCAAGTGTTTTGAGTCAAGACAAATTTTATACAAATATGAACAGTTTGTTAATTTTTTTTCATTGATTAATATATTACTTTGCTCTTGTAAATGTGTGCACGAATCAGGCGAAAAAGGTTCACTACGGAGTATTATTAGGTCACTGGTTACAAAATTGTCAATACACTATTGCAAATAAACGGTATCAGGAAACTGACACATTCTTTCTCCCTTTTAGCCCAACTTTAATGAATAAATTACTTTTTATTTACTAAATATAGAACACAAAGCACGGTCGAATGTACAGAAAATCTTGTAAACAAGCTGTTTTCAAGAATATCCACCCAAATCCCTGTTTTGGAGGCACTACAGAATTCAGTGCTACACACAGTGGTTTTAAGAGGGGAAATGCCCCCTATTTCCCCCTAGAGTTATTAAGGGGCAACATATTTCGAATTTCCTCTGTTGGTCAATGCTAAATTGACAAGTATATCAAGTTTGAACGAAATTAATCAGTAAATAAGAGAGAAATAGTAATTTTTGTATTCCCCATAAGAATAACAATGGACAACGTACTGTTTTTACCGCAAAATGAAAATTTAAATTTTATCCGCAACCAGTAATCGTAGAATAGTAATTCAAAATATTAAATTATATAGTTTTTTGAGCTTTTTTAATGGTGAATAGTAATATTTTTATATTTATGTTTTTTATGAAAAATTAAAAAAACCGAATTTTTTATGTTTTAAGTCACGTAATTTCTGAACCTGAATGTTTACAGACATGCAGGTGGTGTCATTTTGTTGGAAAACTAAAGTTATACAAATGAATAAAGTTTAATTAAAATCGTCAGAGCTGTTTTTGAAAAATTTTGATTTTTCATGTTTTTTGGCGGTTTTTGGTGGATAATTACAAGAAAAATTAAAAAACGCCTGGAGATATCGTGGTTTAGTACCTACATACCAAATTTGATAAAAATCGGCCCATTGGGTAGGGCTCTAGCTCTGTATACATCCATACAGACAGACAGACAGACAGACAGACAGACAGACAGATAGAAAGACAGACAGACAGACAGACACAGACAGACAGACAGGCAGACAGACAGACACACAGACATCACGTAATAATCAGTTTTTTGTGTTCAAGGAGCACCAAAACGAATATTTCCACTAACAACTCAAATTCGAAAATTTTGACGAAAACAATACTTTCTCCATATACATATAAGGGGGGTATAAGGGGGAGAAAGTAAAAATGCATGATTATCAATGCAGTAACATTAACGAGGACGTTAAAAAATACCCAACAATACTATTCAAACATTTGATACATCTTCGTTATTAGGTGTATTATACTTACACCTACGAAACACCTACACAAGCGTCTTACGTTAATGCAATATCAGTAATGCTAACCTCCCTTACTAATTAGTTAACCTAGCTTGTTTAGTATCTATATTTAGACTACTGGCGCTCAGTGGTCCTTCAATCTATACCTGGAAGTTAAACTTAAAGCAAGCACTTTTCTTTTGTTGATCTTGCAAAAACCTAAGTCCCAAAAGTAAATTAAAGTAAATTTTAAAATAGTAAACTGTTTAACTTCTTTGCAGTATTTTTTTAACGGCACCATTGGTCAGTTTGGTCAGTTGTAATTATAATAAAACTCTTTAAGTAGTGATTTTAGCTTCATATAATTCAAATTTATTGACTAAAACGTTTACTTTTAGCTCACTAGTAGCCTTAATGTTAACATTATGTTAAACACAAGTTTTAAGACGGATGTCAAAATATGTTGGAAGGTTTTTTTTGATACATTTAGTGTATACAATTTTCTCACTCACATTTATATCTGAACCCCTATTTAAATAAAATCTAATATTTATACCTGTCAATAAAGTGTCTTGATTTTAAGAATGAATTTTGTTAAAACTTTACGTATATCGTGAATCAGTACATATTTCTGTAGTACGTACGTGGGGGGGGGCAATCATGTTTATATCTTCTTCAATGCTACACATTTTGTGAAAACATAATATACGCAACATAAAATCACGAAACATGAACGCAAATCGAATTTATCAAGAATTTTATATTTAGTATTTAAACTCTATGGAAACACTAGCTGGCCCGACAGACGTAGTCCTGTCCTAATGTAATTGAATTTGTTTTATGTTAAAAATGCTCGTTTATATTCCAGAGCATGAGCTCGTTCGCTATGCTCACACCCTTATTTTTATATAGGGCCAACGCATTGAAAAAGAGTTTGAGTTGCCATTTAAGTACATTTGTTATTTCCATTATGAACATATTTGTATGTTTTTCAAGTATGTTTATTATCCCTATACCAACTGTTTGTTGTAGTTAACTAATTAACATACTAACCGAATTTGTTTTATGTATTTAGATTATTCTCTGTTTTTCATGACCAGTCCAATATTTTAAAAACTTAAGTTGATTGTTTATAAATATGTTTGCCAAGTAAACCAATCCCCACAGCAAGTACCACTGTTTTTCACTGCCGAGGACGTAAGCCGTGATCCAGCAACCCCTAATTCATTCACACAGAGCCACAAGGCGAGGGGTTGGAGAGTTTGAGCTGGGCTGAGAGCCTCATTACTCCACTTTGGACGTAGAGTTGTGATGAGGCGCTCATTAACCCTCGTGGTCTACGCTAAAGTCACAACACCCTTCAACATAACGTAGAGTCACGTCGTTAAAAACTTTTAAAAGGGGTTAAAAGATTATATTTTGGAGATTATTTTCCTGTGTAACATGACAATAAACGAATTAAAAACATATCTTTAAACTTATTCATATTGAATAACCTCCAAACCTGATAAGACAATTAAAAAATACAGGTTATTTTACCTCCGTCTTCAGCTCCGGCCGGTACAAGTTAATAGTGCACTTTAAATTTTTTTCGTTGTCGTATGTCGTGTGAGTATGTTCGGTGTTATGTGTCTTTTTTAAAATTTTGATGACAGAAATGCAAATTCTGTTAAGATTTTATTGAAATTCAAGACCTGAAGATGGAAGCGTCTGAAACCGCGGTAGTCCAGTTTGGATCAACCAAAGCTTAAGACGGAGGTAAAATAACCTGTATTTTTTAATGTCTTTAAAAGTATTTAGTCCTTTAGCATAATAGTAAAGGTGTCCTTTAAATTGATGAGTTTTGGTCTAGTTTCTTATTTATATAACCTTAAGCGTGTTAAATTATACAGGTTTTTATAGGAAACGAATCAATAGTCAAAACAACCTACCTCCTTTTATCTAGTCCCGATATTTCGAAAATAGTAGGTACAAGTGATCCATGAAAAATAATTTACGGCGTCACATAAAAAAAATTATTATAGTTAAAATGTTACTTCGAATCGAATTTTAAGGCTATTATATACTTATGAAAATTCATAATTAAATTGAATACATTGAACGAAATAATAAACAATTGCACTCTTTATTATTTAATGCTCGAACACTCAACTGGCTTTTCTTACAATAATCCTTTTCGTACACTAGTGGCTGTACACGAGTTAAACATATTATAAAGTATTCTGCAGTATAACGTCTTCCTTCACCCCTTTATCAAGTGTCAAGTGTCCACCCCTTTGTTTAATAAAAACAAAATGTCTTGTGAAATTTATCTTGCTCATTGAACATTAACCCTTATATCTCACAACAACCATCTTCACCACAATACTTTTGCTATGTGATAACCCGTAAATACACGATATTTTCCCAGACTGCAACGTTCGGTGGTGTTCGTCAAACGTAATTTATAATATATAATTTACTAGTAGCCCGCCGCGGCTTCGCTCGCGATCATAGTGTAATATTACATTGGAAAAGTTAGATGCATTTGTTAAAGCACAAACCTGGGGGACCGAGCTTTGCCTGAAAAGCCATTCAGTTTGTTTAAAATGCTTATCTCCACGGTGCCTCTCCAAGGCGAGCATATTTAATTTGTTTATTTGCTCGTTTCGTTTTATTTTGGACATGTCCACTTAATATTCAATTATCCTATATATTAAAAAAACTTTTGTCAAAACTAAAGACAGCTACCCTGATTGTTCTACTGGGTCGATTTGCATGATTCTTTTTTTAAGTGACAGGTAATTATGCCTAAATATGTCATCACCCATCCAAACTAACATATCGTCAATGGACTTTGCCCCAGTGGCTCTTAAATTTCCCATGTTAATCTTATGGAGGAAATTTGTTTACATCAGATGATTACATAAAACATATGTTCATTAAGTAAGAGTGTTAAAACATATGTTCATTAAGTAACAGGGTTAATTTGGTTTCCCAAAGAATAATGCAGCAAAAAATACAACTCATTTCTTTTTCTCCTATCTACAGGTGTTTATATTTTTCTTATTATCATCTTTCTTATATATTAAAAAACTTTTGTCAAAACTAAAGACAGCGACCCTGACCGTTCTACTGGACCGATTTAGTTGATACATGTCTCATTTATTTTGTAACTACCTCTAGATGTGTCATCAGACATTGAAAAAAATATTTTGTTCACTTGCCTTTTTGTTACACTTATTTTATTGTTTTTGGCAATTTTTGAATAAGAGAACAAGAACAGTCATTTTGGCCGATTTACGCAACCGATTTTACTCCCACATGGCTCATTTTGCTCAGAAATATGTATAGAATCATTTTGAGACAATTATGGGTAACCTCTTTGGGGGTGACTTAGAGATATACTTATTACAATGACCTAAGTACACACGGGCCAAAAGTTTATGACAGCGAGCCTGACCATACTAATGGATCGATTTAGCTTATATATGTCTTATTTTATTTGTAACTACCTCTATATGTGTCATCAGACATTGAAAATAATTAATATCTGATTTTCTCCTTTCGATTAAATTCTAAAACATTAGAAATACTATCATTACAATTTTTATTTTGTATAGTGTATTCAAATAATAGAAATTACCATAAGTGTTTTCATAAAATTATATTTAAACCGCCTGATAATTATTATCAGCTGATTATTATTTGTTTTGCAGGTTAACATGGTATACTTTTAAATATCATCTAATAATTTAGCCATACTAACAAATATTTTTATCCTAATCTCCCTTCACTAATTTTTCATAATCTTCAGATTTATTAAAAACAAATAAATTCAATATGAAATCCTCCTTATTATGAGCAAAGCAAGCAAGCTGCGCACAGTGGGGTAAATCTTACATTTAAGCGGCCAAAAACAAAAAAATATATAATATATAGATCTAGGGGACTTTTCTTGTCACCTTTAGGAAATTTAGGATGGAAAAAGCCCGGTTGAAAGCCAAGATAAGCGGGCTAACTTGGGAAACCCGCTCTACAGAACCAGACAAGTAGTGTTGTTCTGGTTTCACTGCTAACAGCACGGCAATATTTTTGCTCGTATAAATAATTTATTCCGGCAAAACTAATAGATTTTTATTGTTTTCCGTGATGGAGGAGGAAAAAGGAGGTATTTAAATAAACATTTACAAAATGCGTTTGAACCCTTTAAAAATTATGCATATGAAAACTACATTTTTTAAAGAGTTTGTAAATATTATTAAGAAACATATTTTTTATGATTTATGAAATGTAAAAACATGCACTTCCCAGCGTTTCCCTACGTTATTTTTGGTGTTTTGTGAAAGGGTAGACCTTCCTTTTTAATTTTATGATTAATATTGTTGCCACTTTTTGCCCCTTTTTTAATCATGACAGTATTTGCTAATATTATGAATCTTTTCCTGAGAAACCCAAGAGTAACCCGTATATTGTGTACCGGTATGCAATATAGGATTTTTAATCTACTGAAGCGTTTGGAGGTGATAATCCTGAGATAACGGGACACTACAGAAAAGATTCCACTAGATATTAAATTCTGTTACTAAGCTAGAATAGGAAATTTACCGTAATTGTAATACTTTTAAACTACTTAACTTGTTTAGCTACAATATAATGAGGAATCAACAAAGTCCCTAAGATTTCTTTATTTATAAACATTACACGTTTAAATTTAATGAAAAAATAATTAGTTAACCATTAAAAATATATGTTATTATTTTGTTATGTTATTTAATTTGAAATAAGTAGTACTGTGTAATGCGAGACAATTTTGCCTGTCAATAAACAATATACTTCCTAATATACTTTCCTATACTTCCTTTATAAACAATAAACAATATATTTCCTAACTCTCTGGAGACCTTTTGTGGATTTATTCCTTGCATCAAGACAAACATATACTATTAATATAACATGAGTATACAGTTTAGTCTATGTCTACCTTAGGGCGGCAAGTACCACTTCCCATAAGGGTCACCTCATTAAGGAAGTCATTCAAGGATGATAATTAGCGTAGGACGAATCTTTAATTGCTTAAAAGATAATATCAAACAAAACACAGTGCCGCAAACCGCATCTTAAAAGGAAGCCTCGAACGCCCATAATTGCAATTTAAAATTTGTAAAATGTACATTTTAGAAAACTTTGATTGGCTGCAACATTTTACTCAGTAATCCTTTAAAGTTCGGATTTGTGGCATTGTATATTACTCAAAAGGCCTTTAATTTGATGTATATCTCGACCCATGCTTACATTTAAGATTTTCTTCTGATTCCTACAGGGTCATCCCCCTGAGGAGGTAGGAAGTCACAGAATTTTCCGTAAAATAGTATTTTGCGTCAAGGAACTATGATCCAAATGTCGTAGGTTCATCTTGAATAATAAAAAAAATTGTAAAGCTTCTCCGGGGCTTTCTGAATACCCGGTATAATGGGTTATAATATTTATGCATTGTTATGTTAGGGAGGTTATTTATTGGCGTACAATTTTTTCACTCATTAGACAGTGAATAAAAGTATTTTACAACCACTTTCAGCAGTTAATGTCTTAAAATAATTTTGGCCGCTTAGATTGACCGAATACCCCACTGTGTGGTGCTTTGCGCTGCACGGGGGTACTCTAGTCTACATTAAAAGAAAAATTCCTGCTTTTTGTTCACTCACTTCCTAAAGTTAATACTTAAGTGATTTTGATGATTATTTTTTTATTTAAAAGATAATTTAAAGTTTTAAGTCACCAGAAAGCCAGGATTTAGATTTAGACCTCAGGGCTCTGCCCCACGGGTGTTCCAAGTTCCCATGTTATTCATATGGAGGGGAGTTTTGTTTGATTTATGTCACATGTGTTTTTTTTCACAGCTGTTTTAAGGATTATATCCGCAAAGTATTGTGGGGGAGCAGCTCGTTCTATCTTAATTTGTAATTGTTCTAGACATTTATACATAACCTAATAATCTATACATAAATGATATATTTAAATGATAAATAAATCTATACATTGGTTCTAATCAATATTCCCACAAAAATCACATGCTGATATTTACCTAGTGAGTGTTCGTTTATAACTGACCGGTTGATTTTGAACAGTTGTTAAGGTTCTTTTGTTTTTATTTACAAATATTAAGAGTCTTCATCACCGGAAGTTGCCGGACGCTATTTTGGTGTTTTCTTCTATAAGGCCAATGTTAAATTTGTGCTTCCGTTACTCCTCACCTGATCGTCAAAAACAATTAATTTTGGTGTCAAATTAAAGGTTTCGTCGTCCTATAGGGAAATACAATAGTCGAATTTGGATTTTATTACTAATTAATGAGAACATGTACAATGTTTCAGTTCAAAATTAAACTATTTAATATGAAATTATGATACCCATATTAAGGAATTCGACATTGTATTTCCATAGAGGACGACTAAACCTTTAATTTGACACCAAATTTAATTGTATGTGATGATCAGGTGAGGAGTAATGTAGACACAAAGTTAACATTGGCCTTATGGAACAATACTCAAAGATGGCATCTGTCAACTTCCGGTGATGAAGACTCTTAACCCTAACTCCAATTTTGTTTTTCGAACACATTTTTATACTCAACTTTTTTCCGGGGATGAGGCCTAATTAGAAGTAATTTGCTTTACCCACAAATTTGATAGCTCCAACATTTGGGGGCCCTAAATCAGTGTTGGTCGTGGGTAAACAAAGGTCGTGGTTTTATTATGATGTAATATCTATCTTTCTAACAAATCCATGTTCAGTCGGTCCAGTGAACTAATAACGATCAGTGTCGTTTGAATTATAATGTTAAAGGTCAACGGAGCAAAGGACATAAGGGACTGAAAGTATAGGCCTATTTCTGCTTATGGTACATCCCCATTGCCTGCTTTCTTTCTACCAATTATATGTTCAATTGGTCTAGTAAGTATATAATTAACATGGAAATTTTGAAGGTCATTAATAGGGCCGAGCCTCATTGGAACGGCTCATAATTGATTTTTGGAATGGACCCATCTTCTTCCATATAACTTCTGCATCTTCTGCTCAATAACTCATGTAGTTTGTGCATGATGGGCTTAAAAACACATAAAAAATAAGCATTAAAATCACAATGACTACCTAGACAAACTGAGCTTTAAATACTATTTTGCAAGGGCTTATGTATTCCCTACCCAATGTTTCGTTGCCTTGCCGTTATTTTATATTGCTTAGTATACCGTTGTAGATTAGTTAGTAAAGCACGTGCTTCCTCCATTCTATAGTAAAAGATAAATTAGCTTACTAAATGCCCATTAGAACAAATATGGTGCCTTCTACAGTGACAGGTTGAGTAACCTGTACCCATAAGATCTTCTTTGGAGCAGTGGCGGACCAATGGGCATAACCCTAATGACGTACAAAATGATTTGAAGAAGCCTAAAATTGTCTTGCCCCACAACAAAATGAGCAAAATGTGTTATATCATTCGGTTCAGTCTTCTTTTGTGAAACGCAGATCAAACCTGGATCATAAACAAACAGACAGATAACAAAAATGTAAATATCACCTCTGCATACAACGTTTTAATGCTTAAAGCTATGCAGAAACAAAACTTATTGTATTTATATAGATAAATACTTTTCTTACTTGTAACATCTGGTATTCTTTTGTAACCTGTCCTTAATGTGTTAACAGCTGCAATTTAAATAAAATTATTCCCCATGTTAAACTTATGGACAAAAAACGAACTTTGAGGCCATACCGTGACCTTGAAAACAGAAATACCTAAAACTAAAAACCTTATTTCAAAACAACGAACCGAGATGAATTTTTTGACACTTCAAACATTAAAATTGGTCAAGAAATAAGGGAGGAGTTGCGTTTACAAAAAATGTCTTCACGTATTATATATAACGATATTAGAACTTAACAATACGATTAACTTACTTGTGGATGATATTTTAGCTTGATTAAATATCTGAGATAACATAGGGCTATAATATAGAGGCCTGAGGGTCCATGGGATGAATATTAATATGACGAAGAGAGGAACAAATGAAGAACCCTCGGCGGGTCAAGAACATTACTAAACATTCTTGCAACCTGGATGCATACAAAGCACCAATGTTAGCTTCAAACCCGTCCTTATAACTGTAAATATAATATTGAGTTTTATTTTTAAATTTTTATTTTTATGATAAAGAACAAACTCTTTTGTTCAAAGAATTTGTTTAGGGTGACGGAAAGATATACCCTTATAAAGTAATATAGGAATTTAGTTAAATCAAAAGAAGGTTGATAAATAAAAGGTTTGTTTGATAATAAGGACTAATTGAAACACGAACCAAGAAAAATAAAATAGGTCAACAATAATGTTGGCAGAAGGAAAATATGTTTTATCAGTGATCTCAGTGCTAAAGCTGAGGTAAGTTTGGGGTATTAACCGTAGATCGTGTTATTTTATACACATAATTGATAGTAAATTAAAAAAATATTTAGTATGATTATGATTTGTATCTACCTGATGTTAATCAGTTAAAACAAAATTACATATTATCCATGCAACTTGGCATTAACATGGATGTTAGTGGTAATCAAAATTTAATTTCTTAAATATCTAGAAGTTGTAACGGTTTAATCATAGGCACGTTTAATCATAACACATAAGAACGCACAGAAATATAATAACCACTGTTATAAAACTAAGATAAAACCCACATAGAGTATTTTCCGCCTCGGTATATTCCAAATTCACCTTCCAACTTCCACCCAAGACCTCCCGGGGGTCTCAATTTATTCACCGCAACTCATTCCGGCTCACTAGGGCTGATTTTACCCTGCATCACAATGAGCTCTCCTTGAATATTCTTTAGGAGTCGTCTTCGGGTGAATCGGAGCTTTGGAGCATTGTGATCCCGACGTAGAGGGCATCGATAGTGACAACAATCCGTGGAGTGCCCGGGCCACGACGCGCGGTGCGGGTCATGCGCGCTCGTGTGTATTGTTGGTGCGCGCGTCGACCGGCCCAACGTCAGTGTAGCGTGTGTCGCAGCGCGTAGTGGCTCGTGGTTCGCCGTGACTGCTCCTGACGCGTTCTGATCCATGTGACAGCTTGTGGTCGCACCGCAGTTCCGTGAGTGTGTGCAGTGTTGAGGACAACATGGGTGATCTCCGCAGCGTGCTGGGCTGGGCGATGGTGTTCCTCATTGTGAGGATTACGCAGTCTGCGATTGTCGCTAGAGGTTAGTTTAGGTCGCATAGCTGAACCTGCATGCAGATACGTTAGTTAATTCCAACCTACTAAATACTGAAACTAATTATTGTGCATTGTAATAAATTTATGGTTGACAAGGTATGCACAATAATTAAGGATTACACATTTTACCAAGTGTACGTAAACTTAGAAAGAAGAAATAATCTGCAACAAATGTTGTACAAACAAAATAAAAATAAACAATAGTGAGAAAAGTTGCATGTTTAACATTTATTATAAATTAAAAGTTATATCTCAATTTATTATTCACACTTTTCAGATTTAAAGAAATAACTTAAAGTACAAATAAACGAAGCCCTAAAAAATATTGTTCCTTAAATTACTGATGACATAGCTTGACGTGATATAATTTCACCTTGCTACACCTTTTGAATAACACGGCTAGACGGTATTTCTTTTAGGAATTTAAATATATATTAAATTAAACTTTTAAATAACTGAAAAAAGTCCATATCGAATTTTATATTATTGTATTGTATTTAGAATAAATAAATTAACAAATCTTAGTAATTAACAATTAAATACCAAATCAAATGGAAAGGGGCAACTTATTCAAGGAAATGTATTTATTAAATAATGTTATTTGTTGATTTATTTAGTATCTTTTAGTTGACCGATTCTTATATTTAACCACGCAATAATCATAAGCACGATAGTCTTATGAAAAAATAATTTTTGGGTTTAACGAGTTAAAACGAATATACAATACTATATTTGCCAAAGGCAACAATTTAATTAATTTACCTTACACAAGCTTTCATCTCAATTTAAAGTTTTGTATTTGATCCTCATGTTTGTAAAGTTCCTTTGTCTTAAAGTTTACTTCTAAATGATACGTTTATATTGTCTTATCTTGTGTTAAATAAATTGTAAACAAGAAGCTAATTAATAATAATTTTAACTTGTTTATAAAGAGGTATTCCTTATATTAAGCTATAAATAATCAAACAAATCTTAGAACATTCAAACCTGGTAGATTATAAATGTAACTGTTATAAACCCAAAAGTTATTTACTATAGAAAACCGGAATACCTAAAATGTATTTATAACTAAAAACATCGACAAGTATCTTAAATGCAGTTTTGACACTAAAAGTTATTAAACTGGCCGAATTACGTGAATATTATTTTAGTATATAAAAATAAACATAAATACACACTTATTTAAAAATAAACTTAATCACAATACAAATAAATTTTGAAAAATGAACACAGGTCAGAATGTGATATGTACAGTATAACCTCAACTACGTGCATTGCGGTTATTTCGGGTCAAAGATTCGTTGAAATACAGCAATTATTCACTGATTATAAATTATTACACTTAAATTTGCATCAGTCATAATCGATTGGTTAGTTATTTATGATGCAATGATTGATTGAATACAAAGAATAATCATTAACTGCATTTACTCCCTTGCCCGACGTTGCGGAGAAGGCTAGATAATGAACGCGGGTAAATGTTTTAAGGGGTCCAATTTATTATCTTCCCTATCAATATCTCGATATTTAAAAGAGACTCTGAAAACTGGAAAATTTACGGAAATTGGGTTCAAAAGTAATTGCTTTTGTATACGTTTATTATAGTTTGATTGGTGTTAATTATTTCATAAAGTCATGTTGATACATCATCATGAATGTCCACTGGAAGTGGCTACTGATTTAAATTTAGGTATTAATACTGTAACTCAGTACCCTCTTTTAAATAAAAACATTAAAATTTTTAAAGTCTCTAACAAAATATTGAGGGTTTTGGATAAATTTATATATAATACGTTAGTAAAATCTTTAACTTTGTTAAATCATGTGAATGAGAGACCTAAGGCATTATCAAAATAATTGAACTTTGACCAAATTGGGGAAGAAAGAGAAAACAGTTTGCTACTACATGGCATAACAGAGTTGTACATACATTCGGTGTTTATATTCATCAACATTGGCGTTGATTACCTATAGATTGTTCAAATACATGTAACATGTTTTTAAAGACACAATTTCACCATGCTCTGATTATTTATCAGATTTTAACTATAGGGTTCGTGATTGTACACTGGATTTAATACAATTTTCTAAACAACCAAACTGATTTAATTACTAATTAGATTTTTTATTAATTATATTTAGTTATATTACCTATTTACCACATATTGATTATTATAAGTTATGTTATAGTTAGTTTTGAAGTTGCTAAAATAAGGAGATTATACTTTTAAATATTTTTAGATTAAAATATATTAACTAAAGCAAATTTCTTATTTAAAACGGTTGGCAATAGCAGCAATATAGCATAAAAGGTTAACCTAAACTATTTGAAAATCATTGATGATTTGTATAGTACTAGATTGTTTACGATTGTTTTAATTTAATTAACTAAAAGTGCCAACAATATAAACGCAGTCCCTTAACATGCATACAATTAATACACATATTTTGCTTGGATCATAAATACAACATCTGAAGTTTTTGATAAAACCAATTACAAATTTGTAAAGCTAAACAAATCATTAGTAAAACAACAATTATTTTACATACTCTGTTATGCTAATTCTCACACTTTCTCGCACTTGCGTCAACTTACAGACTTACTTTCGTAATATATTAAACAATCTATTTTATATATACTTCTCCTTATTTACTTTTTCGTAAACCGATATATATTTTTTTCTGGAACAGTATCTTCTTAAGATATCAAGGGGTTACAAGTTTGGAAACAAATCCGCAAAACTATCCATTCTGATTTTATAAATGCAGAGAACGATATTTTACTCATTCCCAACAATCGTCATAGTAAAATGTGATGGTTAAGGTAAAGGTTGGGCACACTGTCTCATATATTTAAGATCATTTAAAGATTTATCATTCATGATTCTTTTTTAAACCTGAAACGAAAGTAGGAAACAAATAATCTAAATATTTTTGGTATGTAACGTTACGTTCACTACTCAGCAGACATCAACAGTTGTTATTATTTGCAAATTTATATAGAGGAATATTAGTAGAGAGAATACAGGCCAGATAACGGGATGTGATCCCGGTGGAATTAGCTGGATAATGGTTTTAACGTGTAATGTTATTTGAATTACCAATCCGCAGACAGAATGCACATTTACATCACAAGAGAAACATTTTCCTTCAGCATTATCACCTCTGTGTGAGTATTTTTCAAAACCAAATTTCCATACATTTCCTTCTACAGTAATAAAATATACGAACCATTAAACTTATTTTGAGCTTACTAACATTTTCTAAGTTATCTTTGAAGGTTAACAACACAGCCGTTTTGTAAAATGTTCTTATGTTTGTAAAATTTTTAGCCTAAAATCTAGTTATAACCTTTTTGATGCACTTATAAACTGTATAAACTATATACTCTTTGAACTTGAGTTTGAAAATATGGTTTAAATAAACACATGTAAAATCTAACAATAATATATTGTATTATAATTTGATGGTTTATGTATTTTTTATCTAAAAAAATAAATATAAAAAAGAGCTGTTGAATTTCAGCGATAAAGGGCAGACTGGCACTCATGCAAACTCAATACCGCTGGAAAACGTTCATTTACAATACAGTAACCTCAAATGTCCCTGTGAAGGAACGGTTTCCAAATTATTTTTGTTGTTTTTTTTTTAGTTCGACTTTTCATACCCTTCAGTAAGTAGTTGAGGCATCTCGATTGAACTTCACACAAGTGGCTTTCTCGTGGTCTTGAGAGGTATACAATTCCATCCGAATTCACATTTAAAAAAATACATGAATATCAAATAGTTGGACTGTTTGAACGTTAACATAGTGACGTCGCGTTGTGACGGAGTTGATTACAACGGTATTATGCGCCGTAAACCGTAACCACCTGAGCGGTATCGAATCGTTTACGACCCTATATGGGCCTGTTTACATAAACATTCTCGTCATAACATTATCATTTTACGACAGAGTTAATAGCACACAATACGGTCGTGTGCATGTAAACTGGGAGTAAAATTCGCCGACGTAAACGCCAACATATAAAAATTACCTTTCACAAAAACTCGAAGCAGTTGTACATAATACAAAGTTTAACGTGTGGCAAAATTAAATCTTCGAGTCAGTTAAAATTGCAGCTATAATACGATGAAATGGCTGTAAAGAATAAAACCTAAACTTATGTTATGTTAAAAAAATTAAACAATATTACACGGTTTTACTAAAAACTATAATAAAATATACATCTGTCTATAGTTTGTCTTTATACAAATTAGAGTAAATTAATAAATTGGATCCATTAATCCTTGAAAAAAACATTGGATAAGAAATAAAGTGGTATTTTATTTATAAATTCTTTATATCAATTTGGAATTCATTGTTATGAGGAGTTTACTCTTATAAAGGTTGCTGTGTTTAGGTGTAACTATTAATTTACGGCGGAACTTAGTCTAAATAAACAACGTTAAAATGTTACATTTTAAAATGGCCATCAAATAAAGTGTCAACAGTCACAAAATTTTCGTTAAAACAGCTTTACGTTAAAACATTACTTTTATTAATTTATTTGTATCTTATACAAACAAAAACTCTACTAACAAATTATATTTACTGCAAAAAAAAAACAGTGGCTCCAATAGTGGTCCTTGGAAAAATAGCTCATTTCTAACAAGTAATTTTAATTAAAATTAATAACCACGAAAAATACGTAAAACTGTTTTGTTACATTAACTGCATAATAAATTAGTGCAATCCTGCAGTTAAGTCACGTTATAAGCAATCAGCATCCAAAGATATGTAGCATAGCAAACACTTCGAGATGACAATTATGTACCATTAAGTAAGAAGTTAAACATCAAGTTTGTAGAAGGCAAACATCAAGAAGCATAAATTAAAACCCATACTATATGCTAATTTGTATTCCTTACTTTTGCACTAGAGCAATGACCTTGTAGAGAGTACGGATTAAAACTAATAAAAAAAAGCGTTAGTATTATATGTATTTAAATTAATACCTTACGATTAAAATTAAAATCTATTGAGCATTTAAAGTTGAAAAAGTCCGTTGTTAAGCTATGGTTAAGGTAAGTAAGTCTTGCTGAAGTTTAATTTCGAGCTTTCTCACATTATAAAATATTAAAATATCCTGAAAATTTCATATTAGTATAAACAATGATCGGACAATAAATCAACATCGTGGATTCGAAACGTAATGGTTGTGAAACAAAACAATTTTAATAAACGTAATTTTAATAAATGGGGGGCATAATAAATAAGAGAGACGTTTCAGTAGGTTTTATTACCCTAGAGTTTATGAGACGAATGTAGCGGCAATGTTTTCCGCCACTAATGGAATAATCTCTCAGCATTTATTCCAGAATCCCAAACCAGCAAATTTAAAACACGGCTGGATTACAGAAATGTCATAGAATATCGCAAATTTCAACTACTGTGGTGATTTAATATTTGGTATTATGACTTCGGATAGCATTTAGTTCAATCTTTTCATACAATAACTAATAACTCAATTGAGAGTTCGTTATCGTCCTCGTTTGAACCAGTGGTTTTATAGAGATGTCTTTATTTTATTGTATTCAGTGAATGAATAAGATTTATATCAACTCAAACCATCATATGGAATACAGTTAGATACTATTCCCACATTAGATGACATAACTTACTGAATCAGCAGAAATATTTCTAATGTTTTGGAAATGTAAAGTAAACCTCTCAACTATTTTGAGTAAAGTAAACAGTTTTATCTAATCACATCCCAAGAGTAAAATATACACAATAAATACAACTGCCAAGGAAACCTCCAATCAAAGCAACCACAACTGAAACAGCTATACACTAATTTGATTAAAGGCTTTATCGTTGCAGCTTTTAACTTAGTTAAATCCGATAAACGGGCTGATTGTGCGTATAACGATATTGCCTACGGGCTCGTTTAATGCTATTAGTTCTACGAAGGAATGAAAGCAATTTGCAGAGTGATTCAAACAAGTCGCCAAACTTTACGTAGAAACTGATCTTGAAGCGGTGATTATGCTTGTAGAATTGAATTCTTGAAGTTAATGGATACTCGTTCGACTTTTGTTTAAAGTATTGAGAAACTCCTTCGAGCAACACGAACTTTTATAGAAATATATTTTCTTGCTTAACATATTATGTAAATTAATTTAAATAAGCTTTAATAATGAATTGTAGTATTACATTTACGTAAATAATTAAATATACCCTAATAAAATATACAACATATTTTTATATCGTTATGCCATTTTTTATTGTAAATACAAACTTCACTAAAATTGATCCCAAAATCAGCATTCTTTCGAGTACACACACTTTCGAATACACACACTTCGGTTAAATTTATTGAGAGTACTTATTTGTCCGTTTACCTGAATCTTAAGAAAAATACTTCCAACTATTTATAATTGCCGTTGTTATTACGTCACGAATAATCTTTAAGTTGATTAAAAACCAACACAGTAATCTATAAAGTACCTATTCTCCAAAAATGTTAATACTAGCCAACATATCGTTATGATTATCATTGAGAAAAATTTAAATTTTGCTGTAAAATACAGATGAACATATTTGAATCAATAGTGAGAATAATAATGAAATAGTTTTTAATAAGTATTGCCAGTGGACGTTACTACTTTGGAAAACTCTAGATTGCAGCTGCTCTGAACAACAGTGACGGCATCAAGCTGTGCCTCAACAATCAATCAGAACCGATACTCTGACATCGACAAATGACTCGTCACAACAATGACATTCGCCGTGTAACCTTCTCGCGTCATCTATTGTATTATTCTTCCAAAATTAATCACTCGACTGATTTTATCTTTTTGATACAAAACGATTACTTACAATGGTTTCGCTGTTTGGGTGGTGTCTTGCTGAAAACAGATTATTAAATAAAAATAGTATTAATCTCACCTATTCACTGAGATAAATAGTATTTTGGAGTAACCGTGTATATAGTTGTTGTATTTATACTTGCTATTGTTAAAAACTGTTCTATCTGATGTCGTGTCTGTTAATCATAAACACTGTTCACATCTGAGAATGGAGAAAAAATTGTAGAATTACACTTATTAGTGTTATCGCTAACCTATGGCACAGCTAACACTGTGATATTGTGCAGTTGCGTGTGAAAAGCTCGAAGGCCAACTTCGTGATCTATCTATATGACCAACTATATTATTATTTTAACTCCCAGGGATTCAAGTAGGCTGCTGAGTGATATTACACCTTCAGGCATTATATCTAGGGACATAAAGTTTAAGGAACGAAAACTTAGGAGATATGTTCGCATTCCGTTTGTTTATTACCAAGGATTTTTATGCCTCAGGAAAATAAGTTAAAGTAAAAAATAACAATAAGGTTTGTCTCTCAACTTGTCAAACGAATGAATGCAAAGTCAGTCCTGATGACGTTAATAAGTATTTCATTCAAGTAGTGAATGATATTGTAGGAACTATGCCTGACACGTCAATTTTGGCATCCCGCAATGTAGCAGTAAATTATGTAGAATGGGTCGAGTGGCGTAGTACGACACCTGAGGAAATCATTAAAATTGTGTTCGGTTTCAAGAACTCACCAAGTGTCGACATCATGGCATGTCTATAAATTTTCTAAAACAAGTCATTTACAGCATCGCATATCCTCTTTCTGTTGTTTTTAACCTTTGCTTAAACCAGGGAGTTTTCCCTAACGAAATCAAAAAAGCAAGAACTGTTCCTGTATACAAAAAGGGGGACCCCAGTTTGGTAAGTAACTATAGACCGATCAGTATCATCCCTGCACTAGCTAAGATTCTTGAAACCATTGTTAAAATTCAATTAACTAGCTTTTTTGCAAATAACAGTCCCTTACAAATAACATGATTTTTGCAAGGATAAACTACCACCACTGCAGTTGGGGAACTGATTAATACTGCCTTTGAAGATGAACAATCTGGTATGATACAACTTTGTGACCTAACCCGCACGTTTTATCGCGTGCCACATAGTATTCTTCTCTTGAAGCTGGAAAGGAACGGTTTAGTTGGATCAGTATATAGGTTGATGGAATCCTATCTCAGCGACATATGGCAGGTGGTGAGCGTCCGGGGGGCTACGTCTCACTGCGGGACGGTGTGCCACAGGGCTCATCCCTTGGCCCTCTTTTATTTCTGATCCTAATGAATGGCCTAAAGCTTGATGGGAATGCCCTGCTGTATACAGACGACACAACCTTGCTAACCTGTGGTAAAAATCTGCCCCAAATAATAAAAAACAAATGCATCTGCTCTTTTTGGGACTTGCTAAGAACTGGTTTGAGCTGAACCACCTCCAACTGAAAGAAGATAAAACCCAGACATTGTCGTGTAGTCTTTGGACCAGGTCTGAGATTGCTGAATATGAATGTGCTAGTAAGCTTCTCGGACTAAATATCGATCATAAACTGGACTGGCCTGTTCACATTGATGTAGTGTGTAAGAGGCTTTCCAGGGTGATATTTCTTCTGCGTAAGCTGAGGTTCATTGTCACTCCAGTGTACCTACTCACGACATATTTTGCACTGTTTCATAGCCATTTAAACTACGATATTGTGTTATGGGATCATTCTCCAACAACAAAAAGAATCCTCCTTTTACAGAAAGCTGCCGTTAGGATTATAACCGAAAGTGACAGGTTAGAGCATTGTACGCCTATTTTTGATAATTTAGGAATTCTCACAGTACATTCTCAGTTCATTTTGAACTCTTTACTGTTAGTAAAGAACAGTGCCGAGTCTGTCCATAATACAAGAGAGGGTCAGCACAACTGTAATCTGAGAAATAAAAGAGACTTGAATATCCCTCGGCGTAGGCTTAGTAAGACCATCGAGAGTAACCCTGTACTGGCCTATAAGATTTTTAATGGATTGCCAATGGAAGTAAGAAACTGGGACTTAAATAAATTCAAGAGTAGGCTGAGCACGTGGCTAATAAAAAAGAGTTTTTACTCACTTGATGAATGTTTTGAGGGTAGCCTGTTAGACGTGGTGAATTCAACTGGCTGCCATTCAATGAGAATCTGTACATACATACCTATTAGTTTTTTACTCTGTAAATATATTTTTTTATGTGACTAAGTCTATCCAGAAGTTCTGGCCAACAACAGCTGCATGGTAATAAGTTAATTATTTAAAATTGAGGGTTGCTACGGTTAGTATGAAAAGAATTAGAACAGAGTGCCCATTCAATAGTTGTATTAAATTGCCAGTTTTGACATTAAGGATATCGACTTAGTCTAATTGTTGAAGGCAGAACTGATATAGAGAAAAACAACTCTTCAATTTAAAAAATCACAAGTTACGTTTTTAAAATGTTATCATCTTTATTTAAAAACATGTATTTTTGAGGATTTTAATTTGACTATGGCCTTAGTGTCGGATGTGCTTTAGTGTATTTCAATAAAAATACTTGAAGGATTCTCTGAAATACTTCTGTTAATTTTAGTTGTCCGTTACAGTTTTCGTCAATGTACCATATGAGTGGCTTCTTTAACGAATTATTCACAATTCCTAATTCTTTCGGAGGTGTCCTTGTAAATTGCTACTGTACTTAAGCAAACAATTGAATAATAAATCACACTTTTTGTCCTCGCATTTTTGTATATAGCATAAACTAGTTACAAGCTATTTAGGTGCACAAAAGATCAAACAGGTCTACAAACTATAATGGACTATATTAAAAAGGTCATAAGAAAACTATTTCAAATAACTTTAATTTTGGTGTCTTTACATATTTTAAATCATACTTCGTAACCCTTAAATGTGATTGCATCGTACCCTCTTGTTCAGATAGGGGTCTTCTTATATTAATCAATTGACCTTTTCAAAAAACTTCAACGTTACAGAAATTAGCTCGTGGTCTTTTAAAATAAAATAATATAAAATAAATAAAATATTAGTAATTTGCGTATGGCTTCTATGCCGTGCTTTTGTAATTTTCTTAAGACTTATATTTTTATTAATATAATCAATCTCCAACAGAATTACACTTTCCTGATGGTGCTGAGATTTTATTAAATAACTTTTTAGGTTCGCCTAAGCTTTAAAAAAATAAACTCGTCATTAGAAAAAATGCGAGAAAACTGCTAAATGTGTCCTTTATTGTTAAACACTTTAGAATGTCACTAGCTGTGTTAGAGCAAAATCTTATTGCTGGATTAAACTAGGACTTTATTTATTGTGAAATTGCATAGTAAATTCAAAGTCCTAAACAAGAATCAATTGACTCGCTCGTTAACCTTCCATGGTTAGGTGTAACCACACACAAGTAGGAAATTCATTGTTACACGAACGTGTGAGGCTTTTATGAGGATGAAATTTACGGTTAGTTTTTTATCTAATCATATCTGAAGGCTGTAACAGTAAAATATTGTAATGTAAATTTTTCACTTTGCTACTGAAAAGAATGCCTAATTGAAAATTCGACAAATATATTACCGTAATTAGCTTTACTTCCAAGGTGTTTTAAATTTCAATAACTTTATTTATATTTCAACACTGTTTTATCATAGATTTGTACATGTTCCCGTAAAACTCAATTGCAATATTAAAATGAATAAGCGAAACATACAACAAATTATGCTTCAGTTATTCATAGGGTATCACGTTTGTTCAACTGTCTTATTAAGTAAAAACATTGTTTATATAACAATAATATTCGTTACATGAATAACATAATGTTACACACAAATAATGCTGTACAAAGGGAATATATTTTATGTTATTGGGCTTATTTATAGAGTTGGCAGTTAATATTACCCCACATAAAGTGAAGGCAGAGAGAGAGAGAGAGAGAGATAGAGAGAGAGATGCACGATAACCGGGTACCAGGCCGGCAATGGGCTACAACATGAGCTGTTTATCGCCAATAATACCGCCCGGATCATAAACCAGACTGAGGATTCTATAGTGACGGTTTACATTGTACAGTGTCTTGTATGGTAAAGCCAAGCTCAATATCATAGTGTTCTATAACCGTTTCTCATATTGTGTCTTTATTATTTGTTCCCATAATGTAAAGATGCAACTGTAAATGTGGTTACGGAAATTTACCATGTTTAAATTTGAAATTTCTTTTCAAATGCAATATATGACTATAAATGGGGATCTCCCTTAGAAATCAACAGTATCGGAGAATATAAATATGATGAAAAGTCAGAAAGCGACGTAAATAAAGATTTTTACAATAAAAGTAATAATTTTTGTTTTATTTTTAGCGAATTTCCCCTGTAGGGAAGAAGCTATTGCCGTAGGTCTCATGGTAAGACTTAAACCTGAAAACATGATAACTTTTTGTTTTGAGGTCCCAAGATGCCAAAAACACTTTTTGGTCAAAATTATATAAATTCATAGATATCTATATCTATATATGTGACCGTAAATACAATAACTTGGGTAAAAAAGTCCGATTTCGATGAAATATGGCTCAAGTATGTAAAGTGTCATTCATGACTTTAACTTCGAAAACCAGAAAAATCAGATTTGAGAAGGGGAATTTATAGAGGTTTTAAATTTTCAAGAAGTCAGTATTTTACATTTTTCACAGTACAATTTTTAAAACTCTCGATTTTGGTTTCGACCGTTTTATAGAGCTTAAACAAACAAATAATATTGTATTTTGAATCATTAACAACCTAGGTTAAGTGGTTGCAGAGAAAATCCAAAAAAAACATACTCATAAAACTTCGCATGTTAACCTTATAGGGAAAATGGTTTTAGCTTTTTATCAGTTAATTTTACGAAATACTTCACATTTGTTTTTACCAATAAGTTCAGCTTTACAAAACAATCATTTTGGATCTTAAATTGTGATTCTTCGTCCAACCGTTGTAGAGATATTCAAAGTGCTAAACACAGAACGTTGTCCAATGTTATCCTTAGGGAGAGTAAATCAAATTTGATATCTCGATTATTTATGAATGTATATTGATGAAACTTCGTATGTGACTTCACGTAGTGCTGGTATATTGATATTTGCACAACAAATTTAATTTTTGTTGATTATCCCCGTAGCAGCAAACCTGCATCATTGACTATAACTACTTCATTATATATAGTAATGCCTGCATACTCAGCCCTAATGTTATTCTTATGGTGAATAAATAAAGTTGTATATCTCCTTTAATAATGAACAGAAATTAAAAAAAAAAAAACTTTGTATGTAGCTCCAACTGGTTAAGTGATAATTATGATAAATGAGAATTGCACACAAAAATATTTATTCTCTTTCTTTTTGCAAACCTGCGTACTCAGCCCTTATGTTATTCTTATGGAGAACAAATAAAATGCTATAGATAACTTATTTATTTTCGTATTGTTATGAAATTAAGTAAGTGGCTTTATGTGGTAGGGAGAAACATATGCATGCATTGGAAATTCGCTGAGTACTCAGGTTTGCTGCGACGGGTGTATTAATTGGGTACAAGTTTCTTTTACAAAAAAAGTCTTTGGCTATAGCATTAAATATGTGGCCCATATAGTAATAAATTATGACATAAATATTTACTGTTCAAGGTGTTTACTTTATGAATCTCAGAGACCTAAATAACAACAGAAAGGTTAAATATGAAATTTGTAAAATAGCCGTTAAATTGGAAAAGCAAACCCCTGTTTTTTATGAAGTTTCTGGACTTACGTCGTAGTTTTAAGACGATGTTGTTCTGTGGAATTGTATCCTAAACTTATTAGATAAGGAGATAAAGGCGGAGACAATACTAATAAATAATCTCACCGTCGATTTCAACCTTTGACCTCGGTATTATCTCATGGAGTTTCCCCCTTAACAAATTTTTTGTGCAGTGCGGCCAAACTAACTGTTTGTATATTATGTTCAGTATTGCCAATATTTCTTTAGTCTTTTCTTTCTTACTTAGTATTGCCAAACCGATTTAAATTTTTCTATCGCCGTAGTGCCAACTTGAGTTACGACCTACTAAAATACGTCACACTAATTTACTTCGCTTCTTTTGTAAGTTACGCTCTTTCGTTATATTCGTTCACTAAAACTATGAATACTTTAATCATTATAATCAAATATTTGTTGATTGCATTATTTTCTTTTAAATGTTGGTCAATGTTTTCAAGATTTCAGTTGGGCATATTTTTTCAACAGCAACACTTTTTTCTTTGCAAAAATATGTTACTGAGTAAAGTCATTTGTTCGCTTTGTTTGAAGATAGTTATACTAAAACAGAGACACATTAAACATTGATTAAACTTCGTATAAGGTTTCCACGAAGAAAAGTAGTATCTTAATAATTATAAAATTAATGGGGCTATAACAATATTTATAAAATAAACCCAAATTATAGGCAAATAGTATTAATATTAAATTATAAAACTTACTCTAGCTTTTTGTGCTTCATGTGCTCGCTTGCTGGTTTCGTCTTTGCACAATCACCCTACTAAGTCGTTACATCCCTCTCCCTCCTAAAAAATGTATGTTAGGAAAAACCGTTACAGCCTTTATTTGAAAAAATTGGATGAAAAAATATAGTAATAAAAAGTGTCTCAAAATTATGTTTTATTTACTCACCTCCAATTTAAATGTCGTTCCTGTAATTTCTGTTACTTCCCGCAAATTTCCCAATACGGTAGCAATTATGAAACAATTTAAAAAAATTACAAATATATCTATAGATAAATTGTAAATAAAATATGGTTTTGAGAAATATCCAACTATGCATATATATTCTACCAAATCCGACTGTTTATTATTTTTTCTTATAAACGCTGCTATATTTTGACCCTTGCATTTATTTAATCTGAAACGTGGATTTTTGTTATGGATTTTTTAGTGTTACGAACAACAATTTAAAACTAGTATTTAATAATTTAACATTAAATTAGTTAGCTTACACTTAAAACCCCTCATAAAAAAAATTGTTAGTGTGTTAAGAACAAACTTAATTTAGAAACCACATATTTCAAAACTCAAAATGTCATGAATTCGCTTTATATTGCTTAGCTGTAAGGACCCTTTTATAGTTAAAAAACAAACAAAAAAACAGTGAAGATGCAGATAAATACATGTAAAATACCTTCCATTGAATTATTTATTAAACACATCATTGTGTTTACTATAGCTATGCTGACTTAACAGTCAATGGCTGTGTACCATTAATTGTTTGAATTCACAAAATTAGTTTCAATTGTCCCACACCTGGGGCTCGTAGCTTTTTAGTAATATTTTAAAAATTAATAAAACATGTAGTAAAGTTAAATTGGTACTACAATCCTTGAAATAATGTTAATACTTATCATGAAATTATATTAAAGTCTTTGAACCAGTTTTACAAATAGCTATGTATTTACTATTTATTGTATGACAGACTTAGTCTAAATGGCCTAAAATAATGTATTACTTTCCATACTACCAAGGCAGGAATTATATGAGATAATGTAATATAAACAATGTATAGTGTAATTAACTAGTGTTTCATCATTGTAGCTCGCTATTAGTAATACAAATCGTGTTGAGAATATATTAATTACTAATCGAACTTAATACAAATAATTTTTCTTACCCGTATTACAAAAAATAAGCAGTTCAGTTAAATAAATTTATTGAAATAGGTATTTTCATAGTTTAAAAATCATTTAAATTGGTCGTGGGAGCTACTTTTAAAATGTTCTGCCTTAATCTTTGAATTTTTAAATTGTTGTTTAGAGCTTAATTGTGACTTTTTTAAAGACTATTACGGTAATTACTCTCCGTAAGAGCTATAAGGAAACTTTTTTATATTTTTTATTTGGTGGTGAATTCACTTGAGAAATTGGGCAGTAAATGTAGAAGCGAGAAAACATTGCCACAACATCCATCTGCTTGCCTCTTTCAAAAGATAAACTCTATGGTAATAAATTACCGCCTATATCATCCAACAACGTAATATACAATTAAAATTTAAAGCAAAATTTTTTATTACGAAAAACTAAAAGAAATATGTTATATGTGCATAACAACAAACATGTTTTTCTATTGGGGTTAAACGGCATAGTCCTATTTCTCATCTATTGCTAAACGTGATGCTAGTATAAGTTATATAATTATATTAATAATAATTGTCTATAGTTTGAGTTTATTTTATAAATATTGTTATAACACCATTTCATTATGCTTGTTAATGTATAATTTTTACTTCATAAAAACTAATCAAGTACTATGTTTTTTTTTAATTCATTAAGTTTAATCAATTTGTAATGTATCTCTATTTTAGTATAACTATTTTCAACACAGCGACAAAAACGATTTTACTCAATAACATAACATTGCAAAGAAAAAAGTATTACTGTTAGAAAAATATGCCCAACTGAAATCTTGAAAACGTAGACTAACATTTAATAACCCCGTATCAGCAAACCTGTGTACTCAGCGAATTTCCAATGCATATATTTGTAACTTAATACCACAAAAAACCACATACCAAGTTTCATTAATATACATTCATAAATAAACTATTTATGACATTTTAATTATTCTCCATAAGAATAACATGGTGGCTAAGTATGCAGGTTTGCTGAAACAAGGAACAAAAAATGGGGTTTTATGTTTACGTACCAACGTACCACGTACCAAATTTTATTAATGTATGTTAATAATGAAGGGAGATAAAACGTTACTTATTCCCCATAAGAATAACTTGGGGGCTGAATACGCAGGTTTGCTGCTACGGGAACGATCGAACAAAAACATTTTTTTTAGTGAAAATATCAATAGACTACGACAATATGAAGCAATATACAAAGTTGCATCATGGTAAGTTGACAAATAAGCGAGATATACAATTTTTCTTATCCTCCATAAGAATAACATTGGACAACGTACTGTGTTTACACTTTCAATATCTCTGTAACCATTGGACGTAGAGCAATGTTCAAAAGACTAAATTGTGCGTCTTTTATAAGCTAGTTCCAATGGAAAAAAATAAAATTTGACTTTTTCAAATTTATATGTAAAAACTCAAAAAAACCATTTTTGGGGTACAAAACCCCCCAAAATACCCCTTCGGTAAGGTCTTCTGTCTGGTTTTCGAAAGTTATGAATGCTGCTTTACACGTTTATACTAAATTTCGTCAAAATCGGATTATTTTTACGAGAGTTATCGTGCTCACATACACACACACACACACACACACACACACACACACACACACACACACACACACACACACACACACACACACACACACACACACACACACACACACACACATATATATATATACGGTTTCGAACGAATGGTGTGTTTGGCATCTAGGGACTTCAAAACGAAAAGTTATCATGGTGCCGGGCCTAAGTATTACCATGCCGACTACGGTAATAGCTTCTTCCCTACGGGGAAATTCGCTGAAAGTAAATAATGGAAACAAAAGTACTTGTTAATAATGTTTAGCATATTCATAGTTTTTCTTCAAAATGCGTTTGATTTTTATAACTTAGGAAATGCCTGTGGAATACAGTTATTACATGTAAAATAGATATCTTTGTAAAATTAAAATATTTTGAACATACTGCTGAACATTGGGCATGCATGATCAGATGACCGAAGTTACAACTGGCATTGGTACAATGAGTACAGCGGATAAGACAACTGACCTTATATAAAGAAATCACCTTTAACCGTGTCCGGGCCGGCCAGGGTGGAGGTTGTTGAGGACAACAACCCAGTTTCATAAACGGGTAGCATAAGCTTTATTCCATGAGCAATGTAAACAATAGAAACTGAGGACTTTTTACCGTAATAGTTTAACATTTGTGATCTTTAAACGAACATTTAACCCAATTTCGACATCCTAATGGCAAATAAAAAGTATTACAGTTATCAAATTAATAATTTAAATCTCTCTAGATTTATCCAACTAAGTTAAAGTATTGCAGTTACTATGACCTGTCTTATGAGGAAAAGTTAAGTTATTGAAATTGTTATGTGTAGTCATTCAAGTAAAACTTTTTGTTGAGCTTTTTGTTTATATAGTATTTACAGAAATACAGTTCTACTTCCTTAAGAGGTTTCTGCAATTTATATATATATATGAGGAGTTAGATCTCGATGTGGTTTCTCAAACACTGGGTTGATGCATTATTATTTAGGTTATTATTATTTGGTGATTGGTGGAACTCATACCCAACCAAAAGGTAAGAGAATATTTGGCAACCTCTACCTCAACCTCTACAACAGGCTGTGGCGTAAAATGTAAAACACTTTCTACGGATGTGCCAAACAGTTTACTATCACTGCAAAATTGCCCTTATATGTATAAACAACCTCAATACTTGGGCTTTGCTAGTAAAAATTGTAATCTTTAAAAACAGTTTAAAATAAAATAAAATAGTTGTTCATTAAAAAACCATGACAAATGTATAATTGTGATTTTTTTATTTTGTTAAAACATAATATTAAAAATAAAAATATGGTGTATATTATGTATTCAAATCATTTCCACACTTTCAATAATTGCAAATCAATGCAAAAATATGTAGTCTATATATCATTGCAAAACGTAGTAGATATGTCATAATTTGACTTGTACACAAATTATATGACATAAATCACTAGCCGCCAGTCGGCGGGAATCCACCCCTTATTAGTAGTTCAGACGCAATGCGGTGCAGGGTGAATATTTCGGTATTTCGCATGATTGCATTTGTAATAGGGAATATATCTTTCACTTTTATTCAAAATTGTTTATGTATTTGTTATTATTAGATTATGAAACAAATATTTCCCCTTAAAAACATTTTTATTCATATTTATTGTTAGAGAATTATGAATCTTTTACTGCTTCAATACACGAAACCAATATATACTAGACAATTTGTAATTGCATACATTAAACGAAATTACGGTTTAAATAAGAAATAAAACGTAATGTTAAATTTTTTTAACAAGCTTCATTATTAAAAAAAACCCACATTTATTAGTACTAAGCGAAAAGTACACATCGGTGTATAGCAATATTGTTAACTAAATGAGATAAATCTAGTTACTAAGGGAAAAAACAGTTTATAGATATCAAAACGTCTAATAAAAACGCAGAATAACAGTGTTTTCATTAGAAGAACACAACAAAATATGTAATATGATATTAATATTACTTATATGTTTAACTATTCATTTTATGCGTACTACAATAAATAATAAATAAACTATATTTAAAATTTAATATTTTCCTTTTTTAAAAAATATAAAATATGTTAACTTTAATTTAATGAAAGGCACTTTATCGCCCTTAATCTGCTACAAATAAACAGTGAAAATCATACAATCTTTGAAACTTTTCGTTATAGTCTGTCTGAGATGTGTATGCTAGGAATTAAATTAGTTTTAAGACAACAGTTTCCCACCTACCAAAAAACACCTAGTAATTGTCGCTTACATTACTAATACAAGCTTAAGATATGTAAAATCAATAAAGGCAGGCAGAACCTTGAAAGCAATGTTTGGACCAATAAGGTACCACTAGGTCTTACATTCTTATAAGAAATTATGAATGCATAGAATATATCCATGAAACCACATTTTTAAGCTATTAAGGGTTTTAAGATAAATATTTCTAAGTTATTTTAAATATGTGGTTGGTTTTACAAGCCTAGAACAACTTATTGAAAAAAATACAAATTGTGATAGTTTATTTAACAATTTGACTATTTATCGAATATTTATCTTTGTAAGATAATGCTATAATTTTAGATAATGCAAATGACTGTAATTATATTGGGCAGCTTATGAGAATAGTTGCTAATAAACGATGCAAATGTTTTGAGCCAGAAATAGACAGTTAGCAAGGGCCCCATCCCTTCTCGGCTTGTCAAATTCACGACCTAAGGATCTCAAGTGCTTTTAAAGCATTAGGGGTCAAAGTATATCAGCAAAAGGTTCCCTTCAAGTGATTTTTGAGACAACGTCTTACCTGCGCAAAGAAATGCAGCAAATTATTAGTAGTTAAGAGATTACATTTTGATATTGCATACTAAGAGTACTAAATTATGAGTTTGCCGAACTATGTAGGATAGGTGGGCAATAACGCTGATCAGTTTTAGGATTATAGAGCAGAATAGTTTACTGGGAAAATTTAATGTAGATAGCTTTTTTTGGTTCCTTATAAATAAATAGTAAAAAGAATTATACTTACAGTAAAACTTAATTATTTTCCAATAAATTTCGTTTGTTTTGGTCTATATTATCTCTTATACTTGTAATATCTTTGAAACAGTTGCGTGTAATTTGATGTACTGAAGCCAAACAATGCATTATGGATGATGAATAACAATGTAAAAAGGCTTTAACGTGGACTGTGCTATGATGTTTCTCTCATCTATTTACTATGAACATAAATCTGTTTTGATATCATGTTTGTTAACTACTCACACATGGCTAATTCCAGTGTTTATAACACATAACTCGCCACTATAATAACAAAATTGAATTGTCTCTCCCATTACTTACCTTTTAGACTATATCTATATTACAATTTAACTTAAATATGTAAGTACTTTTTATTTGGTGACGTATATACATATATTCTTGCGTTATTGGTTATAAAGTGATTTTAAAAGCTACAGATATTTTAATATATCCTTAAAAATACCAAGAAGTAAAGCGATGATTCACCTAACATAAAATACAAAATGTTAGCAAACTTTAAATTCCTTAAAATTCTGTAAATTATCTCTTAATAGTTAAATGAAAGTCTTTTTTTATTTTTGAAACATAATAACACTGGTTATCAGGTTGGTTATACTAAGAGTTTAATCGACTAAAAGCTCGAAAGTAAAACGTAGCGGAAACACTTCCCACCGCTAATAGAGTAATCGTCCAGTATTTTGTCCAAAGTCCACAGCTATAAAACAAGGCCGGCTTAATGTCTCTGGTCACATAAAATATACTCAGTTTAAAATAATCACCTACATCATTCTGTTTTTTAAAAACAATACCGATTTGTTTAATTTTGATACGCCAATAAATGTTTTATTTAATTCAAATATTTATATTTAAATCAACAAACGATTTATACTCACAGGACCTCGAGGCTACCTGATATTATGTTACCACATGCTTTAACTAAAACACCTAGTTAATAGTTTAACAATTTGTTTTATTAATATATGAATATTTAAATCATCCGATATAATATATTATTCCATGAAGGTAAAATCTAATGAAACTATATCAAGCTATTCTCCAATAAGATATACCGTAACTGCTATGTTAACTATCTTCAAGTTATAATACAGTATTTTAAAGGTAATAGTTGTTTGGTCTATTCAGTAAGTAAAACCCTATTATTACGGTTGATCGATTTGTAATACCCACCTCTTTGTGTATATACAAATGTTGTACTTAGGTTTATTCACTTAAATCGTTTGTACAACGAAATATAATCAATTGTCAAAGTGATTCAAACAAGTCGTTAAATGTTACTTAGAAATTGATCTTGTAACAGCGATTATGTCCAGGAAAATGTATTTTATAGCTAATGGATCTCAATTCAAATTGAAATAATTTGATAAACCTCCCTTGATTACGCTTAAACAAACAAGACAAGTTAAATAAGACGCTTTTAAACCAAGCCGATGATTTGTACATACACTTTTTAAAGCGACACATTTAAATATGAAATAGTAATATAACGGTTTTAATTTACGCAATTTAGAGTTATTTTATGTAATTATTGACACAATATTATATGCAAACTCTTTAAGGAAAGTTTTTAGGAGTATTTTTTAAACTAGTTTAAAACATGTTTTAGTTTAGTCGAACTATAAAGAGTTCAATCATAAAAGAAGAGTTTATTGAACAAGAGGAAAACCTTTGATTTCCGTGAAAACACATGTTAGTTGCTTGAAACTATAGCAATTATGTATAAGGAATAAATGCAATATATTATAAGTATGTTTTACATTTACAAATTATACTATATAGAGTTTTATTGCGTTAGCAAAATATAATAATTTATGTAAAACACTATAAATATATTGTTATATTAGCTGTAACCGCAGGCTTCGCCCCGCAAATAATAATTTATAAAAACTATGACAGTTGTGCATGCTGCATTCTTTGGTTATCCCGTGGAACTACTACCAATCAAGATCAGCTGTTTGTATTTTCATCAGCTCAAACTTAAAGTGAATGTCCATGAGAATAATACAGGATTGGGACTTTTACTCCCCTTGGGGCGGAGCCCTATGGTAGTTTCTTAAAACCCTTTCTTAGTGAGCTTCTGACCCAAAAGGAAGGTCTGTTCCAAATTTCATTGCAATCCGTTATGTGGTTTTTGAGATTTTGTGATGTGTGAGTGAGTGAGTGAGTCTGTCAGTCAGTGGTATTTGAGTTGTATATATTAAGATATCCCACTAGCTGTTATTCGTCGTTGCTTCGCCCATGATCACTACCAGACAGTTAGACTAACAGTTTATGTCGTATTCCAAGTTAGCATTTGCAAATATGCCCCACGTATTTGTGGTGAACATTTAGAGCCGCTGGGCAGCCCGTACAGAAAATAGCTCGTCTGCAAGCTTCAGCTTCCTTAACAGTTTATGTAGATCACTGATCTGTCATTTCAGTTTCTCTCAAACTGGCCTGTCACTGAGTTTGATCGTTACGTTGAAGTTGGAAGTTTCTGTTATTCTGGAGTTTCTTCTGCTCTGTGGCTGCCTGCTGAAGACCTTGTTGAAGCCTTTTAATTTCCAATTTTGCTGAAGTTTCTTGTTTTATAGCCACTTTATGTAATAGGGATTTGTTCGAACTTTGAAACAAATTTAATTTAAGTTTCCCCGGCATTATTATGATTAAGATACTTTCGTTACTAAACGTGCAAAAAAAGTGTAATTCAAACGATAAACAAACAAATAAACGCAAAATCTTGCTGTTAAACTCAAATGCAGAACACCGGTTTTAGTTATATTCCGATACATTAAATTTAGTGCCCGTAAGATTGACATGGACAGTTTAGAGGCCACTGGGGTAAAGTTCTGATTTAATTTTAAAACGTTACTAAGACTAGGTGTTACTTGAGAGGATATTAGCTCAATAAATTGGTTCAGTAGTTAAAGGGTGATTGAGCCACAAGCAAAAAAAAAACTCACAAACTATTAGCTTTATAAGATTAGTATGATATTTATTGTATAGATTTTACACTTATACTTGTAATAAATATATGATAAAATATCATAAATCAGTGATCAGAATCATTTATTGTACTTGAGCACTTACAAATATTTAATGATCAAAGTCAAGTGTCAATAGGTCATTGAGATTTCATGGCATCATCTGGAGATTTACATGTACTACCATAAAGTACATGCCTTAGGTTATTTATACTAGTTATAGTGTCTTAAGTTATTTTGGTAAATCAACGAAAGACCTAATGTAAGGTATCCAACTTTGTACGGTATTTTCTATGTTCTTGTGTTATTTTAAAAATATTAACTGCCACTGTTAAAGTGACGGAGCCAGAAGAAGGCGTGGAGCGGATCACAGATCAATCAGACCTGAGACTCCGACAGCGACAAATGACTCGCCTCAACAATGACATTCAACGTGCAACTTTTTAACATCATCCGTTGTGATCTCTTCTGTAATACAAATCGTTGCGAAATTGATTTCAACCTTCTAGGTTTAAACGATAAATTGTTTCAGTCTTTAAAACGGTATTTTGATTACAAAATTAAATTCCTAGAATACTTATCTCATATATATGTTTTTCATTCCAATTAATCGTTTTCCTACTTTTTAAATGTATTATATTAATAGTGAGGAAACCTTTAATTGATTTGCTTTCTCGACATTTTTTTGTCCTAGGGTAAATTTAAAATTGGCTATGTCACGTGGTGACTACCAGTTGGGAGTGGAGTCCTTTGGATAACCATTATGTCAAGCATCCCTTTCACCTTGATCTTTTCATGTTAGTAGGCAGCAGGGGACGGAACATCTTCCCGATATACCTTGGGAGCTGGTCTGTAGATTACCATGGATACATCATCCCAACCCATCTTTTACATCCCTGATAGTTTATTTCCTTCCGTTGACTTAAAAATATTACCCACGTGAAAGACGTCCCTACCTCTGTTCAGGTTGCCTAATCCACCAATTTAACACCTATATACCATTTACCCAATCAATGTATACTTATATATACTCGCCTGTTATTAAAATTAATAATTGGTGACTAATATAAGTATGCATATAAATAGCCCCGTTGCAGCAAACTTGCATACTCAGCGAATTTTAAACGGTGCTTCACTAATTTATGAAGCCACTTACCAACTTTCATCAAAGCATATTCTAAGGGATATTATAAATAAGCGAGATATGACATTTTATTTTCTCTCCATAAGAAAAACATTAGGACTGAGAATGCAGGTTTTCTGCATCAGGGACCACACAGATCTGTTTTTTATACAAATACCAATGGATCACCACTTGATGAAGCAACATACCAAGTTTTACCAATTTATGTTCATAAACAATCAAGATATCACATGTTTCTTATTCTCCATAAGAATAACATTATGGATGCTGAGTACGCAGATTTGCTGCCATGGGGACCACAAAAAATGGGTTTCGTATGCAAATATCAGTAAAATTCAATCGTATGAAGCCACATATGAAGTTTCATTAATATATGTTCATTAATAAGTGAGATATACAATTTTACTTATTTTCCATAAGATTAACATTGCACAAGTACTGTGTTTAGCATCAATATATCGGTAACCACTGGACGTAGAGCGATGATTAAAATAACAAATTGTTTTTTTTTAAGCAGAATCCATTTTAAGCATATTTTGTTACTTTCACTTTGGATCTTTGTATTGTACTGCTTTAACTATGAAATTACTATAGTTTCTGAAATAACAACATTTAAAAATTGGATTTTTATTTTTGTGGGATAAATAATGTTATTATTTTTTAAACTATCACGACTTATTATTTTTATTTATTAAGTAAGTATAACCAATAGAGGAGTAAATATATGATTGGATACTTACAAAGTCGTGTTATGGTAACAAAATTCATAATACAATAGCATTACTCGGTCATGGTAAAGACAATATGCAGATATATGTATGCTCTTATTGAGTATTCAACCAGTTTTACGATGCAAGGGATATTATCGGCCATAAACAGCCCATATTGTAGACCATCCCTAGTCCGCAGCCCGGTTATAGCGTATCCTTCAATTTACTTTGTGAACAATGAAATCCCTTAGATATCTTTATCTAAAACACTTCCTTAGCATCCTTAAATTCCATGTGATAGTAACGCTAAACAAAGGATACTTAATAATATTCTTAACAATACACGTTAGTAATACAGGAATTTTCTAATTCATTACATATGATCTGACAGTGGTATATAAGAAGAGGGTGTATAAGTTGGAAACAGCAAATATAGAGTCCGGTAAAAATGAAAATATCAAGTCGCTATTTAACACCTCATAAACGTTATACGTCGACAAAGTTTAGTTAATGGATTACCTGTTATGGCACGGAAATGTTTACTGTGAGTATTTCAAATATAGCTGATATTCGAAGCATCTTTAGGAGTTACTAATTACAACTATAAATCTAACTGTATTATTTCACGAACATATCTCAGTAGAATATAATTCACTAGATTTTGAATAACATATTTTAAAACATAATTCATTTCTAATTTAAACAGTTATCTACTTTTAATCTCACAAATAAACAATCAGTTAAAATAAAGAGTACAAAATCATAATGCATCCTAATAGGTTCCTTAGTAAAACTCAAATACGACTACTTACTAATATTTAAATCTGTAATAAATGGAACGTTGGATTTTTATAATTTTATATTGAAATGAACATTTATATGGGTATATACATTATAAGGAAAATGATACAGTATTATAAGTAATAAAATAACTTTATTTACAGTGCACTGTGACATTTCATTTTATAATTTTGTTAGTGCATATTTCATAATAAATTAACGCTGCAAATATATAAGTTTTGTTAAAAATAATTCAAATAATACAATTTTAAATAGTCTTTCTCTTCGGTTATTGATTTTATTGTTTGTTCCAGCAAAAATTACTTAACAAAAATAATGAATGGGTGGTTTTACCCATGGTGGTTTTCAATATGGCATTGAACTGAAAAATTCCTTGCACTAACGCACATAGTGGCATTCAATACTACTGATATTATAAATGTGAAAGTTTGGATGTATGGATATTTGTAATTCCCTGACGGATAAGTTAATAGACCGATTAAGTTAATGTTTTGTATGAAAACAGCTTACGTATCACATTATAATAAGGACCTGATAATTTTCACATCCAACCTTAGGGCACCACCCCACGGATCATGTACACATGCTAATCTTATAGAAGGATATAATTTATAACACTGCCAGCTGTAGTTGCTTGTCAGTTAGGGCAAAGAAAGTCATATAGTAAAACTAAACAATGATTTGATAGGGCTGGTCAGGTTAATATTTTTAATGCGTGTTAATTTGTCGCAAGCGAAGCCACGTGTAACAGGTAGGTTTTAGTGAATTCCCCCTATAGGGAAGAAGCTATTACCGTAGTGGCATGGTAAGACGTAGGCCCGGGACCATGATAACGTTTCGTTTTGAGGCCCCCAGATGCCAAAAACACTATTTGAAATATATATATATATATATATATATATATAAAAGTGTATAATATATATAGCAATTTGAACAAATAATGTTTAGTATATATATATTTTATTATATATATGTGTGTATGTGTTTGTCCGTAAGCACGATAACTCTCGCAAAAAAGGTCCGATCTTAATGATATTTGGTTCAAATGTGTAAAGTACCACTTATTTGAACGAGTTCAAAAACCAGACGAATCGCACCATCTAAATGGGGAGGGTTTTGTACCCCAATAATGTGTAGTTTGTGTTTAAATCAAATTTGATTTTTTAACAATGAATTCAGAATAGAAAAACAAACAATTTGGTATTTTGATCATTGCTCTACGTCAATTGGTTACTGAAATATTGAAAGTGCTAAACACAGTACGTTGTCTAATGTTATTCTTATGGAGAAAAGGAAAAATTGTATATCTCGCTTATTTATGAAAGTAAACTGACGAAATTTGGTATATGGCTTTTTCTGGTTGTGGTTTATTGTTTTTTTTGCACAAATAAAATACTTTCTCCTACTGTTCCCGTAGCAGCAAACCTCGGTACTTGGTCTCCATGTTATTCTTATGGAAAATACTTAAAATGTTATATATCGCTTATTTATGAATGTATATGGATGAAATTTGGTATGTGCCTTCATTAAGATAAGTTATACTGAAAAACACAATATTTTTGGTTCCTTGTTTCAGAAAACCTGCGTACTCATTACCAATGTTATTCTTACAGAGAATAATTAATATTTTAAATATCACTTGTTTGTGAACATATTTCTTATGAATCCTGTTAAGTGTTATAATGTGTTATGTTATATATTCATTGTAAATTCGCTGAGTGTTCAGGTTTGCTATGACGGGGGTATTTACCAAAAACTTAAAATTCTATTCTACCTATAAGTTTAAGTCTACAAAAAAATAATTTTTCAGTTTTAATTGTTTTTCTACGTCCAACCGTTGCAGAGATATTCAAAGTGCTAAACACAGTACGTTGTCCAATGTTATCCTTATGGAGAATAAATAATATTTGATACCTCGATTATTTAAAAATGTATATTGATGAAACTTTGTATGTGGATTCAACTAGTTGTGGTATATTGATATTTGTACAAAAAAATTGTTTTCTTTGATAGCAGCAAACCTGCATACTCGGCCCCCGTATTATTCATATGGAGAATAAGTAAAGTTTTATATATCCCTTAATTATGAACCTAAATTAATAAAACTTGGTATGTAGCTTTACCTGGTTGAGTTATATTGATAATTGCAAAAATACACATTTCTAATCCTCCTCGTTGCAGCAAACCTGCGCACTCAGCCCTAATATTATTCTTATGGAGAATAAATAAAATGCTATATATCACTTATTAATAAACGTATTTTTGTGAAACTTGGTTAGTAGCTCTAGGTAGTATCTAGGCTATAGGCTAGGTAGGCATATATCTAACTATGTGTCTATAGGGTAGGCTCCAGGTAGGCATATATCTAACTATGTTAGATACATAGTTAGATATATGCATTGGAAGTTCGCTGAGTACGCTGGTTTGCTGCAATAAGGGTATTATATATACTGTGCAAAATTACTTTATTGGGTGTTTGTACTCATCAGTCGATTTACGAAGCTTTGTAAAGTAATATGTATGTTATTTTTGCTTTTATATAGTTTTTGGATCTTAAAGGCTATTTTGTTCTCGGATGTAAATTTATTCGCAAGGGATGACGTAACCAAGCGGAGAGGTTTTCACTTTATATTGTGTGTGTTTTTTTACATTTTGTACTGTGGTTGTACAAGTTGACGACAGCATTAAGTTTGGATGAAATATTGAGAAATGCTGTCGGACATTTTGCTTCAATCTTTATCAAAATTAACTAAAATACCAAAAAATATTTATTATAAATAAGTCTAACCAGACACTTCAACGAAATTACTACTAACGATGTCTATTGATAAAGTTTAACAAAATTTGTTCTTCAAAAAACTTGGCTTAATAGCTTAATGGAGAGTATATTTCCAACAACATTGGTGACAGCACATTAATCAGCCCCCAGTCCGAGTTACTGATGGTACAAGAAGCTACCCAGGTGTCTGTCATTCTACTGACTCCATTTGTCGCTGTCCTTGAGTACTGTTTTATATCTGACTATTTTTATTTTTTCTTAATCGTAAATGAATTTACTTGTGTTTTAAAGCAACTCTGATATATTTATGTAACCTCTTTTACATAAATTATTGATCCTTTTTTAAGTGATAAATATTTGCAAATTTGTAATTGTTGTAAAAGATGTTGTTATATACTTTGTTCCGATATACGTAAGTTCGATACATCGTAACTTAGTGTCAATAGTTTAATTGTTTAGATTTTGAATATGTTTTATTTATTTATCAAAAGTTGTATTATACTTTTGAATAAATGATTAATTTGGATTATAATATATTGCGGTTTGTGCTACCTTAAATAAATTACCATTTATACTTCCTCACGCAAAATCAGTAAGGGGAAGTTTTAGGCCTTATCGTAAGGAGTTGGTGATCCTTAATCTATATTACACAATAATGCGAGATAAATAAGTAAAATAAAATGGATTTTTGTAAGGCTGTTATTCTAAAATGTATCACAATGAAATATCAAGTACCATTAATATTATTACGCAATTCATTGACAAACATTAGATTCATCAAATTTTATGTATACCATGTTTTAACCATGTAATTTTACTTACTATAATGTTAATATTACTTATACCATGTAGGGTGTATAATAATTTATATAATTATTGATGGAACGAAATTTTATACTCGGTCTGCAAATCAGATAAGTCATCTGAACTCGGTTCATGCGTCGAATGTTGCGTTTTCTATTTCCGGGCACCATTGTGATATCAAAACCTCATGTTATGGGATACTCTAACTTCCACCTTCTCGTAAATTTATTACTTCTAAACGCTGTACAACAGGCTTATAGTATTTAAGGTGCCATCGTTCGATTTTTATTATAAATAAATAAACAACTTAAGTTAATGCTATTATTACTGACTAATAAACAGTATTACCTATGTATTTAAACATTGAATTAATTTATCTTTAAGTAATATGTTTTTTTAGCGAATTTCCCCTATAGGGAAGAAGCTATTACCGTAGGTCTCATGGTAAGATTTAAGCCCGAGACCATGAAAAATTTTTTTTTTAGGTCCCCAGATGACTAAAACAGTATTCGTTCGAATTTATATATATATATATGTGTCCGTGAATGCGATAACTTGAGTAAAAAACGTCCGATTTCGATGAAATTTGGCTCAAATGTGTAAAGTGACATTTATGACTTTAAGTTCGAAAACCAGAAAAATCGGGCCATGGAAAGGGGGGTTTATGGGGGTTTTAAATTTTCCAAAAATCAGTTTTTTGCATTTTTTACCCTAACATTTTTAAAACCCTTAATTTTGGTTTAAACCATGTTATAGAGCTTAAAAAAACAAATAATATGGTATTTTGAATTATTAACCTAGGTTAAGTGGTTGCGGAGAAAATCAAAAAAAAACTGCTCATAAAAATCTCCTATGTTAATCTTATGGGAAGAAGGTTTTTGCTTTTCCTAACTTAATTTTAATGTAAACTTCACATTTGCTTTTACCAGTCAACTCAGCTCCACAAAACAATCATTTTGGTGTTTAAATTGTGATTCTACGTCCAACTGTTGCAGAGATATTCAAAGTGCTAAACACAGTACGTTGTCCAATGTTATCCTTATGGAGAATAAATAAAATTTGATATCTCCATTATTAATGAATGTATATTGATGAAACTTGGCACGTGGGTTCACGTAGTACTGGTATATTGATATTTGCACAAAAAATTGATTTTTTGTTGATTATCCCCGTAGCAGCGAACCTGCGTACTCAGCCCCCATGTTATTCTTATGGAGAATAAGTAAAATGTAATGACTCCCTTAATTATGAACATAAATTAATAAAACTTGGTATGTGGTTTCACCTTGTTGAGTTATATTGATACTTGCATAAAATCCCATTTTTTTAGTTTCTTGTTGCAGCAAACCTGCTTACTCATCTCCCATGTTATTCTTATGGAGAATAATTAAAATGTTATATAGTGCTTACTTATGATTGAATATTGATTAAACTTGGTATGTGGCTTCACCTAGTTAAATTATATTTATATTTGCATAAAAACCAATTGTTTGTGTTCCTTGTTTCAGCAAACCTATGTACTCATCACCAATGCTATTCTTATGGAGAATAATTAAAATTGTATATATCGCTTATATATGTATATATTTTTATGAAACTTGGTATGCGGATTTATATGGTATTAAGACATATATTATATATTGGAAATTCGCTGAGTACGCAGGTTTGCTGCGACGGGGGTATTTTATCATGAGCTATAATTTACTTGCGGTGGTATGCATTAATTTCTTTACTTACACTTTATTTGAAAACTTCTGTTAACCATCCCGACTTTGGTTTGAGACCAATTGTTTTGCCAATGGATGCTAAAAACATAATTTAAATGCATATAATTTATATATTATTTAGATTTGTTTTATATTGAGTTTTTACCATTCAATTTATCTTAAATAAACTATCAGTTTATCAACTTTGATTCAACAACTCTACGTAAGTTGGTTCATAACATATTTTAAGTACAAAACACTGTACGTTACATGACGTTATTCTTTTGGAGAACATGTAAAATGAGTATATTTCTCTTAGTTATCATTATATAATGATAAAACTTAGTATGCCGCCGTATTTGGTTGGCTTCTACTGATATTTGATACCTAGTGAATTGGCAGCCTAGTGTCTGTGTTTCAGGTGGCAACAAACCTGTGTTTCTCTAATGAGCTGATAAAGAAAAATCAAATTCTATATCTTGATTATTTATGAGCAAATATTGATAAAATTTGAATTTAGCTTCATCTGGTTGTGATCTATTTATATTTGAATATATTCTTTCTTTGCCACGTTTTCAAGCAACCTGCATAATTAGCCTTAATGATACTCTTATTCGGAATAAATAGTGTGTTATACCGGGTGTGCGCAAAGTCCTGGACTGACCTTTACGTGTAATAAAATGAAAACCATTAGAGAAGTGTAAGCTTATAGTTTTAAGAAAGTGAAACAAATTGAGTTTTATTTACAATGTATACAACATTAGTACATTTCCACGTGTGACCCATTGGTTGCCTGTAGAATATCTAGCCGAAATTCAATTTCGCCCAATTATTAACCAACCATATTCTCAGTGACATGTTTAAACTGCTCCTCTGATTCTGGTTTTCAGCTCGTCCATATTGGAGGCAGGTTTTTCATATACAACGTGTTAAAAATAGCCCCAAAAGAAAAAAGTTCATTGGAGTTTTATCTAATGAGCCACTGCAATGGTTTTTGGATGTCAGAGATTTCCTAGATGAAACATTTTCCAAACGGTGGGTCAGTCGTGGCAGGTCCGTAGCTTGGCCTCCTCGCTCACCGGTGGATCAGTCGTGGCAGGTCCGTAGCTTGGCCTCCTTGCTCACCGGTGGATCAGTCGTGGCAGGTCCGAAGCTTGGCCTCCTCGCTCACCGGTGGATCAGTCGTGGCAGGTCCGTAGCTTGGCCTCCTCACTCACCGGTGGATCAGTCGTGGCAGGTCCGTAGCTTGGCCTCCTCGCTCACCGGTGGATCAGTCGTGGCAGGTCCGTAGCTTGGCCTCCTCGCTCACTGGTGGATCAGTCGTGACAGGTCCGTAGCTTGGCCTCCTTGCCCACCGGTGGATCAGTTGTGGCAGGCCCGTAGCTTGGCCTCCTCGCTCACCGGTGGATCAGTCGTGGCAGGTCCGAAGCTTGGCCTCCTCGCTCACCGGTGGATCAGTCGTGGCAGGTCCGTAGCTTGGCCTCCTCGCTCACCGGTGGATCAGTCGTGGCAGGTCCGTAGCTTGGCCTCCTCGCTCACCGGTGGATCAGTCGTGGCAGGTCCGTAGCTTGGCCTCCTCGCTCACCGGTGGATCAGTCGTGACAGGTCCGTAGCTTGGCCTCCTCGCTCACCGGTGGATCAGTCGTGGCAGGTCCGTAGCTTGGCCTCTTCGCTCACCGGATATTACCTCAATGAACCTTTTGTTTTTCTGATTATGTTAAAGATTTTGTATATGATACACCTGCCTTTGAGATGAACAAGCTGAAGACCAGAATCAACGGAGCAATATCATCAATCAATGATGACATGTTGTTTAATATTTGGGCGGAAATTTAATTTCAGCTAGGTATTTTACGGGCCACCAATGGGTCACACGGGGAAGTGTACTGATGTTGTATATATCGTAAATAAAAACTCCATTTGTTGCACTTTCTTAAAAATATAAGCTTATACTTGTAAGCTATTGGTTTTAATTTTATCACAAGTAAAAATCAGTCCAGGACTGAAGGGGCAGAACCCGTTTTTTTACGTATTTATTATTGTATTTTGAGGAAACTAAGTACGGTAAGTTACAATCTAGTGAGGTAAATATGAATGAATTGAGATTTTTTCACTGTAACGAACCATCAAGTGTACTACTGCGTATGTGAGATAAGTGGGTTAAAGTAATAATGGTTTAAACCGCTCTTTGCCACCGGAAAACCTTGACTTTCATCTAAATATTATATTTACCCACACCAGTATTGCCAGCCAGTTTGATTGGTGTTGACAAGCTGTATTTTGAGTTTTCAATTCAAAAAGGGGGACACTGTGGTTACTATAAATTTTTAAGCGTTAAATTTCTTAAAGATTGTTTCGAGGCTATTAACTATTGAAGGGAAATAAAGTAAATTAATGTAAATATTTACATAGGATAGCGATCGTTTTAAACATCTTCTATGCCATGTTTAGAGCAATATACTTAAACTGTATAATCTTTTTTATACACGTTTGAGTTTAATTGAAGTATGGCTTTAAGCCATTTTTGCCTTATTTTTAGGTTAAGGTTTGTAACTTTAATATCCCTTTTACAGTTATAAGAACAATTTTAAAAACCTCTCTCATTAAAATTTATATCGTACTTTCTATTGTAATTTATATTGTAATAGTCAGTTATTTACCTACACAGCTAATAACACTCTTTTATTCACTTTAGCTTTATATCCGTGCTAGTTTTAACACAGTAAAACCTATTACAAACATAAGTGCCTTATTAAAAATGATAAAACTTCCGCGATTTATAATTTTTAGTTGATTAAAATAAATATTAAATAAATAATTTTTGAAATGGAAAGTTATAAGTGATAGTTGAAAGTGTATTTCTTTATTGCGATCCTACACATTTTAAATCTAAACTAACTTCACAATAGGTTGTATGTCAATAAGTATAATTTCGTATGTTTTGAATTTTTCTTTTTTAAAGGAGTTTATATTATGCTTAAAAGTATATATAAAACGAAAGGTATATCAAATACATTCGTTGAGTTCTTTAACTCTGAATACTGATATACAGCTTGTATGTTTGCTGAAGGAAATCTTTTATTCAGTCCGACAATCCGATAGGTTATCTGAGCTTGGTTCATACGTAGAATATTGCTTTTTATATTCTTGGGTAACACTGTGATATGAAATCATGACTTGATGTACTTTCACCTCAATATTACTTTAAACAGCTGAACGCTGTCCAATGTAGCTCTAACAATTAAGATATTTTCGTTTTGGTTAAACAATAATCAGGAAGCCTTGATTGTCATAAACTATAATAAGCATGGACAACTTGTCAAGTTATGCAGTTAAAAACATAGATTTATTACAATAGTAGTCTCAAAACAAAAAAGATCCTCATGCACTCACTTGTTATACTTCTTTATGCTAAAAGAAAACAATAATTTTTCTGGCCACCACTGTAACCCAATAACTCCCGGAGCTGTAATATTCTTTTTCCATCAAAAATAGTTTGAGCTTGTTTTTAAATCTACATTCAACTGATTCCGTTTTTAGGTATTGAGGATGTTAACTGGAAAGCTTTATGATTGAAAAAGGTGTGTTTCTTGTAGTTGGCAGTCATGTGATGAGGGATGGATAATGCCCTAGTGTTCCTGAAATTGTAGTCAGAAGTGTCTCGGGGTTGAACAATTAGTTTTCACTTAATATAGATGGAGTAATATTAAAAAATATACAATGAAAAAACCTACGTATATATTTTTTGAGACCCCTACAAGAGTCTGTACTTTTCATGCCAAAGATTAATGTTATGTTCGAGTTAACATGTATTAATTCCAGTAACTCCAATTAGATATATAACAAAATTTCTCTAAAACGAGTGTAATAATTTATACACTAAAACTTATAACACTTATAACACACATTATAAAATATAGTTACCTACAACACTCACATACACAACACATTGACTGCACTTACAATATTCCACAGGGGATCTATTTCAACCTGTTACTTCGGTCTTCAACAGGCCCAACCAGAGATATACTGGTTACACATTATTCTTGGAACTTTAATATATTGCTGTATCCCTGTGCAAAGGTTGTTGATGTGCAACATCGTTCGTTATGATTGCTGTCTTTATGTTATATTTTCATCTTAAAAATAACTGTTTTAATGACTTTATTGGTAAAATAAATATCTATACACTTAACATTGACACTAAAATCAATAGAAGTATATGATTTAGTGTACACTAATAAGTCTACATATCTTTCCTAATAGTTCGGGTTAATCAATGCCAATCAATTTGTAAGCCAAACAATTGCTAAATCCACATACATCAAAGATGCAATATTGTTCTTTGTGCACCGTTGTACCGTGACTTTGCTCCTCAATATTATATTGCCCCACATTGGAATGGTGAGCTGTTTTGATTGGTGTTGACGAAGAGTATTCAAAATTTTGTGTTTGCAATGGCAACCCTCAATCCACTATATGATTATTAATGGATTTTGCCAGATATATTTTGTGATTAAAATTAAGAACAGATAAACCTATTCTTGTGCTTACATTATAAGCATACAATAATGGATCGATTTCAACGAGTAACACCAGTCATCATCATGCCCATCATTAGAGAATCACTTATATTTCAGGTAAATCTTTGTTATATACATTTTTAGTTTTATCAGAATGATTATTATTGAAAAGTGTAGTATAGTTTATTTATTACAATTATAAACGTTAACAATAATTTTACTCAATTAAAGACTACTTATAATATTATTTCCTTACGTTATCAACCCGAACATAAAACTAATATCATTTTATTAATAACCACAAGAAAAAAGATCTAATCATAATTAATTAACGCGTTGTTACAATTAAACAGGATAAATTATCTACGTCTCATAATATTACAAAATATATTTACACTTATACTGTACCTACAGGCTTTCTCTAACTGGGACTGACGATGATCGGCGTAACTGGTGGAAATCGATCGCCTTGTACTATCTTTTTATATATTTACCTTCTTAAATGTAAGTATAGTATACGTGTAAATATATTTTTTAGTGTTTTGAGACTTAGCTTATTTTATAATATTAACTACTCAATACATTATTTTCTGTTTTTGTTGTTGTTTTACAAAACTAACAGAAAAATCGTAGTAAAAATATGTCATCTAAAACGGTTTTATAATTATGTACATTGTATATGTATTGAGTGATGTTTTATTGGAGAAAACAATTATTTTTTACTAGTAAATATTCTCAGATATATATTTAAATAGGATAAATATAAAACTTGCTGTTTGCAAAACCTAAAAACAATGTATTTACACATTCGTATATTTTTCAACTACTTTTAATGTGTCCAAAATCAATAACCCTATTTATTATGTCAGAATCATTGTACATTCATATAACAAACACTAAGGAAAAACAGTCGGCTCAATACTCATTTTACAAGCTTAGAATCACTAAGCACTGGCATTTTAACAATAGGTGCTATCTATTAGTATTATTCAATTGTCATGAAATAAGTTTATGAACAGAGTACATGCATGTATTGTGAAAAACTCCTTTAAATAATATTAATGAATATTTTCACTAGCTATAAACAGCATAAATATACAAATGACCTTTAAAGAAATTAATTTACATTGTATATGCAAATTTTGACATGTTAAATAATATTAGTAGGATTATTTATTTCATTACTATCTTTCAGCATGCATTTATCCTAATTATTTAAATATCATAGAAGAAGATTTAATAAACATTTTCTGTTTGAATAATTTTTTACTTTGTTTCTTGTTATGGAATTTATTTTAAATGAAACTGACAATTCAAATATACTCATGAGTTTATAAATGGGTCTAATTTTATAACATATTTATTAGTGCTAATCAACATAAAGTAACGTTAATTAATTGTTTTGTATTTACTAAGACGTAAATACAAGAGTAAATATGAGGGCGATTAATAGGAGATACGTTTGAATTTGAAAGGTTAATATATAAGAATTGTATTAATAAAATGCTTTGAATTTGGAAAAAATATGGTTTCCGTTATATGTTTGGTAATTGTTATTAAACATTAGGAACAATAATTCATATGGATAACACTGTGCCATGTATTTTAAAATTTATATTCCTAAAACGGTTCTAATGTATCTTAGATGTTTTGAATTATTTTTGTCTTTATATCATTTGAATGTTTCCGTTATAAGAATAATAAATGTATGTAAGAAACAGTCACATCCAAATCGAGGAAATTAATGCACGGTATTTCATCACAGTTTAAATTTGCCAGAGTAGTTAATTCCCTTGAAATATTAGGTCGTTATTACATTACATGCCTGGCACCATTGCCACTACATTCATCTCTTTTAAAAAGATAAAACGCATGAAAATAATCTTCTCCCTTTTAATACATTTAATTAAAAAATTATAAAAGCTCTATAATTGTATTTAAGTTGCAATAGAGTGTTGTATATACAATTTTAAAAGATTTTGCAGGGAAATATTACAATGCAATAGTATATAATTTTTACGATATAAAATTTAAATGTAAGTGGATTAAATAAAGTAAATTACAATTGGGATGAAAATGTTCAATATACACATCACATAATTGCTAATATTCAATAACGACTAAACATTTAACTTCTTTATCTTTCTACATTCTAGTATATTAATTGATAACGTTTTATTAATTTTCGCTTTTTATGGTGATTCTATTTTATTGTTGTATTAATATATATTTATATCCTTATAATTGAAAAAAACACACTGTACGCATTTAGTGTTAAGCCTAAAAGCTTGAATAAATTATATTTGAATATCTTTTAATTTAATCATGAGATACATACCAATGTTTTGCCTAAAATATAAACACGGGTTTTAGCAGATTGGAAAACACTAAGTGGATTACTTCAACTATAACAGTTGTTTATTCTTCCTATTATGTACTGGTTTACTATGTGGTGTTAAGATTCAAGAAGTTATTCTATAACCGTACAAGCATTCCCTTACGTTCCACCTTGTATTCTTACAGTGTAATAGTAATCAACTTATACTGTGTATTGGTTTGGCGTGCAACCTATTATGTTGTACACCATAAAGCCGATAAACGTTTGAGAGTCGGAAATTAAATGAAATAATATATTTCTCACTCCCAGGAATTTAATACCAACAAGCGTATTAAATGTTAATTGAATGCAATAATGATTAATACGAAATACAAATTTATTTTCTTTGTAAAACATATATTATTAAGTTCTTTAATATAGATAATGTTTTCTGATTAATAACTGTATGCTGCAATAATATTAAAAGTATAAGTATGCAAATATGGGAGAAGTGACTAAATACGCTCTTGAATAGGCTCCTCTTAACATGACAAATACTGTAACCTTGTGTTTTAGATTTAATACACCATGCGACGGTTTTACAACTAAACAACTAAAATACAAAACGTTTATTTATAATAAAAATATAGATTATTTACAAATGCATGCAAAACCGTAAAAAAGTAAATTAAATACGAAATTTACCTAGTAGTGAAATAGTTAATTCTATTATAGATTGTATTATTTGATATGCGTTTGAAAGTGCGTAAATCAGCAGACAAAGGCAATTCACGCCTTATTAGCAGCCGACGCAGTGCGGTAGAGGGCTGTCGCGATCTTTCATGCGAATTGATTTACAATAAGAGAATACGAGACTTATAATCTATGACTGGTAGATATGATATATTTATTTATGAAGGAAAATTAATAACTCAATTAAACAATAAATGGTACAATAAGTATTATTAAATGGTAATTAATAAATATTATTATTAAATCGGATAAACTATACTATGACTCACAATACTAGAAAATATGGTTATACTTATACTGTACTTACACACAAGACAGTAACTAAATACACAAAAATAATGGTACAAGGCGATTTATTTCAACCAGTAACACTGGTCATCAGGCCCAATCATCAAAATCAGAGAATTGGGCCTATGATGACCGTTGCATCTGGTTGAAATCAATCGCTATCCTTTTTGAATTTTTACCATAATTTTTTCAGTACAGTGAGAGTGTACATCTATATTCCAGTGATGTTAAACGTAGTTTATTTAATCCTGTTTGATGGTAAAAACAAGGATTATGCTACTCAAGAAAGTATTTAATAAGTATAATTAAAAGAAAAAGTATGTGCAACAAACAACATATACTTACTTATTTGGTGAGGTACATACTTATATCCTTGCGTTATTAATTATAAAGTAATTTAAAGACTATAGAAATTTAAATTCATCTCTAAACTTTCAAAGAAGTAAAGCAATAACCTAACATAAAATAATAAGTATTAACAAACATTAAATTCCTTAAAATTCTGTAATCACATAATTATCTTTTAATAGATAAATGAAAGTATTATTTTATTTTTGAAACATATTAACACTATTTATCAGGGTGGTTATACTAATAGTTTAATCGACTAAAAGCTCGAAAGTAAAACGAAGCGGAAACACTTCCCACCGCTAATAGAGTAATCGTCCAGTATTTTGTCCAAAGTCCACAGCTATAAAACAAGGCCGGCTTAATGTCTCTGGTCACATAAAATATACTCAGTTTAAAATAATCACCTTCATTATTCTTACTTGCTGTTTATTTAAAACAATACCGATTTGTTTTATTTTGAAACGCCAGTAAATGTTTTATTTAATTCAAATATTTATATTTAAATCAACAAACGATTTATACTCACAGGACCTCGAGGCTACCTGATATTATGTTACCACATGCTTTAACTAAAACACCTAGTTAATAGTTTAACAATTTTTTTTATTAATATATGAATATTTAAATCATCCAATATAATAAATGATTCCATGAAGGTAAAATCTAATGAAACTATATCAAGCTATTCTCCAATAAGATATACCGTAACTGCTATGTTAACTAAGTTATAATACAGTCTTTTAAAGTAAATAATTGTTTGGTCTATTTAGTAAGTAAAACTTTATTATTACGGTTGATCGATTCTTAATACTCTTTGTGTTTATAACAATTTTTTACTTAGGTTTATTCAGTTAAATCGTTTGTACAACGAAATAAAACCAATTGTCAAAGTAATTCAAATAAGTCGCTGAATGTTACTTAGAAATTGATCTTGTAACAGCGATTATGTCCAGGAAAATGTATTCTGTAGCTAATGAATCACAATTCAAATTAAAATAATTGTATAAACCTCTCTTGATTACTCTTAAACAAACAAGACAAGTTAAATAAGACGCTTTTAAACCAAGCTGATGATTTGTACGTACACTTTTTAAAGCGACACATTTAAATATGAAATAGAAATATAACGGTTCTAATTACGCGATTTAAGAGTTCTTTTCTGTAATTATTTATACAATATTGTATACAAACACATTAAGTAAAGTTTTTAGAAGTATCTTTTGAACTAGTTAAAATATAACTGAGCCCAGTCAGTGTCTATTTCCGGCCGGCAGAACAAGTATTTCATGTTTTAATGTGCGTATGTGTTGTGTATAATATTTAATTGCAATTTTAATTGTTTACAAATATGTTTCTGCTAAAGAAGAAACACATTTTTTTAAACACCCTGATGATGGAACACGAGTTCCGAAACATGTAGGATTGATCTACTCAATACTGAACTGTTAACTGAAAGTACGTAAACGTATATTTCAATACGTTTTTGGTTAAAAATATTGTCATCATGTGTAAGGAATAAATGTAATATATTCTAAGTATTTTTTACATTCCCAAATTATACTATGTAAAGTTGTATTGCATCAGTAAAATATAATAATTTTTGTACAAAAACTAGTCACATAAATTTATTGTTACATATCCTACAAGCTGAAATCCGTCGCGGCTTCGCCCACGATCACCACATAACGTTCCACAAGATATAAGTGGCAAACAGTTTATGTCGTATTACAAGTTAGCATTTTCACATATGCACCACGTATTTCCGGTGAACATGTAGAGCCGCTGGGCAGAACTTACGGAGAATAGCTCGTCTGCAAGCTTCAGCTTCCTTAACAGTTTATGTGGATCACTGCTCTGCCATTTCATTTGCTCTCAAACTGCCTGTCACTGAGTTTGATCTTTACGTTAAAGTTGGAAGTTTCTGTTATCCTGGAGTTTGCTCTGTGGCTGCCTGCTGTAGAGCTTGTTGAAGCCTTCTAATTTAAAATTTTTCTGAAGTTTCTTTTTTTATAGACACTTTATGAAATCGACATTTGTTCAAACTTTGAGACAAATTTTATTTAGGTTTCCCTGGCATTCTTAAGGAAAATATACTTTCGTTATTAAACTTGCAACAAAAGTGTAAACAAAAAAATAAACAACTAAATAAACTCAAAATCTTGTTGTGAAACTCAAATGCAGAACACCAGTTTTTGTTATTTTCTGATCCTGTAAATGTTAGTGCCCGTAAGATTGACATGGGAAGTTTAGAGGCTACTGAGGTTAATTCCTAAATAGATTTGAAAATATCACGAGGATTATGTGTTACTTGAAAGGATATTAGCTCGATCAATCTGTTCAGTAGTTAGAGGGTGATCGAGCCACAAGCTAACAAACAAACTCACAAATATTTAGCTTTATAATTTTAGTATGATATTTATTGTATAGATTTTAAAATTAAAAATCATACATTTAAAATTGTAAGAAATATATTATAAACTATCATAAATCAGTGATCAAAATCATTTATTGTACTTCAGCACTTACAAAAATTTAATGATCAAAGTCTAGTGTCAATAGGTCATTGAGATGTCATGGCATCATCAGGAGATTTACATTTACTACCATAAAGTACAAGCCTTAAGTTATTTATATTAGTTATAGTGTCTTAAGTTATTTTGGTAAATCAACGAAAGTCCCAATGTAAGGTATCCAACTTTGTATCGTGTATTCTATGTTCTGTGTTGTTTTAAAAACATTAAGCTGCCACTGTTAAAGTGACGGAGCCAGAAGGTGTGGAGCGAATCACAGATCAATCAGACCTGAGACTCCGACAGCGACAAATGACTCACAACAATGACATTCAACGTGCAACGTTTTCACATCACCTGTTGTGTTCTCCTCTAGAATACAAATAGTTGCGTGATTGATTTCAACCTTTTAGTTTTAAACAATAAATTGTTAAAGTGTTTTAAACTGTATTTGGATTACAAAACTAATTTCATGGAATAATTATATGGTTTTCTTTACAATTAATTGTTTTCCTTCTTTTTACGTGTGTTATATTTATATTTATTAAACCTTTAATTGATTTGCTTACCTGACCTTTGTTGTCCTAGGGTAAATTTAAAACTGGTGAGGTCACGTGGTGAATACCAGTTGGGAGTGGGTAGTCCTTTGAATAACCATTATAACAAGTTTCCCTTTCACCTTGATCTTTCTATGTTAGTAGGCAGCAGGGTACGGAACATCTTCCCGATATACCTTTGGTGCTGGTCTCTAGATTATCATGGATACATCATCCCAACCCATCTTTTACATCCCTGATGGTTTATTTCCTTCCGTTGACCTGCAAATCGTATCCACATGAAAGCCGTCCCTAGCTCCGTTGGGGTTTCCTAATCCAACAATGTAACACCTATCTACTATTTACCCAATCAATGTATACTTATATATACCCACCTGTTATTAAAATTAATAATTGTTGACTAATAAAAGTATGCATATACATACCCCCCGTTACAGCAAACCTGCGTACTCAGTGAATTTTAAATGGTACTTCACTAAGTCATGGAGCCGCTTACCAACTTGCATCAAAGAATATTCATAAATAAGCAAGATATGACATTTTATTTATTCTCCATAAGAAAATATTAGGACTGAGAATGCAGGTTTGCTGCACTAGGGACCACAAAAATCTGTTTTAATGCAAATACCGTCTATCTAACTTTTATCCGTTCTGTGAATACGTAATTTATATATTTTCGCCTATTATTAAAATTAATAATTGGTAGATAACGTCAGTAAACACAAAAAAACTACCTGTTACCCTTGGCCTTGCTTGTGACAAAATAAGACACATTTAAACTATTAATCTGACCAGCCCAATCGAATCTTTGTTTAGTTTTACCATAGACTTCCTTTGCCCAAACTGACAAACAACTACATCTGGTAGTTTTACATATGATATCCTCCCACAAGATTTGTACTGAAACAGGATCCGTGGGGTGGTGCCCTAAGGTTGGATGTGGAAATTATCAGGTCCCTATTATAATGTGATTCGTAAGCTGTTTTCATGCAAAACATTAGCATAACCGATCTAGTAGTTTATTCGTGATGGAACTACAATTATCCAAACATCCAAACTTGCACATTTTTTAATATTAGTAGGATTAAATTCCACCACTATGTGGCGTTAGTGCAAGGAATTTCTCAGTTCAATGTCATATTGGTGGACGTAAGACCACCCATCATTTTTTAATGTTAAGACATTGTTGCTTGAACAAATAATAAAATAAATAATCAAAGAGAAAGACTATTTACAGTTTCATTAGTTGAAACATTTTTCACAAAACATATATTTTAAACGTTAATTTATTATAAAATGCACTAAAAAATTACAAAATTAAATATAACAATGCACCGTCAATAAGGAAGTCCTTTCATTACATCATTTTTATCATTTACCATATGTAAAATAATTAAAATCCAACGTTCCAATTATTACAACTTTAAATTTTAATAAGTAGTGGTATTTGAGTTTTACTAAGAAACCTAATAGGATGCATTTATGTAGTTCGTATTATGACTTTGTATTCTATATTTTAATTGGTTGTTTATTTGAGTAATTAAAAGTAGATAACTCTTTGAATTGTATTTGAATTACGTTCTTAAAATATGTTACTCGATAGCTAGTGAATTATGTTCTACTGACATAAGTTTGTGGAATAATACGGTTAGGTTTGAGTTGCAATTAGAATCGCATAACGATGCTTCGAATATCAGTTATATTTGAAATGCCCACAGTAAACATTTCCGTGCCATAATAGGTAATCCATTAACCAAACTTTGTTGATGTATCATGTTTTAAGCTGTTAAGTAGCGACTTGATATTTTCATTATTACCGGACTCTATATTTGCTGTTTCCAACTTATACACCCTCTTCTTCTTTACCACTGTCAGTTCATTTGGAATGAATTAGAAAATTACTGCATTGCTAACGTTTATTATTAAGAATATTATTAAATATCCTTTGTTCAGTGTTACTATCACATGGATTATAATGGTGCTAAGGAAGGGTTTTAGATACAGATATCTAAGGGTTTTCATTGTTCATAAAGTGGATCGAGGAATACGCTATAACCAGGCTACAGACTAGGGATGGACTACAATATGGGCTGTTTATGGCCCATAATATCCCTGCATCATAAAACGGGTTGAATATTCAATAAGAGCATACATATATCTGCATATTGTCTTTACCATGACCGAGTAATGCTATTGTATTTGGAGTTTTTGTCATAACACGCCTTTATAAATATCCAATCACATATTAAATTGGTAATATCCAATCACTCCTCTATTGGTTACACTTACTTAATAAATAAATTCTAAAACATAAAAATTTTTGGAACAAAATACATCTTATTCAGCGTTGGAGCTTATTCAGAATACACTTTGCAAACAACATATATTAAATGTTAGTTTAAGGATTGACATTTCAGTGATGTGAGTGGTTTGTCAGTAAACTCAGTAATACTCAGTAAAGTTTTTAATAATGTTCACTTTAAACTTTAATACTGTTCACAGAAGAACACATTATCCATTTGCCCTGGAAACCTGTATAGAATATAGGAGCTTAGAATCACAAAGAAGTGTCATACACTCGGGGGAGGAAAACGAAGCACGGAATCTCTTGGGCGACATTAAAACAAGTTAAAATGAGAATGGAAACACCTAAGAGGGAAACGGGTGAGTATACACATCTTAGAAGGATAAGGGTTGTGAGTTAAAAAGGGGATTCTATCTTAGGAAAGATAATTGTGTTTTATCACAACAAGACTATCTCCAGTAGCTCTAAATATTTCCTATATATGGGAAACTCCAATATTTTTTGCCTAATGCTAAGTATACCTAAAAGCTAAAACTGCAATAATAAGTCGCGGTAGTTTAAGAAATAATAACATAATTCACCCCACAAATATAACATTTAATTTTATAAGTGCAGAAACGATAGTAATTCCATAGTTATAGCAGTTTAATATGAAGATTCAAAGTAATAGTGACAAAATATAAACATGTAATGTTAAATTAAAATCCTTACAGCATTTTTGTTTAAATCATCTTATATTGAGCTGGGTTTTACTTACAATTTGGAAGCCAACTACAGTATGAATTGAAAGCAGTAGTAGCGGGACAGGTCCTAATGCCGGTCAACCACCGGATCACTGCGAAATATGGGCAGCTTTAGCCATTAGCTCGGTCCGAATACAACGCTACATTCATTTTCACGAATTATCTTTATTTATCCGCAGTGTTTAGGTGTAACATTTGTTTTCATTGTAATATTATTTTTGGTTTGTTTCGTTGCACATATGTAACTTGTTTATGATATTTAATTTTAAAGTTTGGAGAGCTGTTCACAGTTTTGTTTTCGTTTAATGAAATATATTCTTAAGGTGTTCATAATGAATAATAATGAAATGTATACTTTGCATATGTGTACTAAACACACTACAAATTAATCTGATACAATAGACACTGTGTTTCAGTAACTTAAATATTATGTACTCAATTTTATGTTTACTGTGTCAAAATATATTTTAAGTGCTTGTACTCATCTGTCGATTTATGAAGCTTTGTAGAGTAATATGTATTCACTGGTTTCTTTTATATAGTTTTTTGATCCTAAAGATTATTTTGTTCTCGGATGTAAAATTATTTGCAAGAGATGACGTACCCAAGCGGAGTGGTTTACACTTTTTATAGTGTGTGCTTTTGTAAATTTTGTTTGTGGTTGTACAAGTTGACGACAGCTTTAAGTTTGGATGAAGTATTGAGAAATGCTGTCAGATCTTACGCTTGGACCTTCATCAAAATTAACTAAAATACCAAAACTATTCATTAGAAATAAGACAAACCAGACACCTTGACGAAATTACAACTAGCACTGTTTAGTGATAAAGTTTTACAAAATTTGTTCTACAAAAAAATTGGGTCAATTGCCTAATGGAGAGTATACTTCCAGCAACAATTGTGACAGAACATTAATCAGCCCCCAGCCCAAGTTACTGATGGTACAAGAAGCTACCCAGGTGTCTGTCATTCTACTAACTCCATTTGTCGCTGTTCTTGAATACTGTTTTATATCTGACTACTTTTCTTCCTTCTTAACCGTATATGAATTAACATTCCGTTTTAGAGCAACTCTGATATATATATATATATATATATATATATATATATATATGGTATATGTAACCTTTTTGCATAATTAATTAAGATTTGTAAAGTTATAAATAGTTGGGAAATTACGATCGTTGTAAAATATTTAATTCGAAACTTTGTTCCGATATACAATAGATCGATATATTTTAGCTTTGTGTTAATTATTTAAACAAGTAGATTTTTAATATGTTTAGTTTATTTATCCACGGTTTTAGTATACTTTTAAATCAGTGATTAATTTGGATTAAATATATTGCAACTTGCGCTGCGTTAAATAAATTACTATCTATACCTTACCCTAAAATCAATAAGAGGAATTTTAGGTTTTTCACTTGGAGTGAGTGATTCTTAATCGAAATTATACAATATTGCGGAATAAATAAGTAAAAATATATGAATTTTTTAAGGCTGTTGTTCTAAAATGTATCACTATGAAAAACCAAGCACTATAAATACTACTACGATTTTCATTGGAAAACGTTACACTAGATTTATCAATATTTACTTATTCACTATACTGTTAATATTACTGAACCATGTAGTGTGTATAATAGAGAAAGTGATACTTCTAAATACTTAAATACTTGCTGTATTTATTGACGGAGGGAAATGTTACAATCAGTCTGCAAATCGGATAAGTTAGCTGAACTCTGTTCATACGACGAATATTGCGTTTTCTATTTCCGGGCACCATTGTGATATAAAACCCTCATGTTATGGGATACTCTAACTTCCACCTTCATATAAATTTATATCTTCTCAACGCTACTATAGGAGTATATTATTTAAGGCGCCTTCGTTCGAGTTTTATTATAAATAAATAAATTACTTTAGCTAATGCTATTATTACTTAATTACTAATAAGCAGTATTACCTATGTAATTAAAGATTGAATTAATTTACCTTTAAGTTACATGTTATTGTTATATAAGCTATAATATTACAGGATAATTTCTCTACTGTATCATTTACTTACGGTGGTATGCATTAATTTCTTTCCTTTATACTTGTCATACATTATTTGAAATCTTCTGTTAATCTTCCCGATTTAGGTTTGAGACCGTTAAGGTTTTTTTAGGCCTCTAGATACTAAAAACATAATTAAAATGTATGTACTTTGTACATTTTTTTTATATTTGCATGTTTACCCATTCGATTTAGCTTAAACAAACTAACAGTTCAACAACTTTAATTTTGCTCTAGGTAAGTTGGTTCATAAGATATTTCAAGTACTAAACACTGTACGTTGTATACCGTTATTCTTCTGGAGAACATGTAAAATTTGAATATATTTCTTAGTTGTCATGATATAATGATAAAACTTGATATGCGGCTGTATTTGGATTTCTTCCACTGATATTTGAATAGAGAGCCTGGTGTCTGTGGTTCTAGGGGCAGCAAAGATAAAGAGCTGATAGAGAATAAATACAATTTTATATCGTGATTATTTATGAACAAATATTATTAAAAACTGTAACTTAGCTTCATCTGGTTGTGGTCCGTTTATATTTGGATACACACTTTCTTTGCCCCGTTTTCAGACAACCTGCTTAATGATATTCTTATACAGAATAAAAAGTGTCTTATACTGGATGTCCATTAAGTCCTGGACTGAATTTTAAGTGTAATATAATTTAACCATTAAAGCTATAGGTATAAGCTTATATTTTGAAGCTTATATTTTAAACAAAATTGAGTTTGATTTCCAATGTGTACTGGATAAGTACACTTCCACATGTTACCCATTGGTTGTCTGTGACATATCTAGCCGAAGTTCAACTTCTGCCCAAGTATTAACCAACATCTTCTCAGTGATATGTTTATATTGCTCCCCTAATTCTGGTTTTCAGCTCGTCCATATCAGAGGCAGGTTTTGCATATACAACATATTTAAAATAGCTCCAAAATAAAAAAAAATCATTTGAGTGAATGTGCATTGGCTTTTGCATTTTAGAGTTTTCCTAGATGAAACATTCCCCAATCGGTGGATCGGTCGCGGCAGGTTCGTAGCTTGGCTTCTTTGCTCGCCAGATATTATCTCGATGGACCTTTTTTCGTGGGTTAAAGCAATGGTTCAAACCGCTCTTTGCCACCTGAAAACCTTGACTTTCCTCTAAACATCATATTTCCCCACACCGGCATTGCAAGCAAGTTTGAGTGATTTTGACGAGCTGTATTTGGCGTTTTCAATATAAAATGGGAGACACTTGGTTACTATAAATATTTAAGGGTTAAATGTCTTAAAGAATGATTTGAGGGACTCCCGTGAAATAACGACAAGTAATGTAAATATTGACATAGGATAACGAAAGTCTTAAACACCTACTATGACATTTTCAGAGCGATATACTAAACCGGTATTCTCTTTTTAAACACGTTAGAGTTTAATTTAGGTATGGTTTTAAGCCATGATGCCTTATAATTAGATTACGTGTGAATTTTAAAAACCATTTTTCAGTTTTAAAAATAATTAAACAAAACTCCCCTCATTAAAATGTATATTGCACTTTCAGATTGGAATGCTGTTAAACGTAATAGTGACTTAGTTCCCAACACAGCTAATCAAACTTTTGTAGTCACTTTACCTTTATATCCACACTAGTTGTAACACTATACATCCTATTACAAACATAAATAACTAAAAAAGCTATTACATCTGTGATTTATAATTTGTAATTGATTTAAATAAATATTAAATTCATCATTTTTTTAATGGAAATTTATAAATTATAGTAAAGGTATAAAGGTATTTATAATTATTATAAATTATTACTTTATTGCGATCCTATTAAAACAGATTATAAATCCAAGCAAACTTCACAATAGGTTGTATGTCAGTAAGTATAATTTCGTAAGTTTTAAATTGACCTTTTATAAAGGAGTTTATATTATGTTTTAATCGTATATAAAAATACTAAAGGTTTGTCAAATACATTTTTAGAGTTTACCTCTGAATACTGATATGCAGCTTGCATGTTTACGGAAGGAAATCTTTTATTCAGTCCGACAATCCGATAGGTTATCCGAGCTTGGTTCATACGTAGAATATTGCGTTTTATATTCCTGGGTATCATTGTGATATAAAATCCTTACTCTATGTAGTATCACCTCAATCTAACATATATACAGCCGCATGTGTAACTCACTCACTCAGGTATACGAATTCTAACCCACTTTAGAATGAGCTAACAACTTGAAATTTGACATGCCGGTATCTTTCAGCACATAACCCCCAGAAAAACTGCCTAAAGTACTAATTTTAAATGTTAACTCCCGCAAAAAAATAAATATTTTAAAAACATACTTATTTTGAATTTCTAGTTTTTGAGCTCTAACGGCCGAACGGATGGTCCTATCGAAAAATGGAGACCACCATGACCTGCTAATTTGAGACGATCTACAACTTTGGTACTATGACTTTTTGTCGTGTCTCGTCTCCTTCACCCTTGGGCACTCAGTATGTCTACATCACACTTAGTAAATATCAGCAGTCATATGACAAAACTTGATTACTTAAATCTGTCGAAAAATCCAAAATTTTAAATATCTTTCGATTTTACCGTTTTCTCAGTATAAGTAGAAAGGAAATGAGGTTCCACAACAATTGTTATTAATTATAATGCACTTGACACCATTTATAATTGAGCTAGGAACTTTAATTTGGCATGCAGGTAGCTTGTAGCGTATAACTCCAAGGAAAATTTCCAAAAGTACAAATTTTAAATTTTAACTCCCTCAAAAAATATTTAAAAATCCTGAATAAAGGCTTATTTTAAATTTGTAGTTTTTGAGCTCTAGCGTCTGAACGGATGATCCTATCGAAAAACAGACACCGCTATATTCTGATGAATTTTGCAAGATCTACCCCTTTGGTCCATGACATTTTGTCGTATATCGTCTCCTTAACCCTTAGGTAGCGCTAGATTTTTCAAATATAAACTATTTCCAAGATTTATTCGTGGTTTTTAATGGTTTGCCGCCCTAATATAAAACTTAGAAGGCTAATATTTGGCAAACAGTATTCATACATTACAATTAGTATTTAACAGCTAACAGTCACACACTCAGATTAAATATCTTAAAGACCCGAAAAAAATCGAAGTCTTTGAGTTTTTTTAATTTATTTGTGTTTCTCGGGTATATTTTTTATGTTGCGCTCTGCAGAGGGTAATATCGCTTATCAATCAAGCTCTATTTGTTGCAGAAGGCTTGTAGTTACCCAAAGTCATTGCTTTCCAGGTTGTTAATGGTGGTTGTATATAGGGTTCAAAAGACGGTTATAAAGGTTATAAAGGCTACATTGTAAATCAGGAAATGGTATTTATTTTTTCGGGTATATATCTTATGTAGCGCTCCGCCAAGGGTAAAAGCCCTTATAAATTATGCTGTATCTGTTGCAGAAGGCTTTTAGTTACCCAAATACATAGCAATTTAGGTTGTTAATTTGTTTTATTTTTCCTTAAAAGGTTTAAAAGACGTCCTTTTAAGGCTGTAACAAAATCCAGGTTATAGGGCTTAATATTTTTCCAAGCACTTAGGTAACAAATAGAGGCTTAGCAATAACAAAAAAAATACATCTCAATGTCAAGCAGTATTCAGTGACAGGCATATGACCAGTTTTAATGATTCAAACCCCTAAAAAATCAAAGCCTTTGATGTTTTGTTGAATTTAGGTCTGTAATAGCATTTGGCCTAAGATGTATCCTGGAGGTACTCCATATTTATCTTGTTAAAGATTAAACGTAATTATTTTTATAATAGAATTATATACCGGGTTTAAGTTTTATTTCCATGCCTTCATAGTAGGCCATGAGTAGTAGTAATATGTCGGTTTTGGGCCACTTATACTTGAGCTAAGAACTTGAGATTTGGCACTGTCAACCTGAGGCCAAACAGCGACCTGGAGGCGAAGCCTCCCACAGGGGTCTGGGGGCGGAGCCCCCAACGAGCGAAATGAGTATGACTTTATACAGCTAAACCCTGCCCAATATAGCTCTAACGTTTAAGATATCTTCGTTTTAGTTAATCAAGAATCAAGAAGCCTTTATTGTTGTAAATTATAGAAAGCATGGACAACTAGTAAAGTCATACAGTTAAAACATAGAGTTATTACAATAAGTCTTAAATAACGTCCTTATGAACTCTCTTTTTATACTTCTTAATGCTAATAAAAAACAATCCTTTTATTGGTTACCACTGTCAGCTAAAAACTCCCGGACGCTGTAATATTATTTTTCCTTAAAACATAGTTTGAGCTTGTTATTAAATCTACACTTATCTGATACAGTTTTAGGTCCAAAGGAAGTGAATTGAAAAGCTTTATGATTGAAAAATTGATGTGGTTCTCATAGTTTGCAGTCATATGTTGAGGGATGGATAAGGTCCCGGTGTTTCTGAAATTATTCTGAGTAGTGTTTTGGGGATGAAAGATTAGTTTTCGCTTAATATGGATGGAGAGACATTCAAAAATATAGTAGGAAAAAACATAAGTATTTTGTTTATGAGAATATCCCTCTACAAGAGTCTGTACTTTTCATGCCAAAGAATAATGTTATGTTCGAGCTCATAAACAGTTTTACTAATTGGTATTACTCAAATTAAATCTATAACAGAACTTATCTAAAACGAGTTTACGAAATTAAAACTAATTCTTATAATACTAATATACTTAGTGCTGCTACGGTTATTAGGGGTTTTAGAACGCTGATTCGCTTTTATAAAATGGTACGTTTAATAAACGTGCTACATATGGTACATACTTTTATACTGATGACATGAGCAAGATAAAATAGATTACATCTCACAATACTACAAAACAAAGTTAGTCTTAGACTGCACTTATAACATTCCACAAGGGATGTGTTACAGCCTGTTACTTCAGTCATCATCAGGCCCAACCAGAGATATATTGGTTACACATTATTCTTGGAACTTTAACATATTGTGGTACCTTGTATAAAAGTTGTTGATGTGCAACATCGTTCGTTCTGATTGCTTTATCATATAACATTTGCATCTTTAAAAAATACTGTTTTAATGAATTTATTGGTGAAATAAATATATACTACTCATTCCCTGCCACTGAAATCACTCTAAGTATATGATTGAGTGTACACTAATAAGTGTATATCTCGATTCTAATAGTTCGGGTTAATCAATGTCAATCAATTTGTATGCCAAACAATTGCTAAGTCCACATACATCACATATGCAATAATGCTCTTTGCACCGTTGTACCGTGACTTTGCTCCTCAATATTCCATTGCTCCACTTTGGAATGGTGAGCTGTTTTGATTGGTTTTGACGAAGAGTATTTTAAATTTTGTATTTGCAATGGTGACCATCAATCCACTTCATGAATATTAGTGGATTTTTTCAGATATGTTTTTGATTTAAATTAGAAGAGATAAACCTATACATGTGCATACATTGTTAGTACACGATAAAAACTATAAAACTAATATAAATATTATGAACAATTTTAAAATATAATTTAGGTTTATCTATAGATATGGGTGTAGTTTTAAACTGAGCCGTTTTTTTAACAGGATAAAATAAACTCGTCTCACAACACAAAAAAATTTTTTCTACTTATATTGGACTTTCATACAAGGCGGTAAATATATGTATAATACGGTACATGGCGATCGATTTGAACAAGTCACACCCGTCATCATCTGGCCCATTCAGAGAATACTTTCAATTTCAGGTTAATTGTTGTTATATATACTCTTAGTTTTATCTGAAAGATTGTTATTGAAAAGTGTAGTATAGTTTATTTATGGCAATTATTTATGGAAACAATGATTTTACTCAATTAAAGGCAACTTAGAGTATTATTTTCTTACGTTATCAACCTGAATATAAAACTAATATTATTTTATTGATTACTACAATACACAATATCTATTCATAATTTATAATTTCTTAAGTAGCATAAATACGCGTTGTTACAATTAAACACGATAGCTTAACTACGACTCAGTGTCTCACAATATTACAAAATATATTTACACTTAAACTCTACCTATAGGATTTCTCTGATTGATACTGACAATGATCGGTGTAACTAGTTGAAATCGATCGCCTTGTATCATCTTTTTACCGTCTAAAATGTAAGTATAGTATACGTGTAAATATATTTTGTAGTGTTGTGAGACGTAGCTTATTTTATAATATTAACTGTAACAATACGTACTATGCTCAAGCATTTTTTTCTGTTTTTTTGTTGTTTTTTTGTTTTACAAAACTAACAGAAAACATCGTAGTAAAAATATGTCATCTAAAACAACTTTATAACTATGCACATTGTTTATGTATAGAGTGCTGTTTTATTGGAGATCACAATTATTGTTTACCAGTAAAGGTTCTGGAAGATATGTTTAACTGGGATTAATATACAACTCGCCGTTTGAAAAACCTAAAAACAATGTAATCAACACATTCATAAATTTATCAACTACTTTTAGTGTGTCCAAAAACGATAACTCTATTTATTATGCGAGAGACATTGTACATTCATATAACAAACACTAAAGAAAAACAGTCGGCTCAATGCTCATTTTACAAGCTTTGAATCACTAAGCACTGGCAATGTAACAATGGGTGCTATCAGTCAGTATTATTCAGTTGTCATAAAATAAGTTTATGAACGGAGTAAATGCATGTATTGTGAAAAACCCCTTTAAATAATATTAATAAATATTTTCACTAGCTAGAAATTGCATAAATATACAAATGACCTTTAAAGAAATTTATTTCATTTACATTTTATATGCATATATTGACGTGTAAATTGGTTTCAGTGGGGTTGTTAAATTGATATTTATTTAATTACTCTCTGTCATCATAAATTTTCCTAGTTATTTACACAGAATAAAAGAGTATTTAGTTGTAATTGTTTGTTTAGTATTTGATTCTATTTTTGTTAAATTCGTGTAATTTATTATAAAAGAAACTGACGATTCAAATGCACTCACAACTTTATTGAATTTATCTGATATTATTGCATCATAATTAGTGTTGATTAAAATTATGTAACGTTCACATTTTTACCCTAAAATATTATTTATTGTTTAAAATGTCCCCGTATAATTAATTTTATTCTTACAGTAAATAATTTCTTGAGAATCTTGTTCTTAAATTAAACAACTTCATATCCACGATTTTATACATGCAATTTGTTGTATATATAATGTTTATGTTGAGGATCCTTATGAATAAACAAAATTACAACAAAGAAAAATAAAAAATAAAAACAGAATCCAAGCTAAACGGATATAATACAAAATTACAGAGATACAGTAACATGGTGAGGAAGCAAATAAAGAGAAACAAACAAAATATACAAGTAGGAAAGTCCAAAGAAGAATAGTTATGCTTACCTTACAGTGCTAATATGAACGAGGCTGTTAGAAAAAACATTGATAAATCAATCTAAAAATTGGCTTTCAGAAGCATAAATAATTCATTTCATCTTATAAATAAGCTCTCGAGCAATAATAATAAAAGTTGATATAGTATATCAAATCATTATGAAAAATGTGGCATATACAATATCACCTGCAGTGACTGCCCAAATACTATATTGGCAAAATTGGGAGAAGCTTCAAATGACGGATAAGTGAACACATACAGGCAATCAAATCAAATAACAGGACGACCCAAAGATCTGCCTTCACTGGCCATGTCTTAAAAACAGACCATACTTATACTACAATGAGAACATGTCAATTCTTGACATTATTAACAAGGCATATAAAATGAACATAAAAGAATAATTTCAGATATACCAAAGCCAAAAGATAGACAGAGATAATATATTAAATAACATGCCAATTCAATCAAACAACCAAATTTTTAATAAAATTATAAATATAAGAACAGGCTCAAACCACTTGTACCAATAAGGAAAAGTAAAACAGCTGTCTATTATCATAAGCTTATATTTAAGTTTTTGTTGATAACACTAATCATTTGGCTTTGGTATATATGAAATTCTTCTTTAATGTTCATTTTATATGCCTTGTTAATAATATCAAGAATTGGCATGTTCTCATTGCAGTTCTTAACAACCTATAATATCAATGTATATTGGTGTTTCACTCAATATACATTGATATTATAGGTTGTTCATGTATTATGTTTTTGAACACATTTTTACTTTAACATATATAACCAGCAGTTTATAAATTAGACAAACATTTAGCTAACAACAGTAATCATTTAGACGTAAATACAGGTTTGAATACGGTCGAAAAATTTAAGATAGTTTGAATTGGAATGTGTTTCTATATAATAATGGTTTTGATAAAATGCTTTGAATTAAAAAAATATTGGTTTTAAATATATTTTTGGTAATTGTTATTTAGTATTTGGACCATCAATCCTTCGTAATAATAATAAATGTTAGTAAGAAATATCCAGTCACATCCAAATTGAGGATAATAATGCTCGGTATTTCATCACAGTTTAAGTTTTCCAGAGTAGTTAATTCCCTTGAAATATTAGGTCGTTATTAAATTACATGCCTGGCACCATTGCCACTACATTCATCTCTTTTAAAAAGATAAAATGCATGAAAAAAATCCTCTCTCTTTTAATACATTTAATTTAGAAATTATAAAAGCTAGCTAATTGTAGTTAGTAATAAATATATAAACGGGTTTTGTAAATTCGACAACACAAAGTGGATTACTTAAACTATACAAGTTGTTTATTCTTCTTTTTATGTAGTTTTTTACTGTGACGCTTTAAGATTCAAGAAGTTATTCTATAACCGTAGAAACATTCCCTTGCGTTCCACCTTGTGTATTTACAGTATATTGTTAATCAACCTATGCTGTATATTATTGGTTTGGCATGCAACCTATTATGTTGTACGCCATAAAGCCGATAACATGTAGAAAGCCGGAAGGTAAATGCGATAGTAGATTTCTCACTCCCAGGAATTTTTAGGTAACATAAATAATTTAATACCAACAAGCGCATTAAATGTTTATTGAATATAATAATACTTAATACGATAAACAAATTTATTTTGGGCATAAAACCTTTATTATTAAGTTATTTAATATAGATAACGTTTTCATTTATATAGCTGTATGCAGCACTAGTATTGAAAAGTATAAGTATGTAATTACGGGAAAAGTGACTTAAATACGCACTTGAATAAGCTCCTCTTCCAATTTTAAATGCTGTAACCTTGTGTTTCAGATTTAATACACCATGCGACGATTTCACAGCTAAACAACTAAAATACAAAAGGTTTATTTATAGAAAACATATTCATTATTTACAGAGGCATGCAAAATCATATCAAAAGCAAATTAAAACAGGAAATTTACGAAGTAGTGAAATACTTTATTCCATTCTGGACTTGTATTGTTGAATATGCGTTTGAAAGTGCATTCCATAAATCAGCAGACAAATGTAATTCACGCCTTATTAGCTGTCGACGCAGTGCGGTAGAGGGCTGTCGCGATCTTTCATGCAAATTAATTTATAATAAGAGAAGAAGGGACTATAATAACTCTGTCGGGTTAGATATGATGTATTTATTTATGAAGGAAAATGAGGAACACAATAAATCTATAAGTGGTACAATAAGTATTATTAAAACGGATAAAATAAACTACGTCTCACAACTATAAACTGTTTTAACACTCATACTGTACTTACACATAATAAATTAACTAAATATACACAAAGGATGGTACAAGGCAATTTATTTCAACCAGTTACACAAGTTATCCTCAGGCCTAATCAACTAATCTGAGAATTGGGCCTGATGATGACCAATGCAACTAGTTGAAATCAATCGCTATCCTTTTTGTACATTTACCGTCTTGCATGTAAGTACAGTGTAGGCTACGTGTAAATCTATTTTATAGTGTTCCGGAACGTTGTTTATTTAATACTGTTTGGATGTAAAAACTTGATTATGCTACTCAGGAAATCATTCAATAAGTATAACGTTAAAACAAATGATATGCAACAAACAACATTTATTTTATTTCAAGAATCTAGCAGAGCGACTTAATTAAATTAAGTTTTTAGTTTTGACCTATCACTGAAAGGTTCATAAACAGGAGGGGGTAGCACTATCCCGACCAGTTTCCAACTCCCTTGACATTAAACTAGGTGCACGCTCATTCCTCACGTATAAGGATAATCGAAAAACATGATCAAACTTAAATCGGGTCTCATAAAAAATTCGAGATCTGATGTGTGTAACATCATCTAAATACATTCCGGTATATTTAACTGCCATCAGAATCCGGGTTTTACATCTATATAACTATAGTCATAGTCAATTCATACTACTTATCTCGGTAGCTCAGTTGGGATTGCACTGGCTGTCAGAGCGAAAGGTCGCAGGTCCGTATACCGTCGCAGACCTAACTTTTTATCCGGAGAAAAATATTCATACAATTGTCACTTGTTTTTATCAAAGGTAATTTTGTATATAAATCTGTAAATTTATTTATTTTTAAAATATATTGTAGGTTTCAGGCATGGTTTGTTGTTAGGATTGGCATGGGTGCGTTATCGTTTTACAAACAGAGTATTTTGGGCTAGACAGTTATTTTAGCAGTGTGATTAATTTAACTTTTAAGAGAACAGCAAGTTTCCTAAATAAACTAATGTTACAATTTCTATAGGCCTAGTCAAAATATCGTCAAGGATTAAGTCGTCAGGTCTAGTTATTTAGATGATAAAATGAGATTTCAATATATTGTTTCAAAAGCCTAGGCTATCATGAAATTAAATTTTATAAACATGGGTTGGTCCAAGACCGTATATGGAACTTCTAAAATGGCAAGTAGCCTAAGTGTATATGCCTAAATTTCATAGCCATAGGTCCAACATTATGATAAAAACAGCTCACTGTAATCCAAACCTAGGATATGTCAAATCACTTCAGATAACCTGTAAAAAAGGCATAGTTTGGTTAGAATAGTTCAAAGCTTTTGTTTTGGTTCGCTAGAACATTTCTGGTAATGTGTTTTAAGTAATTTAGAACAGTTGTATCATCGGTTTAATGTCGGGCTTACTTTTACTGTAATCTAACCCTAGGCTATGTCAAATAATTCAAGATAACCCTCCGAAAAAGGCTGTTTGTTTAGAATAGTCTATAGCCTTTATTGTGGTTAGCTGCAACATTACTGGTAATGTATTTTAGGTAATGTAGAAAATTGTTATTATTAATTTAGTGAAAATATGACCTAACAAATAATTGTGCTACAAAATGAATTTAAGGTTGGTCGCTTACTGTGACTAACTTGATCAAAGCGTTCTACACAAATTGAAGCTTTGTAATTTTTACACATGACAACCACAATACTACCAATTGTCTAAGGAATGTAATTAAATAAACTATTTTATAAGTTAAGTTAATATCTCAGTATCTACAGTCATCTATTTTTAAAAGTTATTTAGAGTTTTCCGATCTGCCACACGCGTCGTCTGCCACTGCTATTCATCGCCTCCTACGACTCGACGACTGACACAGAGTAATTCATACTAAGAGAATATTAACAGTATGGATATTTTTGTAATAACCGTACACTTAATAATTTTATAAAATACGAAATATGCTCTCATCTTAAAAATATCCTTCGATTTATCTCTCTTGTGTGCTATTTTTGGTGAAAAACCTTTTGTTATCCAGTATAACAATGTATACTCTAGTAAACTAACTATTGATAATCTGTTGTTGAAACATAGACGTTGGCTAAATGTTAACAATTCAAGTACCACTAAAATTGTTATTGTTATGGAGGAAAAATAAATTTAGCTTTAAGATAATTTTATTAATACTGTAAGAAATTATCTGAATAACGAACTCGATCGAGGTTTTGTACTGTTAAGATTATCTGGACGATTTTAAGTTAATTGTGGAGGCGTTGTCGAGTTATTTTAGTCACAGACACACCAGTTGACATGATTATTTTACCAGTATAAGCAGTAAAGTCATGTATAAGGATAAACTTCACTTCGGTCAACTATCCAATTATTTCTATTATGTGCAAAGCCAACTATTTTGGATTAATATTAAGGATGCGTACTCTAATCATGAGTATCTAAAGATTCTAGTAAATTTTCCATTAGAGTTCCAAATTTTTTAATACAAATTATTAATTTATTGGAAAAAAACTTTGTATTTTGGTGTGCAGACTACAACTGTTTTATTGCTGTGAATAATGGCTTATTACATCATAGATAACAATACTTAATAATAATTATAGTTTAAAAATGAATGTATTATAAGTTATTCGATGAGGTAAATTCTATTTAGCTTGACGAAGCGTTCAATCGTAAATATTTGGCCGACAGACAGCTTTGTAACAGTAACCGTAGGCTAACAACAACAGCAAGTAGCATACTTTATGAGCCCCTTACTTTATAGTAAGGTTTGTAAAAATCCTTTACTGTCTGTCTCTGGGGTAGGCACATTTCAGCCTACAAACGACATAGCTGCAACTTTTCCAAGTCATATGTAAACAATTGGGTTACTTATTGGCATTCTTTAACAATTACTACATTATGATACACTAATTAATAATCTTTCTATTATATTTTGATGGCAATAGACAGTAAATATAATTAGTTAAAGATATTTAAAACCTAAAATGGTATACAATGTTATTTAATTATTTCAATGAGAGACTTAAAACAACATACAATTATTACTTTTGATTTTTTTTATATTTGTTATTGCACACAAAATAGGAATCTTCTGTCATTAAACCTTAGTTTATAATTGAGATGTTTGATTAAACATTGAATTTCTTTAATCACTGAGCAACAATACAATAAAGGATTCAATTAGGTTTATTATAGCAGGAATAATATGATTGGACATATGAGGACACATATCGAACCGTTGAAGTCAACAATGCAAATCAAAACTTTTGCCACCTTTTAATAGCCTAATAAGACATTCAGTATATACTTAGCAGTATATTTATAATTTTCTGTACAAGTAAATGAATTTGCCATATTAATTCTCCCAGATGAAATTTAAAAAAATGCTGGTTAGCTAAAGTTATCAACGAACAAAATACCGATATATCATGAACATAAGTCGTGTAAGTATAAAACCGTTGCCACATTATTTTATGCTTTCATACGGAACCAAATTTGATGACATGTTATGCTTAGATCCTTCCACTATTGGTGAAATGTAATTACAAAATTGTCTACCTTAATAACAGTTTTGTATTTTAATTCTTATTTATTTTTCATCATACTGGTGGGGCCATCTTACAACGACAACTTCAGCTAACTGTAGACAAGTGTCAAATAAGTATATGAATCCGATTTAAATTGGTAGGTGTGGGTTCAAGTGTTGCTTGTTTATTTTCAAAACATCGTATTAAATCCAAACCATTAATTGTTTTTGTGTAAGCTGCATATGAACCATCTAGACACAACAACAAATAAGTTTAGTTAGCTATGCACATAAAACAATGGTTTTGAATTCCAAAACTCTGAGGTGTAAAGTTCGTGGCTGTTTCGGTGCTAACCACTAAATACCGATCCACCTTTCCATTGGTAACTGTACAGGTTGGGGTCAATGCAGGATTTTAATCTATGAATCAAATTTTTAAATGTTAAATATTTTCAAGGGGAAGTTAAAAAATCTGTACTTACAATTATTTTATAAATTAACTTTGCACTAAAGTAAACCTTTGGAAAGTTACATAAATAATTTTAAATGATAGCTATTCTTTATAAATGTAGATTATGAAGAAGTCATGAAGAGGGATCTAAAAATATATTAGAAGATTCTAATTGTTACTTTCGAAAATTTTTCGTTGAGTCGAACTTAATTTCAGCCTTATTTACTTGCATTAGTGTTATCTAAAACATAGCTTAACCTTCTTAAATACAGTATTTAAAACCAAATATTACCGTTTGCCATGCAACCGTTTTTACTAGCCTTAAAGCCGATACACGTGAGAGTTTTTTACTCTTAGAAAATTTGTGATAAGTGAACGAAGTGAGGGAATCTAGTTTTAGCAGAGGAAAAAGTTTGTTGTCCATAAGTGTGAGTTTGTGTGTGTGTTTTTGTTGCGTTACAAACACACACACACACACACACACACACACACACACACACACAGACACACACACGCACACGCGCTCACACACACACACACACACACACACACACACACACACACACAAACACACACACACACACACACACACACACACACACACACACACACACACACATACACTGACGGAAAAGAACCTTTTCCTTTGCTTGTAATAGATTCCCTCACATCGTTCCCTCATCACAAACTCTCTGACAGTAAAAAACTCTCACGTGTATCCCAGCCTTTAGACGACAAATTATGTCTCTATTAAAATTGTGCTTAGCTTGAGCCATTTACTGATAACAACGTGCGCCCTGTACGCTCAAGTTGAACCATATTTATAACTTTCTTTTGAAAATGTATCCATCGGTTTTCTGAGGGCGGTATTAATAATCTCAGTGCTAACACTTTACTTGCAGTCTCAAACAATACTATAGCCAATTTTTTATTTTTTATAAGGCCGGATTATACCAAACTTTCATTAACGCTAGTACAATTAACGGGGCGTTAAAATTGAACTCTGTTTTTGTACCAGCTAAAGAAAATCGGATTTCACCGATGCGAAATTAACGCTAGTTCAATAGTCATCTGTTTATTATTGCATATTTAAATTACTGTAAAACATATGATATTTCACAACAAATAGTTAATTTTGTGGATCAAGTCGAGTAGTGCCGATATTATTCTCGAGTTTTGAGTGTTTTTTAGAGCGAGAATTTGCCGTCAGCAATATATTGTTGGTAATTAAAATAGTGTAATGGGATTCGGATAACATTCCAGATTTGATAGTCTAAACTTGGTTTCTAACTAATATTTGAGTATCAATGCATATTTTGGGCCAGTAAAATCAATACGGTTTATTATTGATAAATAAATCATGGTTTGACCGTAATTTTCGGCCGATTAAAACCAGTTCAACCAGATTAGGTCCAGTTGCTACTTGCTCAATATAACTTTGTCCGGACATCGCTTATAATCTGTACTAGTAATTTTTGTCCAATATTATGTTTTCCGCCGTCGTTTACTGCCAATAGTCCTGGTAAAGAAATTTTTCCGGATAATATCATAACGTCTTCCGATGAGTGTCAAAGTAGTTGATGATGGCAAACCGCCAAAACCATGGCCATACGTCGTGACGATACCACGAACAATGGCGCCCACAACGATATACCACCACTGGTTGAGCCCGCACCTAGGCTCAACCAGTGGTGCGGGCCCTTGTTGCCGTTTGGGTCCAAGCTGGTGATCTTTTATGTCTTGAATGTAGTATGAGCCTCTTGAATGTAGTATTGTGTGGTGCGGGCTCCTAGCGCGCGCCTATCCTTAAATACACCCCTGCATTGAAAATTAAGATTGCAGCTTCTTCAATTAATTCCGATATTACGAGGTCCGGTCGTCATTTAAACACATTCGTTTGTTTTTTTATGGTCGATTTTACGTGGTGCGATTGTCTTTTGTGGCCATTACTATGCGATTTGGCTGGTTGCAATCACGCGGTGATAGGTTGAAAATACTCGCTGGAAATTTGAAGTAATTTTTAAAACTTCAAGTTAAAGTAGTTAAATATTACTCTGCCGAAATACTGGAATTTGTTAGTACTTGCTCACCACAAAAAAATTACTAGCCTAAAATTGTTACAAAGTTGTTTTGGAACACACTTTTATTAAAAACATAATCATCTTTATTAGTTTATTTTCTTCTTTTGATTTGTTATAATGCTTCAACAACCGGCGACCATGAAAAAATAAGAGGAAAAGATTCCAAGCATCTACCCCTCAAGAAAAACTGTATTTAATTAAATAATTATTGATCCATGTGTGGATCTCCATTCTCATCGGATTGTATTTAATTGACATAATTGGAAACACTTCAATATAAATGAGTTCGTAAAAAAAGGATGTGGTCAGTAATAGGAAAAATGCGAACGTTGCATTCAATGAGGTTAATGAGGTTCAATCTAGTGGTCTCGCCTCGTTTAAAAATGTGTAGCCTACATGGACGACCACCATTTGCCCCTCTGTCAACTCTGCTCCCAGCATGGTAATCAAACAAATCCTCTCCTTCACGAGTTAAATGACAGTTAGCTGACAAACATTTAACTGGGGAAGAAAGTATTTGATTGGTATCTGTGGAAAATGGTGGTCGACCATGTAAGCTTAACTTTTTTATCGCTGACGAGACCTCTAGATACATTAATCTCGTTAGTTGCTTGCACAATAGATTCAAACTGTGGTTTTGTTTTAAATGTAAGTAAGGTTATGATTTAGGTAAACAATTATTTCAGTCTGAAATAAATAAACAAATAAGAGTTGTAATAAATGACGCATTCAAACGCCAGTTTTAGAGTCAGCTAGTTATTAACGCGGCGTTAGCGCTACCCGTGTGTGGTAAAATACGAAAGAGCCAGTTAATACTGAACTAGCGTTAAAATTATCTTAACCGGGCTTCAGAAGTTTGGTGAAATCCAGCCTAAGCGTGTACTGTTGGACCAATAATTAATAAACCGAGGTGTTACTACCAAAACAATAAGAAATTACATAAAATAGTACACATTTTACTAAATAGATGATTTTTTTTATTTCTGAAAAACACGATAAATAACTTTTATTGATAAAAATCTCTATATGAAACATAAACAAAATATACTTTAAAATTATTATCATTACAAATTAAAATTGATATATACAGAATTAAATTAAATTCACCCTTTAGTTTCCAGATATAGTCACAGAAAATAAAAGTGAAAATAATCCACAAGACGGAGTGTAGGTTTAAAATAAAACTTCATTCATATTTCTTTTAGACTCAACTAATCAGTCAATATATTATCACTGTATGATACAAATTTATTCTTATACAACTTTACAAACTTTGAATTAGTTGAAATTAAATCATTGGTTAAATTTATTGATAAGCAATTTTGTTGGCAGTAGTGACGTTATACGCCAGTCGCCACTTGCTGAATCATAAACAGCTAATCACCGCTACCCCATCAATTAACCACTACGACATCACGATAAATTGACGGTAAAGAGCTTTATTGCATAACTATTGTCTGACAGTTTGATTAATATCGAATCAAAACGGATAACCCATTGGTTTCACCTGCATATCTACAAGTATCATTTACTTGTATTCCGTCAATTTCAACGGTCGTATCTGTTAATATTAGTTCTACATATGACTGTCATAATAATAATGTTTAAATCTTATTATATTCTTGTTTCCTTTGAAATCATTTCCATAAAAGTGTAAGTAGTAAATTAGAGCAATGTTTGTACACATGATTTCAAAATGAGACTATCATCTTAAATCCCTTAATGCAGAAAACATAGTTTTAACTTTAAACATCCTCGATATTTATATAAAAGAAAGTGAATAGTTCTTCATTTATATAAAACTTTACTAATTCGTCTATTATAAGTAGTGTTAACACCACCTAAATTATACATCTATTTGATAAGAATTTTTAATTGGAATTGTTATGTGCAAAAATTTCTTTCTAAAATTTACTCAGAAAGTTACGCTTTACGCAGGATGCAATTTTTATGCACTGATATACAAACGATAGAAGTTATATACCACGCCCATATTCAGTCCCATAATTCATTAGGCTTGGCTTTATATGAGTCAACAAAAAATAAAACTTAAATTAACTTTTAAAGAAACAAAAGAAAGCTGTCAGAATAATTTTAAATTTGAGACCTGGTCACTCTGCAAAAGAATATTTCAAAAATTTATAAATATTTACTATTTATGGAAAATATATAAATATGATGTGATATTAATAGCAAATCAAAATCCTTTAAAACAGAAATATGTTCAGTCTCACCAATATAATACTCGAAATAAAAATACCATCATACCCACTCACCATAGATTTTAGCATTTTATGAAAAAAAACTTCATATATTGGATAAACATTCTTACGTAAAATTCCTATTTTGAAAAAAAATTAAATAACATACATAAATTTTAGAATATGATAAAAAAATATCTTTTTGAAAAACATTATACTTATTTGAGGAGTTTTATAACTCGTAGTCAAAGCCTTTAGTTTTTAGTTTGGAATCTGACACTATTCTCATGTATACATATTGTGGATAAAGATGATTTAATTCGCTTAACATTGACTAGTTCATGAATAACACATGAAACAATGCTGTGAATAAGTTTTTAATTATTCATTTAGCTCTGTGTTCAGTGTAGAATAAGTACAATACTTGATTATTGGTTCAGTAGCCCAATAAAACTAATACATATTTCAAATACTTATTTATTAATTAATCTGTTAAAAAACCGAAGAAAGAATATATACAGGTGCATATTATTTAGCAAAATACTTTATTAAAGTCACCTTCTCTTGCTTTGATATTAATTAACTCCTTGAAGTTTTTTTCGATTGATGTGTTATTAAATACAAATATGTCCGAAACATATATTATTTAAGACAACAAATTTTAAAAATAGTATTCATAAACATGTTTAACCTACGTTATTCCGACCCTTCAGGCTATTCCAGGATACAGTTTTAAAACGGCTAACCAATATTTGTTTTCCAAACAGCACTTTCATCCGTGACACGTTTTTAAAGAAAAATGGTGTACGTTTTTACTGAAGTTTAAATTGCAAAATGTTATGTTTTAAATTAATTTACTAAATGTTCTTTAATATTATGATATAAAGCACCTAAATAAAATACATAAAATGTATACATTACAAATATATAATAGATGCGTTTATTCATCAAAGAGATTAAATCTTAAACTACCGAGCATGATTTTAAAATACCCCCATCTTAGCAAACCTGCATACTCAGCGAATTTCCAATGGAGATATAAATGTCTTAATACTACATAAAGCCACTGATCAAGTTTTATAAAAATATATTCACAAATAAGCGGAATATACAATTTTAATTATTCTCCATAAGGGCTGAGTACGCAGGTTTGCTGCAAAAAGGAACACAAAAAATGGGATCTTATGCTAATATCAATATAACTCAACTAGGTGAAGTCGTATACCAGTTTTTTATTAGTTTATGTTCATAATTAAGCGAGACTTGGCATTTAATTATTCTCCATAAGAATAACATCGGGGCTGAGTATGCAGGTTTGCTGCTACGGGATATTTTTGCAAAAAATTGTATTTTTGAGCAAATATCAAAAGACCACAACCAGGTGAAGCCTTATACCAAGTTTCATTAGTATACGTTCATAAATAAGCAAGATATAAAATTTGTCCTTTCCTCCATAAGAATAACATTAGACAACGTATTGTGTTTAGCACTTTCAGTAACTTAGTAACCGATTGACGTAGAGGAATGATCAAAATACCAAATTGTGTGTTTTTTTAAAGCTGAACACAATGGTAAAAACTAAAATTTGACTATTTCAAAAATTATATGTAAAAAGTAAAAAAAAAATGTGGGGTACAAAACCCCCCCAAAATACCCCTTTGGATGGAGCGATATGGTTGGTTTTTGAAATTAACACGTTTATAATAAATTTCATCAAAATCGGATTATTTTTACGAGAGTTATCGTGCTCACGGACACACACACACACACACACACACACACACACACACACACACACACACACACATATATATAGAGAGATATATACATGTATATACAGTTTTAAACGAATGGTGTTTTTGGGGTCTGGGGACCTCAAAACAAAAAGTTATCATGGTCCCGGGCCTAGGTCTTACCATGCCGACTACGGTACTAGCTTCTTCCCTATAGGGGAAAATCGCTAATAAAAATGATTCATACATATTATTATCTTAAAAATTTGCATTTCTTACACTTTTAAGTGTTGTATTCAGCCTCTGTTTGAATTTTTATGAATTTTTCTGGATTGCAGCAGTTTAAACATTACAGAATGTTTGTAGGGAGGATGCTAAGAAGGTAGCTTTTGTTAAAATAGTCCAAGGTTCACCTTATCGATTCCGAACAAAATCTTAAAATGTTGTGATGGTTTGACACTGGACTCAGCTGCAATTTATGTTTGGACCGATTATTAATTATTCTTTCAACGTTAGATAACAATAAATCTAAAGTGAAAAAGTGAAAAATTCCATCGGATAACATCACTTTAAGACTAAAGATTAAATAATATTCTGAAATGCGTCATGATGGTAGGTTTAAATATACGTAACACAGTAAGCTGAGAAAAATAATTTCAAAAGGGCTTAACCACGTATTAATGAAATGTAGTTTGGTGTAACAAATTTATTGGGGGTGCTATATGGAACGAGAAAAACTGGTGGATCTATACCCCATAGCCCCTAGTCTCTAGCCTGTCTAGGTCCTAACCTGTGAAAAAACTACCGGTATCAAAATTATTAAACTAAGTTGGAAACATTGCTGGGAACCAGAGACGGGGATCTTTTACCCAGACCAGAAAGCTGCGATCATCCAGCTTTGATTTACTAATTTAATGAAACATATTGAACTAAATTAACATCCTCCAAACTGATATTATTGCAATTGTGGTTAACTGAAATCCCAAGAGACTAATAACACTGATTTCCAAACTACTAATAACTGTGAACTCAAAATTCAAGTGACTCTAAAACATGTTCTGGGAGAATCGGTTAGTTAGTGAAAACGTGGCAAACTGCATCAAGAAATGTATGGCTTCGCTAAGCGAAACCAGTCTGATTTGGAAATTCCCTAGATATCCAGAGTTTGAACCTTAGCCTGACATTGATAAATAATGAATTCACTTAAACTATAACTTATCCATGACTATTGTAAGATGTCCTTCAACGAGGAAAGCGGAGATCTTGGCAACCTGCATCTTCCGGAGTTTGGGATAGAGTAGGGCAAGGAAGGTTACCTTTTACAAGTCGTGCAAAAACCGACTCAACTGTCATCAGAAAGCGGCCAGACCGAAAGATGATCGAGACCGCCGGGGAAGCATGATTGCGTTTGATGTACTATAAAAAAAGTGCTGCTATGCGTCACAACCCCTTCCCCTCGCGGAAAAAAACCGTTTTGTTGAAGGTTGGTGAAGGAGTGTGAGGGTGTTGCAATCTTAAGGAGAAAAAGATGATCAAGTATTGTCCCGATATCATTGTCCCTATATCATTAAAACCCCAGATATCCAATCCCGGTTTGACTCCAAGGAAGCCGAGAGACAGATGAGGAAAGCTGAAAACCCTAGACCAGTTCGGCTCGGCTTGGTCCCTAGGTCGCCACAGTTTTGGGGTTGTTGCTAATTGTTTGCTCAAACTTCTACGGCTGAAATTAAGATGCAACTAAAAAAACACTTTGATTGTATTTAACAAAGGGGAACAACTTTGCGTTTGCAAGAGTGAGAGAGAATTTTCTATTAAAGGAATCAACTTCAGAAAAGCATCACTATTGAAATTAATTCCATCACGACGCCTCGAGCTCCCATAATAGACATGACAAAACTGCACTTCCAGGGGTATGTCTATTACCTTAACCAGATATTATCGTAGAGTAAGCAAACATTTATTTATCTGACGCAAACGTGTAACTGCTGGTGTGAAATTCCTTATCCTGGGATAAAATGGCACAGTGGTAAACACTATTGCCATCCTGGGAGAATTTCGACGTAACATTCTTAAAAAAGACAAAAATGTGTTCTTGAAGGTGATGATATTGGCGTTAGCTAAAATATAATTTGTACCTAAAAAACAGCAAAGGTAAGTTCTTCAGTAAGTTAGAACCATTTAATCTAACAAAAATCTAGAGGTCAGAAATCTTTGCTCCAGAGATTCCTCCTACCAAAACTGGTTGCAAATTGACGGCTTTGTTGAGGTTGCCTTGAAAAACATTGCAAACCCGGACGAAACAAGAATCGCCCAAATCCTGAAGGGTTGCAGAGTATGTTGCTTGGGACATGGTGTACAAATTCTTGAGGGGAAAGCCAAGTAAGACAGGACGGACACCCAGAAAGGTATCTAGTTGTGTACGAAGAAAATAACTGGGCTTGTAAACTATTTGTTTGGAAAAAAAAATTATTGTGTGCCTGAAAACAACAAATTTTACTTGAAAAACCCCAAAAAAACTAGCAATGGCAAACAAAATCGGTTTAAATAAAAAAAAAATAGAGTTCATGACCACTGACTGTGTGATTTGCAAAAGAAATGGCGATGGGGATTCAATTTGTGAATTGAAACCTGAGCAAGAAAACATTTTAAACATCCCAAGTCAAAAAATCATGTGAACTTATTTAACCGACCCCACTGTACAGAAAATAAACTTTTGAAAATGTAAAAATTCGACGAAATCAGAGAATTCATTGGGCTCACGTTAGCTAATCACTGCCCACGAAGATATATTAACCTCTCGTAGGTGTGAAAGCGATAAGCAGCAGAAAATACAAAAGAAAAAACAGGAGTGGGGGAGTTGAGCCGAAAGCGCGACACTGAGACAGAACATCGTGATTACAGTTCAGGCTAACTCAACTAAACGCAAAAAGGCTCCAGCTGAGTTATGAACTCAGGATTCTTATTTAAAAAGGACCGTACAGTAAAACACTGTACTTCTTAGCACGGGAAATATGCAAAAATGTAACTGGGGCCCAGCTGCAAGCAATGAAGACCGATTCAACACTAAAACCATTATTTACCAGGCACCGCCCTGATGATTTTTTTCTAGAATCCTAAATCTCAAACTAAATGCAATTAAAAAAAAGCTCAGTAATGCTATGAACCCATTTTCAACATAAGAGACTAGGCTACTGACTGCCGCAAACAGAGACTATTAAAATCAGGCCCTAGTAGCCCTTCCCACAGAACGATTTACTCAATGGAGGCTTTAACCAGCAAAGGCATATATTTTTGGTGTGCAGACCTTTATTTGTGAGAGGCAAGCCATTTTTATCAGTACCTACAAATAGATTTTAACACAGAAAATAAATAAATAAACTAAGACATGGTACACAAAACATAACAGGCCACTGGCGGAATAGCAATATGTAGGTTATGGAAATGATATATATTTCTTTAATGCAAAACACAGACACTTAACCATTGACTGTAACTTATTTTACAGTAAGGTGATGGCTCTTCTCAAAAACTGGCTTTTCAATTTAATTTCGACAAAATCACCTTACTGTGGCAAAATGCTGTACTGTGTGATAAAAATGGGGTATAACCCTCTACCTACCTGAGACTTGCCCCATAATATAATTATAAGCCAGATAAATTTGCCTTTTGATAGGCCTTACATTATTAATAAAAACGTTACAATACTGTATCACATATAAACAGAAGAGATGGTCCAAGCTGAGGTAGAGGCTGTCTGAAATCAAAATCAAAAACATAGGCCTAACACATAAATACTCTTTGGCTGCCAAGCTCACAGGACGTACACAAAATTTAATATTTGAAAAAAATCACAGCTTGGATGAGGTTAAGTTATTTTGAACTTCTGTAAATCCATTTATTTTGTACCAAAAAGTGTTGACTAGGTCCAAGCAGGGTGTCCAGTGTACCTACCTAATAACTTCATGGAATTCCTACCAGAAATGCAGTGAAAACCTAACCATAAAAAAATACGAAGCCTAAGCCTACTTGGTAAACTTCAGCTTAAAACTGCAAACTGTAAAACAATGTCGGCACAAGGTTCGCTGGTCTAGGCCTATATCTGCTACCATAAGTAACAAATTTATTGGGGGTGTTATAAGAAACAAGAGAAACTAGTGGATATGGAATAAAAATACATTGCATTGGCCTGAGTGGATTTTAGAGTGTTACTTCGATAATTGGGGCGTTGTGCTATGGTAGGGACTGGATATCCAGTCTCTAGCCTCTCTAGGCCCTGACCTGTGAAGAAAGCTAGCGGTACTAAACTGATTAAACTAAGTTGGAAAAATTGCTGGGAACCAGAGACGGGGATCTTTTACCAGATCAAATAGCTGGACCAGCCAGCTTTGATTTTCCTTAATTTGGGGTTGAACGGTATTATGTAGCTAAATAATAGTAAAATATCCGTTTTAAGTGGTATATTTTGGTGAATAGCATTGCATGCTGAACTATTGGTATCCACGTATAGTTGTAATAAACACTAGATATAAAAAAACTGTATTGCTTAAAACAAAAACATAAAATTTTTAAAACGAATTTAACAAAATACATGTTAGGCTAAATAATACGTATTAGAATTTAGCTGCGTTAATATGTCTGAATATTTTGTATATGCCTTGATAGATTAATTAAATAAATCTGGTCTTAGGTCAAACTATCCCTCAACTCATACATCAAACATGCAATAATGCTCTTTGCTGCCGCTGTACCGTGACTTCGCTCTCTATATTCTATTGCCCCACATTGGCATGGCGAGCAGTTTTGACTTGATGAGAACTCTGGTGTTGACGAGGCAGGCATATTTGAAATTTCCCACTCAGAATGCCTATCCGCTAGCTATATGCTTATGGATGAGTTTGGTTGTTGGATGGTTCATCCATTGATTTCAATGTAATCACTATTCCAGTGATTACATTTCCTTAGTTTTTCCTTAGTTTTTGAACATCAAACAAATACAAAGTAAATTGGTAACATATAGGCAGGTATTGAAGCTAATGTTTTCTAAGAGTTACACAATATATAAACACTGAAGCGGTACATAATAAAACATGTACTCCTAAAGTAAAGTTCGTGTAACCTTCTGGCCTTCTGGTCGTGTAAGGTCTGTTGCCAGAGTTTTCAGGTTGAACTAGTGCCTTTAGCATGACCTTATGAAGCCAGGACTAACGGCTTAACGTGCCTTCCAAGCACGGTGGCAGTCATATGAGTTTTAAAAGTCATATGACTCTCTCCGGGAGTTGAAACCAAGATTTTTGGGTGGTTAGCCCAGTACCCAACCCGCTTCGCACTATTCTAAGAGCCTGTTCTTGACAATGATGATCTATGAAGCTACTTGTCCCGTCAATGGTGCAGCATTTGGAAATTTCATCCACTGCCGAGGACTATGCTTCAACTATTTCTAAAAGACAGTTCCTTAGTTGGACTATCATGCAGATGCTAAATGTGACTCGTTCAGCCGATAGTCAACGCATGTCACTAAAAGCACACTTGGATATGATAGCTTTTGATGTAAAATATACTCTGAGGAATCAACTCTGAGTGGAAAGTTTTAGGAAAAGGTTTTATCAGCTGATTAATTATTCAAACAAACAAAAGTACTAATAAATAAATTTGTCTAAATATAGTATATAAAACTCTCTTGGTGCTTTCCATTACACTTCTAATTGCTATTATACAATTTACCCTAAGTAATAGAAGTCATTGAAATGTAAGCAACAAATGGACTGCTAAGTTTTAAACTTAAGATTGTAATAGTCCTAATTTCATCACAGTTACTTGTGTCAGAATGGTTGATTCTCTTTAGATATTGTAATGCCATGCGAAGATTGCTAGCATGGGAGATTGCGAAGAATGCAATTATTTTCTACCCGTTTCTCAAGAACCAATCTGGGTTACTTCTCACCTTTATATGTAATGACGAGGTTGTATAATAACAACTCATCTCATATCGACATAGATGTTTTTACACAATTCATTCTCTAGTTTTAAAGCTCACTTATGTTTTATAATTTCAAACTGAGTATAGTTTTTTTCCTATGACTCTCAATAAAATGATTTTGCATAATGTATAGTTTTATAGTGTATAGTATATAGTTTTATGTTAGTAATTATAGTATAGTAAAACTTAAGTGGCAACATGGACTAATGGACTCAGTCAAAAATTATATTTGTTTATTTATACTTTTATTTTTTAACTTGTTTTTATTTATGGTGGTTGTATTAGTGCTATGGAGTAGTTGGCTTCAGCTGGATTATGCCATTTGTAAAATTGGATAAATAAATAAATCATCCGAAACTGTTGCCATTCATTTGTATTCTTATTTCGTTGGGTTTTATTTCTTATAAAGTCATGAGAAAAGTCACCTTATTGTTTTACAGTACTGCTCTGATCGAAAATTCTTTACAACGAAATAACCCCTTTTTTGTCTGTTGCAAAAATGAATTGTTCTCTTAACATTTAACACACAAGTAAACACAGAGTATAACATTTAACTGCCATAATTTTACGAAAGTAATAAATTAAAATAAAACTGGAAAGCAAATTATTAACATTTAAAATTACAGATTATTAACTCTCCATTACGGAGCTAATGTAACATTGACTCTGCAATAACTATGGTAACTTATTACTGCTTTATTTTTGTTTTGATTATCTTAAAGCTAAAGTGATTTTTTATTCATCAATCCAATTACTTGGAATAATTGATGAATTTACAGTAATTAAATATCGTAGTAATTACTAAATCTATTACTATCAGCATTAATAGTAAAAATTTGAGTCTGTAGTAATAAGAGATATATCCTGTAGTAGTTCGAAAATTTGCGTACACATATATTGTGGTTAAACAATATAGTGTAGATCGCCATGCAGCCTGTCAAAAGCCTGTACCTTATTTACGCTGTAAAGCCGATAAAATATATCAGAGTCCGGAGAGTACATAGCATATTGTATTACTGGCTCCTGTAGTTGATGTAATATTGTAAAGCCTGCAACATCAAAGGTTGTGCATCAAACGTGTATACCGTACGTCACAAGTATATCGGTACAGTGTAATAACATCTATGTATTTGTGATTCTCGGTAATTGAACCAATAATCTCTTGAACACGAATGTATTCGCCACTGAGTTTTAAAATAGAGCCGATGCAATCTGTTAGTAGTAAGCTGATTGTTTTACTCTTAACTTACAAATACATTTGTTAAGTTGTTAGTATAGACAATTAAAACCTGTGTGTTTACCTGATTTCTATTGAATGTTTGTGTGGATGTATTATGAGTTGTTATAACTTCATAAGCGTATAAATAAAAAACATATGCAGCGTAATGAAGTATGTAAAATGCACCAAACAGCATTGACCACATTGAATGTTTTGTTTGAGCTAAAGCTATGATAGTTCATGTGAAAATTTCACTACTCTGGTAAGTAAACACAAAAAGTGTTAGAATAAAAAAATACAAAATACCTTTTCGTGAAATACAATTTTATATTACTTTAAAGAACATATCCATGCATAAAAGGAGTGAACAGAGTAAAATCACCAAATGTAAAATATGACACGTTTTAAAGTCATATTTGACTATACTGGAAAGTCTTGTACAGTATTATTATTTGATATGCGTTTGAAAGTCAATTCCATAAATCATTAGACAGAGGCAATTCATGCCTTATTAGCAGTCGACGCATTGCGGTAGAGGGCTGTCGCGATCTTTCATGCGAATGGTTTTATAAAAAGAAAATACAAAACGTATAAGCTATATAGTAGGGTAAAACAAAAAATTTTTAGTTGAAAAGTAAAAAAACATATTGAGTATGTTCTTAAATTACTTGGTATCCATACTATGAATCAACTTAAAAAAAATTGTACTTATAAATCAGGCATTATATCTGTAAAATAGTTTACCTTATTCCTAAACATAATTTATTTAGCATACCATTTAGTAATAACATAACCCTGTATTTAATAAAAAAATGGTACTGTATATACAAAAAAACACATTACATTTATAACAACGATTGTAAATAAAATTTAATTATAATTTTTCGAGTTTTAACTCATCTAACTCATCACATTTCCACAAAATAAACTAATAATTCTGTATTATTTTGTTTTATTAAAAAATAATTATGTTAAATTTTCTGGATTTCATTAGAATAACAAAATAATATAAATAAATTGGTTCATACGTTAGGATATATCGGTTCGGTATTAAAACCAAGGAAATAAAATTACGTAAGTATAATTGTATAATATTAGTTATTTTTATGATTCAGTAAAGAATTACCATGTATAAGAAAAAAAATTAAATTCATATATGAAAGGTGTCTCTCTCCTTCCATTGATATATCCATAACATATGCTTTGTAAAATTTATGTATCCAAAAGAGTTACAACTGTTGTTTTAATATCTTAGTCGTCAATTTTGTATTAGTCATTATTTTTAAAACCGGCAACTATCATAATAGAGATCGAACATGCACATGTTTGCTGTGATTGCCCAGAAACTTGATTAGCTCTTGGTGTCGAGCTGTAATAATGTATAAGAGTTCAGCAAACTTGGACGCTCCCAACAAAACGAAATAATGTCTAATCAAAATTGTAAACTTGCTTCTACAAATGAGCTTTAAATACTTGAACATAATTATTGTTCAAATAAAAATGTAATGTGTTTAGATTTCCAAAATTCAGAGATATAAAGACCAGTGGTTATGTTGGTTAACCACTACAGTGGCGCCTTCCACTGGCTGTATTTACTTATGCGGGTTATGGTTTATGTAGTTCTGTATTATAAGTATTAGAACCATAATCACGAGGTGCGAGTAGATACCGGCATGTGTAACTAGCCCACCAATGGACTCCTGCTGTTATGTAGTAACTACTGTAAAACATAAAACTACTTTGTAATGGCGTGCGTATATAATGAAGGCAGAAAATCAATATAATTACCATTACAGTGCCTGCGACATGAAGTATGTTTGATCACCTCTAAGCAAAGAATGATTTCTCTTTAAATGTGTTTAATATGTCGTACTGTTGTGTTGAGGTGTCGTTTTGTTGTGTTTTATATTGTTGTCAGTACTTTACTGAATTTTAATGGTCAGCTTTATTCTTGCATACAATCCTTTGGCAATACAGTAGGCCTGAACGGAATCCATACTATGGAATACATCTAACTGTAAAGTTTCATGCACTTATACAATTATGTTTTGTTGTGTTTATTAGCTTTGCATATTCAATATTATTACTAATTATATTGTATTGGTCCCGAGTAAAATTCTCACAAAACATTGAATTCCTAATCATTATGATAACATTATTACAATAATTAGGGATTCAATGTTTTGGAATGTAATGGACCAATAAAAATATAATTAGTAATTTATAATTTTGCTAATGATAATTATTTGTTATATGCTCTGAGGTATATTCACAACCAAAACTATCAACACAGGACTACTTAAGAATATTTAAGGTTACTGACAATACATTTTAAGTCAGAAACAATTTTTCAGTTATTTACAAACCCATAGTACACATACATCGTTAATTGAGTCATTGTTACTAACTTAAAAATAGATATTAAATAATATGATTTTGTAGTGGTTAATTTATGTGATAGCGCTGGTTTGACGATCTTGAGCTACAAAATTATGAATTGTCCCATAATGAGCATAATGAGACTACTTATAACGAAATTACATTATAAACAACAACAACAAATATATATATATATATATATATATATATATATATATGCATATATATTTTGTGTTGTGTGATGTTTATAATGGAATTTCGTTATTAGTAGTCTCATTATGGGACAATTCATCATTTTGTAGCTCATAAACATCAAACCACCGTCACCATATAAATTTTAACCACTACGAAATGGCGATACAAAGAGCTTTATTGCATAACTGTTGCCTGTTCGTTGATTAATATTGAACTTGATTTAATATCCAATTGGTTTAGTCTGCATATATTTATTCTGTACCGCAGATATGAACAGTGGTATCTTTTTAAATTGTGAAAATATATCCGTGATATTACATGAGTTTGAAAAAAAACATAAGAAAATGTTGCAGCTTTTTTTAGTAATTTTTGTGCGGTAACAACAGGTATATATTTACCAGATCCTCGAAAAAAATTAGCACAACCTAAGACTTTGGCCTAGAAGCTTTAACTTTATTTTTTCTAAATAAATGTTATTATTCTGCTGCAGTTGTTAAGAAATAAATTTAACCATGGCAAACAAGATTTCCAATTCAAGAGTCAATTGAAACAGTAGAACTCTATAGAATAAACTGAGAAACATGTTTTGGTAAAATTCCGTACAAGGTGAATTAGTAAACAAAATAAAATGTATAATATTTATTGCAAATTGTCTACGATTTCAAAACAAATAAATACAATATTCATGATATTCGTGATGTTTTCATTAAAAAATAATTAAAATAAGGATCCATTTTAAAATGTTATAGATTGAAAAAAGTTAAATATTCATGGTATGAATGGTTAAGGGATGATTGAGGAAAGGGATGGTGAGGGATATACGCATGGTAAAGGGGGTGGGGGTAGTAATTTCACCAGTTTCGCTGATGTCCTCATTATAAATCATGAACTGCAAACTGGGGAAAGTTTATACAACACGATACATAAAGATACGGTTACGCATCATTACTAGTTTATGTAGTATAATCTTTACTTAGTCTGAGAATTCATGGCTTTCAGTTTAAATTCGTGACCGATATAATTAAATATGTTTTTCTTTCTTGCTAAGTTACTGGACATATTTCGATTGCGAATATTAGTAGGAATTCTTTTTTCCCCCAAGGAGGAGGAATCCCTTTACGGACGAAGTGTGGGGCTCACTGAAGCCTTACCCACTAACCCCCTCCCCCAAACTAGGCTTTTCTCTCACCGAAATTGGTATTTTACTAAGGGTATTATTATAAGACAATATATCAATCAAGTAGATTATTTCAGATGCTAACTGTTAAATCCAGTCAGTGTTAATCTAGTTGATTCTTGATTAAGTAAATCGTTTGAACATATATATGTGTATACAATAAAGAAGGCACAGTATATTGTTGATTAGGGCACAATGTATAATTTTGAAGAAAATAAATTTCTTGAAACCGTTAATATTGGGCATTACTATTACCTTTATATATTTTACAGTTAATAATTTAGTTTTTATATAGTATCGATAACTAATGAATGATATGAACACTTCACACTAAAAAATGTATTATAATCTCTATTGGTTTGCAATTTTGAGGGTACAAATAATTAGCAGCTGTTTTAAAAATTGTTAAGTAATAACTAAGCACACATTGTTATTCTAACAATAAATTCGAACCTCATATCAATGTGAGCAAGGCCGATTAAAAAAAATTCCTAAGTGTGATTTATCAGCCTGTATAACATTTTATTTTTAAATGCTACATAGTGAAACAAAGTATAGCCGAGAACTTCATTACTTCTTTATTAATGTAAAGTCCTAACTTCCTAAAGCGTAACACTATCAAAACATAATTACTATCCTATGTGTTATTAACACTTCGCTAAATAATAATATCCCAATTACTTCTTTAATATGATAATCATCATTATTGCATGGGCACATAACATTACAAGTTTTAATGTCATCATAGCTGCAGATTACAGATCGCATTTGATTTAATATAAAAGTCGTTTCACACAGTTGGAATAATGTTTATGGTAAACTGCAATCCATATTTAACAATTATCATAAAAGTGTGTTGTTATATTTTTGGTGAACTTATTAGGTTTTGTTATTACAATATGACATGGGCATGTTTATGTTCATGTTAGGATTATCATTATTATTACTTTGTGTTATTATCACAAAGATCAGTTTCTATTTCAGCTGAATATAATTGATTTGTTACCGTAAGAGGATTTAACTCCAACTTTTAACGTAATATTTGACTTTATGCGTTAATTTGCAGCAAGAAATACATTATTTATTTACATATTTTTTTTGGATGGGAATTTAATATTAAATTGTTGGAATCCGTTGGTTTTATTTTTCAATCGATTCAAGTTACTTATTTTAAACCATTCTTTGTACTTAATTGCATTGGTTTTGTAAGTGTTTCAACCCAAATACATTATTGGTGTTTATCACAGAAACACGATTAGAATATATAGAAACGTTAAAATTACAAACGCATTGAAAATATCTGTAAAACGGGTTTTTAAAACCTTTAGTCCTTTGGTCCTCGGGTGCAGGTTTGTTAACAGCCCATCAATATTTGTTTTACAAATATCGCTTTCCCTGCGGCCATTTGTTTATTGAATGTATATTAAATGTATACTATAGCTTCTCTATCATCATGGGGTTTACAGTAGAGAGATTTAATTTCTAATGGTTTAAGAACACTGTATGTTACAAATCATGTTAACTTTTAAACTACTAATATATATTTGTTTATAAAATATAAAACTAATTCTTTATAAATTAACAGTTTACTATAACATCTTTATAACATTTTGGGTTACAAAAATTGAACGACGGCATTTATAAGATTTCTAAACTCACTTAATTAGGCTTTAACAAACACAAATAAGTTAAATATGTGTTTATTGTTGCTAATTTGGTTGTGTTACTTTTGCAACTAGTTTCAACTTTGCTTGAGTGTATCTAGGGTGGAATCTACTGATGAAATAACAATGTAGACTTTGATAATCATTATTATTTTCCGCAAATGCTGTTGATTATATGCAATTTTTATTTATCTTGTACTGTATTGAGATTCAATATATTAAGCAAAATACATTTTCACTTTCAAGAAGAGTTCTTTACAGCTTTTGCAAATCTAATATCAATTATGCGAATAAATTTTAGATATCATGATTTAATTGATACTTAAGTAGGTTTTATTACTTTTGTGTGCCATTAAATAATGTTGATTTGTTAGTTAATGTATATAATTATCCTTTCAAATTATTTACAGCACGTTATAAATAGGTGATTGAGTCATGCCTGACTAATGAATACATGCTAAATGGATTTGGAGAATAATAAATATTTGACTTATTAACTTATTGACTTCGGTATGATTATATTAATTAAATCATATTTTAATGTGGCATTAAATTAAATTTACAAATATTCTATCAAAAAAAGAGGGAAATTTGTAAAATATGTTCATTAGCCCTGTACGCTGAATATACTTTATGTTTAGTTATTATTTTGACTAAAGTAGTTTACGTATAAGCTATATTAAAAGCTAAATTAATTTTTAACAGTGTTCGTCTACATTGAATCGTTTTCTAAACGTGTTTTATTGTGAAGAATTCCAATTTTGAAGGTTCTATGTATTTTCGCATGCCATTTTTAATAATCGGATATTACAAAATTTGTTCTATTAAATATTCGTACAAAATCAATGTAATTTAAATGCATTAAATGTGTTTACCTGATACTTTTTGGCTTTGCCCTCGTTAGACTAACATTTTTGTTCATTAATTAAAATATATGACAGTTCATATTGTAGTAAAATTATATTTCACGTATTTCACTGATCCACGCCGGTCGGCTCTAGTTAAAAATACCTGCGGTATGTTGTATCATTTACCGCAAATGTTTCGTTTTGAAATAAGATAAATATACAAGAAAAACCAATTACAATTTGAAATGATTTTCTTTATACATTTTAAATGTTATAAAAAAGTGATCCGTAGCATGTTTTGAAATATTAGTTTCGATCTGACTTATTATAAAATTATAATTCATATCATGTTTGGATAATTTTTTTAATCTAATTTATTTATTTGTACTACACAATACGATTAAAAGATTTTTTTTAACAAAACTATCAGCTTTCTATCTCGGGAAGTATTATTGTGTTGCAGGATATGTATAAGGCTGGAGCAGCCAAAACTATGTTCGACTTTTAAAATAAGTGTTTAACCAAGTTATCACATGTAATATAATAATAAATTCTTTAATATGTTCTTTAATGTAAATAAATCATTCTTTAGATGGGTAAGTGCAGTAAGTGGGTTTGTGCGTTGAGTTGGAGTTGTATGAACTTTGATTTAAATATCACTAAAACATTTTCCTAGACGGGTAAGTTCTCTGTGCGTTGGGATGGATTTGTATGAAATTTTATATAAATATCAGTAAAACATTTCCCTAGTCGGGTAAGTTCTCTGTGCGTTGGGATAGATTTGTATGAAATTTGATATAAATATCACTAAAACATTTCCCTAGTCGGGTAAGTTCTCTGTGCGTTGGGATAGATTTGTATGAAATGTGATATAAATATCAGTAAAACATTTCCCTAGTCGGGTAAGTTCTCTGTGCGTTGGGATAGAGTTGTATGAAATTTGATATAAATGTCACAAAAACATTTCCCTAGATGGGTTAGAGCTTTGTTCGTTTGGATGGCGTTGATCTGTCTGTATAGGGATGAAAGTGTTACTGCACATGTTACTCATAATAAAGTTATAACTACTGTATAAGATATACTTTACCACTTAGTAACCAACCAATAATAAAATTCCAATTATATGCTATTTAGTTAAAATTATTATAGTTTAAAGTGTTAAAAAAGACGATTAACAACACAATAAAAAGAAATATTTGTTCCTAATAAAACGGGTGTTGTTTTTTTCCCGGGGAGAGGGGGATAGCGGTTTATTTAACTTATTTGACTTTAACTGTCCGCAGGGTCCTCAGGCCTGTGCGTAAAATTTATTAAGAAAAGCAAAAGAGGTAAGCATTAAATTATAAGCTGGCCAATCTATTAATGCTACTAATCTATGGTGGTGGCACTAAACTCTGGTTCGACCCCACGACAGGGTTATTGCCACGATTTAAAATTATATCATGTTGTCCACTACTCCAGTAAATCGCACAACAAAACGACGCAAGGTTGGAAATGGAAGTTTATCAGTAGTATAATATTGATAAAACAAAGTCACTTCCGAGAATTAACGGGATGTATTATAAATAAATACGTATCATTAGTAGTATAAATACCAGACATCAAAAAAAGGTACAGGTTTGAAAAACGGCCAAAGAACCCATTTGTGTATCTATTGTTGTTTAAGAGATGGAGATAAACTATTTATTCTTAAAATGTACCTTAGAATATCGTAAATTTATTAGTTGTTACAAAAGTAATACGGAATATTTGCAGCCCCACTTGCAAATGTAAGCTTTAAAATATTGAGCTTCGATCCGGGCAGGCTTTGCCTTGTATAAATAATGCTTCAAACACAGACCTCGAGTGAAAATATCCATCGAGTGCTTTTATGCATTATGAATCAGGCGCTTTACTATTCGGGAACTTGTTTTTATAATACTAACCTTATACGATATGTTTGATACAATAACTTAATGAGCAATTTAAATTACAGAATATAGGCAAAAATCATTAGTTATTGAAAATTAACAAGATCTAATAATATGTTGGTTAAAGATGCTTTTGTATAAAGTAAATATAAACTAATAATAGCAACAACAAAAACTATCACCTGTTATTTATTTGGCTGCAAAACCATATTGAAGTACTAAATCATATAGTTCAGTAAGTTGTAATTAGTAAGTAATGGCATGAACATTGCCTAGGGCTGATTAAGTTATAGTGTTTGTTTTTCTAAAAGTTATTAACATTTTGTCGGGGTGGCTTTTAAGTTGCAGCATACAACATAATTTGCTACGCTAGTACATAATTTGCTACCTCATAAACCTTCGTTAAAATCAGTAGTCATGAATGATTCCGTATTGTGCCAGATTGCAGATTGCGGGCAGTAGTGGTTCAGAGATTTATTGCATAAATGCAATCAATATGTGTGTAATTGGTGCTTTAGCTAGTGGCAGAATAGTTAACTGCCAAAACACGAAAGCGTGCATATGTCTCTCCCGTTTAACTACGTTTTTATTAAATTGACGGTTGTTTATTCTAAACCATTTCTGATTACCAACAAACAATACATTAGATGTTGAGGTTTTCATTGCATCAGGCAATATCGAGTAAAATGCAACATATATTTTGTTATAAGTTTTAGTTTATACGTTATTGTGTAAAGAATTATTATATCCGTCTCCGAATTAGTTAAGTAAAATCCACTTTAAAATAAAATATTGAACATTTAAAAATGCATGGTAAAAAGTACATTTTCCTATAATAAACTAAATCTGATTTATTAAATTCAATTTCCCACATTGTAAACACTAAATTAATTAAACAATTTGTAATTTGAAATAATCTGAAATAAATATTTCAGTCACACAGTGACTTCTATACTTTCTTTCTACTGAGCTGTTACATTTCCAACACTATATATTAAATAGCAAGGTTAAGAAAACAAATTACAAATAACAAAATAAAACTGAAACCAATTAATTGCTGCTAACACACGAGTCTCGATGCATTAGAAATATGGTAAGAAATAGTTTCACCCTTTATCCGGAGTTTGGTTTTAATAGCCCCTTGTAAATACATTTGTCTAATCTCCGTGATCGATTGGTAGTTTAGAATGACATTTGTTCATGTTTTATTACAGCTTGTTACCCATGATAAAACAACAAGTTTAGTTTACAGTTTTAGCGAATTATAAAAATACGTTCAGAGTAATTTGGCTTAGAATTATAATTTAGGATATTCTTAAACGCTTGATTTTTTATTTTTGTTTACGCAGAATCCCATAAATTATGATAATAAACGCACGAAAAAATACTGGAAAACCCAGAGTACCCTTTCAGTTTATATTAGTTTTAAAATACTAACAAAGTAAATCATTAAATTAGTCAGAGTAAATAATAATCACTATATAGTTCAAGCTTTTTAAAATATCAAAAACTGTTTTGCACAAAACCTTCTGCTAAACATATAATGAACTATTTATAAATTAATGTTCCAACAAGAATTACAAGTTTACGCATCAGAATGAAAAGTGTACCAGATAAAGTACGGCCAGTCGCACAAATATAACGTCCGTAATAAAACAGCAATTTACAAGCTCCGGTTCAGCACAATTCGTTACTTTAACACGCTACATCTCATGTCTGCAATAACAAATTTATATTTCACCATTGATACACGCACCCTAACATACTTTAATCAACAATCACTAAAATGCATCTGATTTGTTTCAAATTCAATATCAATCATCTTTACTGTGTGAGTAAAGCTTAATTGAATTAAGCTACGAAAAAGAAAACAAGAAAGAGACGTTCCTTAAAAACTAATTCTGCTTTTATAAACATTTGTTACATAATTTGCTTAATATAAATGTATGGAATTAATGTAATATTTTTGTTAAACGTTTCCTATAAATACTTTTTTCTGGTTATTGCCCCTATTTTATTTTTAAACAATATGTTTATATACATACTAATATCACAATATCACACTAAGAAACTAAGTCACAATAAGACACTGACGCAACTAAGACGTATTTTAAGGCGAAATGAATGAATGTTGAGTTTCGAATGGGTGAGATGCCTTAAGTAGCATTTTCGCTAAGATCAACTCATTTTTTAGGCAGGATCATTAATTAATAGGTCAATGACCAATTACCAGTATCGAGCCTTTACAAATATTTTTCATGATTTCGTTCGGAATCGATCTGTTATTTTTTTAGTACAATAATTTTAGTAAACTAATGCTTACATATGTAGCTTAACCACTTGTTCTTAAATATTCATTGTAATACACAATTTGTTTCAGGTATGTAAGGAGCAAAAGTAACTATGAGTTCTTAACTTACGTAAGTATATACTCAACTACATTTAATATGGCACACCATTGCATTTGTTAAAAATCTATCTATTTTGCTCTGTAAGTACAAATTTGGTACTAGTAAAATAAAATTACTAACCATGTTTAGTAAATTATTAACTACAGTACTATGTAAACATACACAACACAATATCCAATAAATAATTAGTATTATTTACTTTTATTTAATTTCAGCGTATATTTTAAATAGGTTTCAAGTAACATAACCAATGTCGGGTTCAACTAATAAATCAATTTCTGATGGTGAAACTAGGATTTTATAAGCAGTTTTATTTTTTCTAATTACATTTCTACTGAAATCATATATTGCTGTGATAGCAACAGTCGTTAGGTTAGTTGTTAATATTGTATATTGTTTTATATATGCCTATAACATATTAATTACATTACGAGGGCTTCATATTTAAGAGTTCATCTTAGCGTTACTAAAAAACAATATTCTCAAGAGTAATTATTTTAACGAGGTCTTAATTTAATTTAATTAAAATTACAGTTTTAGTACTCTTTTGCTTATAAACCAATCCTAATCAAAGTATCTCACCTAATCACGTTTACATTTTACCTAATACGTATACAGTTTCTGTACTATTTGAATGTTGTGTTTAATCCACTACGAAAAACTACAATGTATACATATTTAACACGTGGAAAGTTAAATCAACATTTAATAATGATGAGTTATCATGTTTTAAAAGCGACACAAGGAAGTTAGAAAAAACTCGTATGATAAAAACTGAAATACTTCAATAAACACGATTAGAAGAGAGTTTTTAATCAACATATTTGAAAAGCCTGGGAGAACTTCTCAGATGAGTCGTAGTATTTAAAATACCTTTAAACTGAATAATTAATTTATATGTACAAAAACAAGATGCCAACATATAATCTTTGAATGTCCTGTGAAAATTGACTAACTTATTTTCATGAAAGCAAAAAATTTTTTTTTTTTCAAGACAATTAAAAACAAATGCAAAGGTCACGTTTACCCTTCAGTGTAATAAGAACATTATTGGTTCTCTATGTCAAAGACACGATTACTGTTCTAACTGGAGAGCTGAACTTAATGTAATGGAAGTGTATTGCGTAGTACGGAAACGTTTCTAGAATGACAGTTCCAAGCTAAGTTGTTACATTTTTGTTTTCAAATCGGTATTCAATAACTAGTTATTTTACAATTTATTAGAAAAGTACTTCGTTTGAACAGAAAATAGAATTTGATTCTATTGAACATCAAGGTTTAACACCTTATAAGTAGTCCCAATATCTGAGTAAAATACATTGCGATCAAAGTATTAATATTTATAAATATTTATTTTAACACCAAAGTGAATTCCTAAATCTTAATCCAAACCTGCAGTGTATGGACATAATGTTAAATATAAATGTATTAGTCTGAACTCATTGTAAAAAACAAAAAACACATTAATGCGTTTTTATTATTTGTTAAACCTGTGCTTTGTCGAATTATCAGCTGATTTAACACCAAAAATAGTTGTATTAAAATGTCATATGTCTTGTATTCCGTGACACGGAATTAAAACATACAAAACATAGTTTGGTTCGGTATTATTTTCAAATAAAGTATAATGAAGCAATAGTACATCATATTTACAATAACAATGTCAAGTTTATATTTTGTCAAAAATAGGCTAGGATTACCTAGAAATCAAACAAATTTGGATATTCTTTAAATTTGTTGGATGGGTTGTAAAGGGAAATGTAATAGTATTTATGTATGGTATTTTTGTATGGTAATGTATGTATGGGTGTCATGTATTTGTGTTTGGCTCGTTAGCACAATTCATCTCAATTCTATTCATAATAAACTTCTTTTTGACAAAATATAAACTTGACATTGTTATTGTAAATATGATGTACTATTGCTTCATTATACTTTATTTGAAAATAATACCGAACCAAACTATGTTTTGTATGTTTTAATTCCGTGTCACGGAATACAAGACATATGACATTTTAATACAACTATTTTTGGTGTTAAATCAGCTGATAATTCCTGTATACCTGCTATTCAGCTGTATACCTGTTAGTATTACAACCAAAAATACGTTTGATGAACTGTTCGTATTAAAAATAAATATTAAACTTTTTAATGATCTGAAAAGTACAGCTTTTCGTAACTTTATCTTACTGGTTTAGTAAAACTTAGACTTAGTCCACAAAGAGTTTCTCTGTATTTCAGCAGCAAAGTAACAGTGCAGGACATTTGGAAAAAGCTAAAAAATGAAATTAGGGTAATTTATGGGATTAAAACTCAGCGTTCTCAGTGAGAAAAATTTAAGAGCTTGGATACCGCAACTTTTATATCTCTCATTGTTAATGATCCAAACCTAAACATAACAAAATCAACTTAATCATAGAAAAATCATACAAACATTCGTTCAACTCAGTGAATATAAATTCCTTAGCAAAATAGCACAGATTTGAGTTTTATTAAAATAGACCAAACTATAAAGCCTGGACTTATTAAGGTTCTTTTGCATACAACTTAAAATTTCATAATCTTAAAACTTTAAAAATGAGCTAAACATATTATGATTGATAAGTACCTATCTATACATGCTTGATGAATTTTAGGTTAACCTTCACTAATACAACCCAAACTAACCTATGCTAACATACTTAACCCTAAACTCTAAATCTGCTTCATGTAATAGTTTTCTAGACGCATCATATAACGATGCTATCCCCAACGAAACCTCCCAGAGCTCCTATAAAGTAACTCTTCTAGGAACCCTTTGCATAGGTCATCCAGCACAGATGGCTTAACGGAAAGAAATGTTTAAACTCTACGGAACTGAATGGCAGCAATGGTAAAGAAACAAAATGCAACGCAAATTAATAAATGATATGCTCTTCCACTATAGGGCAGCTATATTAGCCTTCTGTCCATGGCCCACTGAAATATTCCTCAACAAACTGATTTGAATAACGTCAGAGGCTCTGATATAGTTTGGATTAATCATAAACCCAACTAACAAGAGAGACAAGACAACTAAAAAGGAAATATATAGAAACCACATTATTGTATAAATAATGAAACTATATTGCAATTATTAAGGTTCTACAAACAAAATCAATGTTTTATGATCTTCGCAATGGTGTCAGTTTAGTTTCCAGTTTTTCAATCTTTACGAACGTGTTTCTAAATCCAGTTGTTTTCAAAATGTGATTATCAGTCAATTATATGTCGACTGTTCTAATTTCGTATAAAGTATGCACGCGAACAATATCCACCTGTCATAAGTTACAACAATAATTGTTCATTCTCTCCCTTTGTGTTTGAAAGAGTAAGTACTTCTGACATAGCAATCAGAACATAAAGAGAGGGAAATCTCATACACAGACGCAGTTCGGCCGCCTGACTGAATATAAATTATACTTTACAACCTTCGTTTACAGTCTCTACTCCAGGTATTCATTCTAAATTAATGTTTATAGTTTGACATTAATGCATCCCTGAAATACTATTTATATGGAAATCATGAAAGATGCAGTATACTTTAGAAACCCATGGTTATTTAAGTAATGACTTTAAAATTATAATAAAACGTAGCAAGAAAACTGATGGCCTTAGTTAAATCATAATATTCAAAGTCTAGTTAAAACCTTAATCGAAAAAAGGAACTAAAATAAACATAGAGTCTTTGCATATGATTAGTTATACACAACCTCGACAACGCCACAGCTGAAACTCCTAAAGGTAGAGTACATATATGAATGAGCTTTGAATACATACATGTGGAAATGAACGGTATTTTGTAAATTAGGGAACAAACGAGTAATTACTTTTCTCACCCTAAATCTGACCATGGTAAGGAATTAATTGTACAGAACATATTTTTCCGGGCAGAGTTTTCTGTAACCTATACAGCGTGTTAAACTGAGGATGGATCGTTGTCAATTACTTTTTAAATACCTCAATAGTAAAATTAATTAATGTCTCCATTGTACAGATTAAACATTCTACTTCTAACAACAACAGCCATATCAGCTAAACATCCATACATAACAAAAACAGCATTATTTCTGAAACCAATCGAAAATATCCTGGAATCATTAGGCATTCAACACATTATTTTGTCATAATAATGTCGTATATATACTGGGTTTTGCAGAAACTACTTACCCAAACCTTACTAGGTTGATATTCAGGATGAAAAAAACCTTTCAGGGCATTGGTATGTGATTTTTCATACAAAAAGAAAGAAAATATTCATATGAAGGTATGTCCTAAAAGGCTTAGTTTTCCGTCTATCTGCCTGAATGTGTTTTTTACTTAATACGTTATATCTTAGGAACATCTGAAGATATTGACTTCAAACTTGGTACATACTTTACATCTAATAAGACCCCTTTTTATATGAAATATCAAGTTTTTAATTTGTACCATTTCAAAATGGTGGCCGTTTTTGTTTTTCAAAGCTAAATATCTTAAAAACTGTAAAATTTATGAAAAAAGTATAAGAATCAAAAGAGTGGTGAAATTTTGTCCTAAAAGTAAATATATGAAGATATTAATCCTATAGTTAATATCTTACAGAGTTAATAAATAAATAAACAATAATAAATAACTGAGGTGTTGTGATTTTTATAGGATAAAACATGATTCTTTCAGCCCAGAAATGTAAAAAAATCATGCTTTAACTTACAAAAACCATAACAACTCATGTTATGTATTATCCTATAGTTAATATCTTCATATCATTAATATTAGAACAAAATGCAACAACCTTTTTGATACTTTCAGTTTTTTCATAACTTTTACAGTTTTCAAGATATTTAGCTTTAAAAATAAATTGCCGCCATTTTGAAATGCTACAAAGTAGAAACTTGATATTTAATCTCAAAATGGGTCGTATTAGATGTAATACATTTACGAAGTTAAAAGTTTATATCTTCAAATGTTCCTAAGATATAACGTATTATGTAAAAAAAAACATACAGACAGACAAACGGAAAACTAAGCGTTTTGGACATACCTGAACATTTTTCTTTTTTTTTATGACAAATCATATCACAAAGTCCTGAAAGGTTTTTTTACACCCTGTATACTGAAAATCAAAGAAAGTTCACCGTATATGTAAATTGGTTCACCCATTTTTCTTGGTTTTCAAAATATCTGTTTGAATGTGATTTTAACCTTATTATATAAGAAGTGGTTGAAGAAAATAGTTATTTGTGCAACTAGTGAGCAAAGTGAGCAATTGCCTCACTCGAGAGAAATCCTTACTCACGAGCCGTAGGCGAGTGAGGAATGGTTTCTCGAGTGAGGCGATTGCACTTTGCACTCGAGTTGCACATTATATTTTTCCTACAGTTACCATAAAACAAATAAATTGGTAAAGAAACGTTATGGGAAATATCTTTTGCGACAGCAAAACCACCTTCAATGTTTACAAATGGCAAATCAATGAAATGGTGGCTTCTGCCGTGACCGGAAGTGTTGTGACAAATACAACAGTACAACAGCTGACCAGCTGATTTACAGCCAGTGCTGCCAACGTATTTCGCGCGCATATGACCTTGTCTGCATGTTCGCGCTCACTATTTCGTGCCTTCACGTTGCAAATCTGGAGTGAGACAAAGTAATTAGAGTGAGACAATGTTAACATTGTCTCACTGATGAGCGAATTGGCCACTTTGCTTTCTTAAATCAGTGAGAGAACATGTACATTGTTAGGTAACTGTAGGAAAAATAATGGAATTCGACGGAAAATTTACGTAACTAACAAATTATATTATCATCTGAGTTTCCGCTACATTACCATTTTTATACCATGTTTAATGTTTTATTAGCGAATTTCCCCTATAGGGAAGAAGCTATTACCGTAGTCGGCATGGTAAAACCTAGGCCCGGGACCATGATAACTTTTCGTTTTAAGGTCCCCAGACCCCAAAATCACCATTCGTTCGAAACTGTATATATATATATATATATATATATATATATATATATATATATATATATATGTGTGTGTGTGTGTCCGTGAGCACGATAACTCTCGTAAAAATTATTCGATTTTGATGAAATTTGGTAGAAACATGTAAAGCAACATTTAAGACTTTATGTTCGAAAACCAGCCGGATCGCTTTATCCGAAGGGGTATTTTGGGGGGGTTTTGTACCCCAAAAATGGTTTTTTCGAATTTTTTACATTTAATTTTGGAAAAAGTCAAATTTTAGTTTTTCCCATTGGATTCAGCTTAAAAAACACACAATTTGGTATTTTGATCATTTCTCTACGTCAATTGGTTCCCGAGATACTGAAAGTGCTAAACACAGTACGTTGTCTAATGTTTTTCTTATGGAGGAAAATAACAATTTTATATATCGCTTATTTATGAACGTATACTGACGAAACTTGGTATACGGCTTCATCTGGTTGTGGACCATTGATATTTGCTCAAAAAACAATCTTTTACCAAAGGCTCCCGTAGCAGCAAACTTGCGTACTCAGCCCCATGTTATTCTTATGGAGAATAAGTAACGGGTTATCTCCCTTCATTATAAAAATAAATTAATGAAATTTGGTATGTGGCATTACCTACATGAGTTATATTTATATTTGTATAAAACCCCATTTTTTGTGTTCCTTGCTTCAGCAAACCTGCATACTCAGCCGCCATGTTATTCTTATGGAGAATATTAATACCCCCGTCGCAGCAAACCTGCATACTCAGCGAATTTCCAATGAAGATATAAATGTCTTAATACTACATAAAGCCACTTACCAAGTTTCGTAAAAATATATTCACAAATAAGCGATATATACAATTTGAATTATTCTCCATAAGAATAACATTGGGGCTGAGTACGCAGGTTTGCTGCAACAAGGAACACAAAAAATGGGTTTTTATGCTAATGTCAATATAACTCAACTAGGTGAAGTCGTATACCAGTTTTTATTCATTTATGTTTATAATTAAGGGAGACAGAGCATTTAATTATTATTCATAAGAATAACATGGGGGCTGAGTACGCAGGTTTGCTGCTACGGGAGAATTATGCAAAAACAATTTTTTGGAGCAAATATCAATAGACCTCAACGAGATGAAGCTGTATACCAAGTTTCGTCAGTATACGTTCATAAATAAGCGAGATAAAAAAATTTTCTTTTCCTCCATAAGAATAACATTAGACAACGTACTGTGTTTAGCACTTTCAATATCTCGGTAACCAATTGACGTAGAGGAATGATCGAAATACCAAATTGTGTGTTTTTTTAAACTGAATCGAATGGTCAAAACTAAAATTTGACTTTTTCAAAAATTATATGTAAAAAATTCAAAAAACCCATTTTTGGGGTACAAAACCCCCCCAAAATACCCCTTCGGATAGGTCGATCTGTCTGGTTTTCGAACTTAAAGTCATAAATGCTGCTTTACATATTCATACCAAATTCCGTCAAAATCGGATAATTTTTACGAGAGTTATCGTGCTCACGGACACACACACACACACACACACACATATATATATATATATATATATATATATATATATATATATATATATATATATATATATATATATATACAGTATCGAACGAATGGTGTTTTTGGGGTCTGGGGACCTCAAAACGAAAAGTTATCATGGTCCCGGGCCTAGGTCTTACCATGCCGACTACAGTAATAGCTTCTTCCCTATAGGGGAAATTCGCTAAAATGTTATAAATCGTTTATTTATGAATTTATATTGATGAAACTTGGTATGTGGCTTTATGTGGTATTAAAATACATATATATGCATTGGAAATTCGCTGAGTACGCAGGTTTGCTGCTACGGGTATATATATATATATATATATATATATATATATATATATATATATATATATATATATATATGTCCGTGAGCACGATAACTCTCGTAAAAATTATCCGATTTTGATGAATTTTGGTATAATCGTGTAAAGCAACATTTATGACTCTAAGTTCGAAAACCAGCCAGATCTCTATCCGAAGGGGTATTTTGGGGGGGTTTTGTACCCCAAAAATGGGTTTTACGAATTTTTTACATATAATTTTGGAAATGGCAAATTTTAGTTTTCATCATTGGATTCAACTTAAAAAAATACACAATTTGGTATTTTGATCATTTCTCTACGTCAATTGGTTACGGAGATATTGAAAGTGCTAAACACAGTACGTTGTCTTATGTTATTTTTATGGAGGAAAATAAAAATTGTATATCTCGCTTATTTATGAACGTATACTGACGAAACTTGGTATACGACTTCATCTGGTTGTGGACCATTGATATTTGCTCAAAAACAAATTTTTTACCAATGGCTCCCGTAGCAGCAAACCTGCGTACTCAGCCCCATGTTATTCTTATGGAGAATAAGTAACGTGTTATCTCCCTTCATTATGAAAATAAATTAATGAAATTTGGTATATGGCTTTACCTACATGAGCTATATTGATATTTGTATAAAATCCCATTTTTTGTGCTCCTTGCTTCAGCAAACCTGCATACTCAGCCGTCATGTTGTTCTTATGGAGAATAATTAAAATGTCATAAATCGTTTATTTATGAATGTATATTGATGAAACTTGGTATGTGGCTTTATGTGGTATTAATATACATATATATGCATTGGAAATTCACTGAGTACGCAGGTTTGCTGCTACGGGGGTATTGTTAATTTATATCACTGACCCCAAAAAAAGCATACTTAGTCTATGAACTAACACTTGCTATGTACAGCAAGCTCAGGGGCTAAACTGCTAGCTTGGCAACACGGATTACGTGACCCAATACTGTAGAGCATTATACTATAACGTAAAATTATATGTTAGGAAATAAGATAGTTTATCCTCCATAGGGTAAAGGTGTCAGTGAGCTGAATAAAATTTAACATTAATACAATGAACCATTAGGAGCATTAATAAATACTCTTACTCATGTTCAATAATAAATTTTGGTGCAGGACATTTAATCTCAAAATGTGTATCGTGCATTAGACAACTGCTAGGGTGTGAGGGGGTAATTTATGTTTCAATAGTTAATTAATGGCATTTCAGTAACTTAATGTAATGTTCTGTTTCTAAGCAGAGAATTATGACAATTCAGCTCATTTCAATCAAAGAAATTGTTGGTTGAATAAAAATGGACTCAAATGGTTATAATTTAATCATATAACTCTAACAAACAATGTTATGCACAACATAAATAACTTAACTTGGCCATAATTTTTTTTAGTTTGTAAGTGTAAAAGTACTCGGACACTGTTAATGTTATATTTTATGCATAGCATTAAATAGCTGTTGGCCCACTGTAATATTTTAAAATAATGCCTTCAACTATTTGATTTAACAACTAAACAGTGAGACATGAATAAAAAGGGGATAACGTATGGAATTAAACTACTATAATGTTATATTCCAAAATTATAACATATAATACTCTATAACCTTTTAGCCGATGCGTGCTTTGTAGCCGATGATATTTAAATCCTTAATATTTGCTTTCCATTAACTGTGGATGGAATAAATTTTTTAGCGTCCTTTATGGCTCTGACATTACATTTGCAGAACGTCAGTTATAGTTTTTATGGTAATGGTTATGTAATTAAATACCTAATTAATTTTATTGGTAATTGTAAAATTATTAATTTTGTGAATGTGAAACAGGTTGTATGATTCATGTTCTAATTAATTTTTAGTCACCAACCGTTGTATCGGACATAATATAGCTGGGTTACTTGTGAAGGTTAAAGTCAACATTTTCTACATTATATCGCACTATAATTTGTTCATCATACGTAAAATAATTAATCAAAGACTAGGTAAATAAAATATAGTACATTTGAATGCTGGAACGTCATGCTTGCTAATCTTGCCGGTGATCCAGAAAACAAACAGCTCATCGATGTCTATTGTCATATCAGTAATACATGGTTTTGCAAAAATGCCACACTGTGATTTCTGTAATCAAAATTCAAATGTATATAGTCCAGTCATTTTAGACAAATTACCTAAAACCCTTATAAGCATAAGGCTTGGTGTATGCATTGAATTTTACCTCCAGAAAAACATACTAAAAGTCCTTGAAAAAAACTTGTGCTACGGGCGCCATCTTGGAAAATGGCGGCCAATTTTCACTTTTTTGCTTATAACTATTTCATTATTGATGATAGAGCGAAACGCTTCGAATGAAATTTGTTTTACATTACAAAATGAAAAATTTCAGTTATTATCACTCTTGCTCGAAACCTAACGGGTTTCGAGTTATTAATGATTTAAATATATAAATATATGCAGGGAGATTCAGATCACACTTCCACCATGTATAAGGGGGGGACGGTTTATTATAAAGACTTTTAAAAATTGTTCTGTACTTAATCGCATATAGGAAATCTATTTAAAATATTCTTATCAAAATCTATTTACACGGTGCTCAAAAACGAAGGTCATGAGTTTGAATCTGGTGATGTTCTAATATGAACCTAAGACTTGTACATCATTTTATAGGTCTCGTAAAAAAAATTTGGTGAAAACAGAATCTACTTATCTTTATCTGTTTCAAAATGGCGGCTATTTTGGTAAGATGTATTAACATTTACGAAATACTCTGCATTTTCTAAACCAATAAATGTGTCTAGTTTCCGACTGAAATTTCTTACTCGTAATAAACTCAGCATTACTCTGATATGACACATATGGCTGTTGCTTTAGAACCAAATAACTATTTAAATATTTTTTTTAATAAGGCCAAAAACATATAAAATATAGCAAACAATTTTTTGTAATATATAAACGATATAATATATTAATTGCATACATTAATTATAAAATTATATTCTTATACTCTTAAAAGAATTTAAACAAATTGTATTTAAATTATTATTTTGTTCTAAAAAAACGGTCGTTATGTATCACATCAGCGTAAAGCTGAGTTTATTACGAGTAAGAAATTTTAATTGGAAACAAAATACATTTATTGGTTTAGAAAATACATAAAGTATTGCGTAAATTTAAATATTTTGTACATAAATAGCTGCATTTATAAACGGATAGTGATAAGTGGACTCTGTTTACACAATTTTTTTACGTGACCTTTAAAATCATGTATAATTGTCTTAGGTTCATATTAGAAAATGTCTAGATTCAATCTCATGACATTCGTTTTTGTATATAAATTTTGACAAAGATATTCTATATAGATTTCCTATATGCGATTTAGTACAGATAATTGTGCTAGAAGTAATTATAATAATCCGTCCCCCCCCCCCTTATACAAGCTGAAAGTGTGATCTGACTCACCCTACATATATTTAAATATGTTTAAATCATTGATAACTCTAAAACCGTTAGGTTTCGTGAAAAAGTGATAATAACCGGAATTGTGCATTTTGCAATTTCAAACAACCTTTATTTGAAATGTTTTGCTCTATCACCAATAATAAAAGAGTTATAAAAAAAGTGAAATTTCTCCACCATTTCTCAAGATAGCGGCCGTAGCACAAGTTTTTTTTAGAGGACTTTTAGTATGTTATTCCGGAGGTAACATTGAACACACACACCAAGTCTTATGCGTATAAGGGTTTTTAAGGTATTGGAGACATTTTGATTTAAAATTATTACACTAATATGTATAAGGCCTGAAGGAGAAGTCATTCGGAAAATTAGGCAATTTACCAGAATATTGGAAACTGTAACGGACCAATAAAGTGTATTGGAATAGAGAGTATTGGAAAACCAACGGTTTGAGATTGTCCCCCGTGATTGCTTGGAGTGTCAATAATGTTGCACTTAATATATACTTTCGATCATTTACAACTGTAATACCTACCCGAATCCTACTTATAAATTTATATTATTTTGAAAAATATGCCTAGTTGTATTATAAAACAAAATTTAGTGTTACTAAACAAGTACAATTCTAAACTATAATTATTTTGAATTTTAATTTTCATAGTTTTTGTTTGTCAAATAGCTATTTTTTCCTTTACAAAGAAGTTGTATTAAAACTATGTAATTTTTTACCTTAGCTCGTGAAGTAAACCACCAAATTGTCAATGAACAACATGAATGCCATGTACTCTGAGTCTTTCGAATATTTCCAGGGTGTAGCAGTTTAACACAATCACTCTCATAAAGCACTAACGCCTGGTTATGAATTAAATGTTAGTGAATTTCCTTTGGAAAGTGAACTATTAGCATGACCCGCACGGTGAAACTTAAGCCCGGGACCACCATAGAAGTTCTTAACGTGACCCCCTGAAGACGTTTTTGGGGGGGGTCGTTCAAAATTGTATATATATTTATGTGTTTACACTCTAGCGGTCGCATTTTTTGTCCAATTTACTTAAAATTTGGTAGGGACGTTCCTTTCTGTAATTACTTGGACAAGTTCGTTGGGCAAAACAATCAGAAAACTCTAAGCCCCTTTTTTGGGTTAATATTTCAAATTTTGAGTTTTCGGGCCCAGAAAGGGTCAGAAAAGCCCCGGATGTAAGATAAATGCAAGGAAAAGATGGGAATTAGAGAGGCGACCTCTCTCGCCATTCTAGCATAAATATTTACCGAGTTATTAAGGAAAATGTGTATCGACTAAACACAGTACGTTGTCTTATGGGGGTTTTACACTAGAAAAGCCTGTTATTCCTTTGTTAGAGTACTTTTATCATCCCCAGCACCCTCACGCGTACTTTCAAGCCTGTCTAGACCTTCTCCTAACCTTATAATGTGCAAAATTGTATTCCTAGCTTTACAAGTAAATGAAACCAGGAGTATCAGATCAGCCAAAAAATCAATGTTTTCAAATGTCAATAAAAAGTGGACAAATGTATGTTTTTACCCTGATTTTGAGTTTTAAAAGATATTATGTGGAAATTCACTTGCCTTACGTCAGCGTGCTGCGTGCGAACTCGTTTATTTTCCATCCCTGTAGTAGGATTGATCATCTTCATGGTTTGATTCAAATTTAGGATTTGACAAAGTCATTGCGTAAGCAACGAACGCAATTTTTTTTAAGTTGTAAAGACAATCATACCGCCAATGTTTAACAAGGGATGGGAAGATAGCGTGGGATGCACTCTAGCAAGTGCTCCAGTTTTCTTAAGGCAATCATTTATAAAAACAATAAACTAATAATTCAAGTATATTTGACCAGATGAGATGTTAGCTTTACTTATCTTTACTTATAAAACTATTAATATTAATTTGGATGTTGATTTTAAAGAGATTGGATGATGATTTTGTATATTGCAATGATTTTTATTCTATTTTAACTTATTTGTTTACTAATCACAATTAATTCATGTTGATAAACACATGTATTACCTGCATAATTATATCTTACACTGACTGTTCTATAAATTTAAAATTACTTTTACAGTAATTCAAAGTTAAAACTCTAAATATGAAATGTACCTCTTTTAAACTGTGTACCTCTTAAACATGGGATTGATATATGTATATATATATATATATATATATATATATTAATTATTTTGTGTTTGAAAAATGTAAATAATAATAAGAGTAATATAGAGGATAATAATGTTTTTACAAAGGGAGAGTAGTTTTTAAACATAAAGATATTGCTATCAACACAATAGTTAATTACATAGCGTTTACTCGTGTTTATTTTTTATATTTAAAACACTAAAAATACCATTCTCTACTAAGAAATTGACGACTAGGTTCAGGTCTAGTCAGAAAGCTTTGTCTGGTTAGCTGTTAGTGTAAATTAAATTAAACCCTGCGGTGGGATGAGGTGTTTAAGACAAGACCGTGTACTACATTTACATATGTGTACTATCACTTCAAATTTGGGGACTTCAGCTTGAAATAATGCAACATTATAGTTGAATTATAAAACAGTACAGCCCGTGAATGCGTAATATTTAAATGTCAAATCAAATCAAATAATTATTTATTATTTAAATTAAATGCAGTAACACAAATATATACATTTGATTTCCTTATGATTTTTTATCGGTAGGCTACATATAACTTAGTACAAAAATCATTTCAAAGAGTACCATGACCTTATATGCGAACAACTATACATAAAATGCAAAACAATTCAAATTATTTTCAATTATTTGTTTTTCAACGTACTGCTGGTATAATTGAAGTTAAACCAACTCAAAACCGATGATTTAATACTCATGGGCAATTATAGTATAATTTAAATACGTACGTCATAGAAGAGGCAATTTAAAATATTTACAATTGTATGCCAGAATATATAATTATACCAGCTTGGTGTGACGGTTCAGACGGTTTTATTGATAGCTGTGGTCCAACATTAATTCCACGTTCACAGGAAACTTTAAACATTCGTTCGTCTTATTATAAAACTTATAAGTGGGCTCTACTGTTGTTTATATAACATCAAGGTGAATTACAAAAGTATGGTTAATAAACAATGTTTTTTCATTGAAAGAAACTCGACCATATAGGTAATGTAACCAGAAATCCGAAAACAAAAACTTTATGCACTAGAATTGCTTGAAAATGTAATAAATTACAGTACAGATATTTTATAAAACTAAAAGCCAATTTCGAATGTTTTATTTTTTTAAATCTTTAATTAACAAACAAGTGATTTGATTCAACATATAAAAAAAATTTAAGTGCAGAATATGTTTACCTATAGATTGTATAAGAAGATAGATATGTTATACCATAGATTAAGCATACCCCATGGTTATACTAATATAGAATGCAATTAAGTATGACAATCGACCGATTGAAATACAATTATAATAACAAAACAATCTAAAGAGTTTCCAATCCATGAAACGGTGGCAGACAAGTAGTATGGGGGGACGTTTCACTGAAGATATAATTTGATCAATTATCATTACATTCTCTTCAAAGAAAAGTACAGACTAGTGACAGCAAACTGATCGTTGCAAGTATCAAAAACACGACGTCCCTGTAATCTTAGCAATTACATTTGTAAAGTGTCATGGGTTAGCAATAAAAAGAGAAATGTGAAGGTCAATAGTTAATAGTTAATAGAAATGAAATAGTTAATAATAGTTAATAGTTATAGAAATATATGTGAAGAGAAATGTTAATAGTTGTTGATACAAAATACCAGTTAATCTCTAAACACAAATGGGAAAGATCAATATTAGAGAGCATTTTAGGCTGCCTTCTACTGCAAAACTATTTTGAATAATTTGGCTAGTAAACGTACGTTTTAATTACTGTCTTATCAACTGGATTTACATAGTAATCCTGACGATTTTTGAGCTTAGGCTCTTACAAAATATTGTAGGCCGTAACCTCGATGCGATGTCAGTTCAAAATTTTGCCATTTAGATAGTTAGGACCGCTAGGCTGACTGACTATGTTTCTAATCACTATCGTATATGTACCAATTATTAATGAATTTCCTTTGGAAAGTGAACTATTAGCAAGACCCGCACGGTGAAACTTAAGCCCGGGACCACCATAGAAGTTCCTAACGTGATCCCCTGAACACGTTTTGGGGGTCGTTCAAAATTGTATATATATATATATATATAAATATGTGTTTGCACTCTAGCGGTCGAATTTGTTGTCCGATTAAATTTGGTAGGGACGTTCCTTTCTGTAATCAGTTAGACGAGTTGGTTGGGTAAAACAATCGTAAAACTCTAAACCCCTTTTTTGTGGATTAATCTTTCAAATTTCGAGTTTTTGGGCCCAAAAAGGGTCTAAAAAGCCCCAAACGTAAAGTTAATGTATGTAAAAAGATAGGAATTAGTGAGATGGAAGTTTTAAGCCCTCTCTCGTCATTCTAGCATAAATATTTACCGAGATATTAAAGAAAATTTGTTTAGACTAAACACAGTACGTTGTCTTATGGGGGTTTTACACTAGAAAAATCTGCTACTCCTTTGTTGGAGTACTTTTATCATCCCCAGCAACCTCACGCCTACTTTAAAGCCTGATTGGGCCTTCTCATAACCTTATAATGCGCAAAATTGTATTCCCAGCATTGCAGGTAAATAGAACCAGGAGCATCAGAACAGCCAAAAAATCAATGTTTTCAGATTTCAATAAAAATTTGAATACAAGTTTGTTTTTACACTGATTTTGAATTTTAAAAGTTGTTATGTGGAAATTCACTTCCCTCACGTCAGCGTGCTGCGTGCGAACTCGTTTAAATGGTACTGGATTTTCTTATTTTTATTCCAAAATTACTGACATAATTGTATTACCCATTATAGTTCTATATTCCATATTATCTAGGGATGTGAGGCTTGGATTTGAAGTATAAATTGTCAATCTAAATCTGCAATAATGTGTGTGTGAATTACCAATCGTATGAAATAAATCAAAGATACAAAGCCAAACGACGTTCAATCGGCAGCGATTCATTACGGCTGAGGGTGTTGAAAGATCAAAGCAATTGATAAGCTGCTTTTGTTAATTAAGCACCAATTACTCTGAACCTTTGACATGAAGCATAATCTGGAATAGCATATGTATTTTGTGTTTTTGTAAATCTTTTTGTCCCTTTGAGTTCAATATTGCCAAACATAATGCTATATTGTGCTGATTCTATCAAAAATGACTGAGTACATTACAGATTTTTAATAAGCTTTTTTATATGCCGAAACATAAGGATTTGCACAGTTAAGATAATTGTTTTCTATGACATGGATGACTGCGATAATTGTTAACAAAAACACAAAGAAAGTTTTTTTTCTGGAGGTAGAATGTAACAGGAGTCCGTGAATTTGTAACGACACTGCAATTACTACAACACATCAGGCCACAAATCAAGCCTGTCATGTGGAAAAAGCTCGCAAGCACGAAAGTAAAACCAATTTAATTTGCACGCTTATTTCGTCCATCTAACATTTATTTCAGACAGCTTGGACTGTAATGGAATCTGAGTTATAGAAACAAAAATATTACCTTATATGATTTAAGTAATTATAACTAAAAGTTTTGTTTTATTCAGCTTTTGTCCAGTTGGGCATTTAAATTTTCTATTAAACTTGACAGATATGTTTATATTTTGTATACTCTACTAAGTATAAATCATTTTAAATGCGTACTAATAAGGAAAACAAACTAAAAAAGGTGCACATTAGAGAGTAAACAACTTTTGAAACTATAAAAGCTAAATAAAGTGGACAGTAGTTTTACTAATTATGGTTTATTAATCTGCCGTTTTATTTGTTAAAAAATTACACTATTGAACACGCCATAACAAATTTGCAGTACGTAAGGAAGTTTGTCATGGACAAATGTTGTTTGTGTTGATTTGTTTTTTATTGTTTATGACACTTAGAGCTAACAGTAAAATGGTTCTTGTTTATTTACATCCAATTTTATGTTATGTAATTATATGATTCTATACGTGAAAATATAAAGCATATTGCAGTGTAATATTTAGATAATCTGTTCTAGTAGTATTAAATATAAATATTCTATAGCCTATAAGAGTGGAAGGGGAAACTAAAAATAATGTTGCATTTATTTTACGATTTGAAAGATTTTTTAGAACCAGATATAATAAAACCAACAACATAATTGTTGTTTTTATTCATTTATTACTATTTATTTAAATACTTTGAGAATTAATTTAATTTGAGAGCTACATAAAGTATCGTATATTCAGAGATGTAATAGTTGTCAGGATTAAAATTTTATGCAAATTAACTTAATCGTTACAGTTTAATTTATGCACTAATTTTTCATTTATGTCCATTAAAATATTTCATTAAAAACGTACAATTTGTTGGCAACTAAAAACAATAAATAGAATAGTGACCGATTACAAGTTTAATGGTCTGTGAGTCTAAACTATTGTTTTAGGAAAATTGTTAAATTGCATCAAAAATTCAATTTTATGTGTCAAAGATAAATGTAATCACATTTTCAATTATTTTAGTTTTGTCTACATAAGCAAATAATGGAAAACTTACTAACACAAGTTAAATAATAAACCACCCTTGATCGGAATTGTTTTATAATTTAAACATTTAACGAAGAATAATATCGATTGGCGAACAAAGGCCTTTCAGGAGGACGAAGAGGGAGGGTTGCAAACGGAAGTAATGATTCCTTTTCATTAACCTTGTTTATTATATGTTTCTGCCCGAAGTATTTATCGTGTTTTTTAAGATTTTTTCTGAAACCAACCTACTTTGTACTCTGCTTTCCTAAAATGGGATTATTTATGATTTCTTTAAATCAGTTTGATAGCATTGAAAACTACTTAATAATGATATTTTCGACTTTTCAGGTATGTGCTACATACTGGGGATCTAAATTCTTAGCAGTGGTCCTAAATAGTTTACACTAAACACCGTGTAAAAATAAATATTCAGAATATTACAATTTATGTAAACTTAGACAACATTGCCTTTTCGTAAAAAAACTATTTCTCCGGTTTATATGCTGTACCAAAGGTATTACTAATTCTGATATACGGTAAGGTTAACATTTGGAAGAACGTTATGTAATGACATATTTGATTCATATTTTCCAATCCTTAAGAGACCACGGGCAATTTGTTATCGTCATTGAGTTCGTTAATTGGCTATTTAATGCAAGAGAATGACACAAAAGAAAATATTCAAAGGAATAAATATTGAATTAAATCACTTAGCATCTGTCAAATGCCAATAGTTCATTAACGCTCTGAGCTGTTGAAAGATCAAAGTAAGTTTATTGGAGTTTATTGCTAATGATATTAAGTGTTTTTTTCTGCATTCAGAAAATTTTCAATGTTTAGTTGTTGTTACAATGAAATAATAAAACACTTATTATTTCCTACATTACCCTATCGCATCCTGCTTAGGGTTTTTTAATATTGGGTATTTATAACAAGGAGGAATATTAGCAAGTATACGCTATTTTGGAGGTTTGTTAAACTCTACTGCTTTTTGTATACTAATATAATACCAGTACAGTGACGGACTTGATATTAATCTTATTTCATAAAAGGCAAGGTCATAAGGTGTTTATGAAAGGTTCCCTGAATTCCCGGTATGATATAATAGTAAAATTTGGTACACTTATTCTTTAAGACCAAAAAAGGAAATTAAATGGTTCTATCTGATACTAGGGCTCCACTACGCGTAACAAGGAACCAATGTTATTCTTATGGCCATTCAATGTATTTGACCACTTGATAGAATTAGTATATGTTACTTGTTTACAATAGTTGATAAGGTATTTATTACATGGTAACACAGAATGCAGCACACATTAGTGTTGTTTTTTTTATCAAATCGCTTATGATTATGGCTTTTAATAAATATTTAAAAATACAAAATAACAAATGTTAAATACAAATAATCTAAGAAGAAAACTTGTATAGTCTTTAATAAGATGAACTATGTGGTAAAAAGTAAGAAAATGTTTGCAACACTTGAAAGAATGATATATCAGATTAACCTTGCCCTCGTTTCGTGCATTTTTAAAGCTTATCAATGTATACTCATCAAACTCGACAAACAAGAAGGTATTGATAGTATGGTCATAACAACATAGCCACCATATGAAAATAAAATGTAGTGTTTTCCACGTGGGCAGACGCTCCAGGTAAACAAACATTAGCGCTTACACTTATATTCGGTTGAAAAATACAAAACAATGCCTTACACTTGGTGCAGTCAGTTCATGACAGAAGAAATTGAATCTAATGAATTAAAAAAAATCTAAGCGAGATAATATTGTTAGCAGTTGAAATACGGTTGGTTATTTTGTATATTTGGTTACTTACAATCAATAAATAAAATACAAATACAAATAAACGTGCTATATGTACACAAAGCAGAGCAAAATTCAACCAAATAAATTCATTGAATTTACTTTTAAATCTTCTAGCTTTATACTAAGTTTAGCTATAGAAGATTTAATCATACATATGAAATAACCCGCAGCAGCAAACCTGCAAACTCAGCGAATTTCCAATGCATATATATGTAACGTAACACCACATTAATCCACATACCAAGTTTCATCAATTTACATTCATAAATAAACGATTTATGACATTTTAATTATCTTCCATAAGAATAACATGGCGGTTGAGTATGCAGGCTTGCTGAAATAAGGAACACAAAAAATGGATTTTAATACAAATACCAATACAACTCAACTAAGTAAAGCCACATACCAAGGTTTATTAATTTATTTTCATAATTAACGGAGATAACCTTGTACTCCTTGTATTCTCCTTAAGAATAACATGGAGGCTGAGTACGCAGGTTTGCTGCTACGGAAACTATCAACCAACGAATCGTTTTTTGTGCAAATATCAATAGACCCCAGCGATATGAAGCAATTTACCAAGTTTCGCCAGGAAAAGTTGATAAATAAGCTAGATATACAATTTTTCTTATTCTCCATAAGAATAAAATTAGACAACGTACTGTGTTTGGTACTTTTAATATCTCTGTAATAAATTGACGTAGAGAAATGATCAAAACACCAAAATGTTTATTTTTTAAAGCTGAAATCAATGGTGAAAAGTAAAATTTGATTTACTAAAATATTGTATGCAAAAAACTAAAAAACAAATTTTTGAGTAACAAAACCCCCCGAAATACCCCTTAGGATGGAGTGATTTGGCTGGTTTTCGAACTTAAAGTCAAAAATGTTGCGTTACATGTTTGTACCAAATGTAATCAAAATCGAACTCTTTTACCGAGATTTATCACAATGACGAACATATATATATATATTTGTGTATATATATACAGTTTTGAACGGATGGTGTTTTTGGCAACTGGGGACCTCAAAACAAAAAGTTATCATGGTCGCGGGCCTAGGTCTTACCATGCTGACTACGGTAATAGCTTCTTCCCTATAGGGTAAATTTGCTAAAAACAATCATAAAATATATTGTTAAAACTCCAATTTTAATTTTTACAAAATCTTAATATGTCATCATTATTATTTACTATAATTTATTTATTTGTTGAGGCTTTATTTGTTTCAATATACCAGAGAAACTCATTCAATTATGTCACGTTATTTAGCGAGCATTGAAAAGTGATTTGTGAGTAACTGTTAATTTGTATACGTTTTTCACTGTTTCATAATATACAGAACATTGAATTTTGTTGATAATACAGAGGTTAACTGTAGTAAACCCATTAATTTTGTAATCCAGGGCACATTTCATAACGAAGTAAACTTTCATCACACTGTGAATGTTTATCGAGCCGAAACCTTAACAGTCTTTTTATACAAAAATAGGTAATTAAGAGGCAAACTAACTGTGTATTTATATGACGAGATTACACTGTTAAGGGAGTAAACATAATGAATACTTTACATCGTTTTTTAAATCAATGTTTAATTATTTACTATAAGTACTTGAGTATTCAATAAACAAGCCAAACCACAAAAAAAAACTGGATTTTGTTGTGATTTTGTAGTAAATGGTTTAAGTATTATGAACCACGATATTATGATGATATGATTCATAGTTCAATACCTTCAAAGGTATTATTGAAAATTTTATTTTATAATTTGTATAAACAAATGTATTTTTACGTTTGTAATAAATTATTGTATTAAGTTTATGCACATTTATTTAAACAATATCAATAAATTGACTGTATTATACCTCTTGAGAAGATATATCAGTCACAGAACATATTGCTACACGAATACTTTTATTTTGAATAAACAATATTTAACAATGCCGTGAAATAATCTTAGTTTTATATAATGCATATACTAATGGTTCATGTTAATAAACTAGTCCATTTAAAGCTATGCTTGATATACAGTATTTAATTTCAATATTGTTAATTACTTACTTTTATCACACATTACAAAATATATTTCGGGGCAATATTTACATTTCTTATTAAGTTTTTCCAATACAATACATAATGGTTTATATACCGACGATCTGTGACATGCTAATATCAATTTCATTTGCACACCAATTTTTTTAGTCACATGACCTGAGAATGCTAGGGAGTGGGAATGGAGAACAATACGTCAACATGTAACAACTCTGAAATTGCCACGATATTTTAGACTGTAGAGCAAGGCTTGCCATATTGCCACAGCTCACATTACAAGGACCTATTAAAACATTAACCAATTAATCAATCACTCTGTACATTGTTATGCCAACTTTAAATAAAAAGTAAGATACTGAAAGGTATTTGATTTATGTAATTAGTTTAGCTAACTTCATTCAAAAAGAATCGTTGTTCTATTTGTTGTAATTTAACATTGCAATCGAGCTCAGTTGAAGAATGAAAAGGATAACGATATAATTAAAGATGACTTGATCGTTAATTAATTCTTAAAGTTTTATCAACCTATCCAGTTACACAAGTCAGTTGTGGATTAGTTAAATTCTTTATTTCTAAAGTTTTAGCCATAGTTGGTTTGTTGCAACAAAGTGTTTTTCTTTCGTTGAACATTTTGTAGTAAAAACAGTAATTAATTTTGCATTCAAGGCAATTATAATCGTAATAATCGGTTTTTATAATTATACAATTTACAAAATTTACTTAACAATTCAAGTTCCATTTATTATGAGCTAAAGTTTTTTAGCTGTGTATGTTCATCGTAATTTGATATGCACAGCAATACTCGATTTATTAAACTTAAATTTAAACACATACAACTTGATTTACAAGAAAACTCAGCGTACGGCATCAGAGCTCCTTGGAACAGGAATTTTCCTCATCACTGCATAGTTCAGTGAAACTTACTAAAGGTATTCACAGGTTAAGGAAACATTTGCTTTTTATTCAAACCTCCTACCTCATACAATATACCAGTTAATAATCTACCAGTTATTATATGCTGTTAACTTATCACGCGTTATAGAAAAATGCACTCTAGATGAAATTCATCTAACAAAAATACAAGAGTAATATTTTTAGAGCCCTCAAAATGTTGCATATACATATTATATATCTATATAGTAATAATTGTATTAAATTCACTACAGATTTATAAAGAGTCATTCATGAATCTAAGTGCGTAAACGAGAAAGATCAAACCATGGTAGGGAATTTTATGGGGATTTTATAGTGATTTAATACGAATTTACAAAATAGAATTTTTTAATGAAAAATTCTAAAAAATCACAGTTTTGGTTTTGAATATTTTATATACCTTAAAAAACTAATTATTTACTATAATTTTTGAATCTTTAAACTAGGTTTAGTGGTTGTGGATGACATAAAAAAACTTCATAATATATTTCTCAAGTTAATCTTATGTGATAAAGATTTTAACTTTTCACAACTAGTTTTATTGGAAACCTTACTTTTGGTTTTATTACTATATTCCGCTTCATAAAACTATAATTTGTTGTTTTATTATTGTACTAGTCCAATCGTTGCATAGATACTCAGATTACCAAACACAGTACGCAGCTGAATGATATTCTTAACGAGAATAAAAAAGTTATATCTCGATTATTTATGAAGTTATTATGTTGACGAAACTTGAATGTGGCTTCACCTGATTATGATCTATTGATATTTGCAGGAAACACATTTTTTCCAATGGATCTCATAGTAGGAAACCTGCGAGCTCATCCCTAATGTTATTCTTATGAGGAATTAGTGAAGTGTTACGTTTTCCTTAATTATATAAATTAATTAATAACACTTGGTATGCAGCTTCATCTGGTAGAGTTATATTGATATTTGCTTAAAACATAATGTTTACATTCCTAGTTACGGCAAACCTGCGTACTTAGCCCTAATTCTTATAAATGCTTTGTTGTGTATCTCTTATTTATGACTATATGTTTGTATGACACTTAGTAAGGGGCTTTATGTGGTAGTGAATTTCATATATATGCATTTAAAATTAACTCAGTACGCAGGTTTGTTGCGGTGGTATTAGTTATCTTTGGAGACTCGTCTTTTTTAACTTTTCCGCATTTAAAAAGTAATTACACCATCATTATTATATTTATTATATGACAACATTATATTTTGTCCTCTTTAAGAAATGTTTCCTCCTCTGATTTAAAGTCTGGGTACACCTTACGGCTTTACCGTATATAGCAGTTAACAATATAGCCAACATTTTGTAGTTAAAAAAAGTAATAATAAAATTTTACAAAGTTAGACCAGTTACGCTGGGAAGGTTCGTGTGTAAGGAAAATCTATTGTGCTACATTCTGAATAAAAACCGATGACATTTTCTCACTAACATATAATACAGATTCATGTACATATATCCTACTAATACACTTTTAACGCCAAAGGGGCGAAGCCCTAAAACATTTTTGAATATTTTCTGAGTTTTTAAATTTTTAGGAATCATAACGAACATTTTAAAATGCTTTATGATAGGCTTTTTTCATAATAACAACTTACAATTTCCCGCCACGCGGGATTTCCAAATTCATGAAATTGATTTCAAAAGTAGCTAGCTTTTATAATATAGATTTGCCAGATTTATAATAAGATCTATTAATTGTAGGGTTTATAAGACAGTTACAAATAAACTTGTTTTTTATAATATCGGAAGACGTTTGTGTTTGGTCCGTTTGTACGTGTGTGAGAGTGAATATACTTAACAATCAGCCAGACAGACTGCGGAGTCTCACGCTATTACGTACAGACGCAGTGCGGCGCCTCACCTAGAGTGTGAATAAAAATTAATCTTTACAACCACTTTTAATTTACAGTCTATAACCTCAATCCACTGCAAAACCGTCTACAGTTTGTCAGAAAATCCTTCACTTCATTATATTTGAGCGTATTCTACGTTTGCAACATGTGTTTACGCGATATATGTTTAATCGAGTGATAAACTGTATAAAAACCATATCCTGCATACATATCTGCGGTCTACTACAAGGTATTTGAATATATATTTTTAAGAGTACATATATAGGTTAAAGTATATCAAATAAGTTAGTGTGATATAGTTTATCAATTAGTGTTTCTTACAGCTTTAGCTTTTTATTTAAAGAAGAAACCTTTGAAATTATACTATTTCAGAACCCTATTGCTTTATTAATTAAAATAATTTAATTTATGACACTGTTTTCAAAGCATAACTGTTACTCTGTAACAGTGTCATATACACATATTTTTAGTTTTTACATATATTTTCTGGGTATATAACTAAAATTACTGTTTCGAAAATTGCATTCTAATTATCTAATTGTTGTATTCATGAACAAATAGGATTAAAATAGATTTATAGCTTCCACAATGTGACTAAAATCAAACCAAAAAATTCCCAAAAAGCCTTGACAATGACACAGCTATTACAAATTATTGGCAAATAGGAATCGTTTTGATATGATTGTATTAGTGGTGAGAAAATATATTGTTATTTTATACATGTAAGTATAAAGATGTAAATCTTTAGCAACTGTAGGAATAATATAACCAAAATTTAACTCGTTTAAGCAAAATTAACAAATGGCGCTGCGCCAACTGTAAACGAAATTTTGTGCTTCTGGGCATATATGTAGCAAAATAATACAATAAATGCAAGTACATTGAATATAAACACTTAGCTGTTTTCTTCTTCAATACCTACTTGTCCTGGTTAAATGAAAAAGGATCATTCTATGTTATTAATAAATTTATATATATATATATATATATATAAATATAACATATATACGTTTAAAATACATATGTATATATATAACAAGTTATTAGTATAGACTAATAATAAATCTGAAACAAATTTGTTGCTCTCACAAAGTGAAAACTGTATCAGGGAAAAGAACAGTTTTGATTGGACGTTGCCGATTAAAAATATTCCTGAGTACTTTAGAAACAACATTGTCTGTCATGCCAATGAAAAAACCTGGTACTAATTAATTATACATTCCTGTGAATTAGCTAATAACATCGAAGTAAAGAGAATCGGATAATCGATGTACAAATCTCCTAGCACATTAAACATGAAACAAAGAAACGTGTTCACAAATCGACTACTCTTTATATATTACATTTAGGCTCTATTCGTTTTGTAACATTATAATTATTTTATCTGCTTTCAATAGATCAAAGGGTATTCCTTGGGACTCAATTCTCGCTTCAACCTTAGTCTTGTTAAACATTACCTTCCAAAACATTCAGACCAAATTTGCCTTTTTGCAGAAGGCAGGTCAGCTAAAGTATTTTGAAAAATTCATCCAAAACTGGAGTGCAGATTCTAAAATAAGTGAATCCATCTTTTAGATTGGTTCGAGGAATCTACTTAAACTCTAATTAATATAGCCCTGAAACAAAGAATCGTCCAAAATACTTAAATATGAACGCCCAAAAGATGTCACCGTCACCTTCGGCTAATTTATTTGGTGGTATGATAGACTCGGATCTTAGATGGGAGTCATTTGGAATAATTAAGCCTAAGTCTAGACGGTTTCTTTTATGTAAAAAAGACTCAGTGTTGTGGTTTCCGTGTCAACTTTAAAATAGGTCTGTTTCACCTGTGGATCCTTAACATACATAAAATATAGTACAAGGCTCTATGGCTTGATGATGACTAAGATGGTAACATGCCTTATCCCAAATTGTATGTATATTCATCGTCTTGTATCTACGTCCAGTATAAGTAATATATTTTGCAGTGTTGGGTCGTAGTTTATCTAATTCTGTTTGTATTACGTTTTGTAACAGTGTTTGATGCAAAATTTATGAGTAGATAGAAAGTTAGTTGTACAGGGAGGGTGGGTTATAATTGTGGTCATTACTCCAATGACTCCGCTGTAACTCATGAGCTGACAACAGGGACAAGGCATGTGACACGAACTTAAAAGTTGTGTTATACTTTTTTATGTATTTCGTGTTTACTTTTTAGAATACTTTCCAGGGAAATGAAGTAATTCTCTTGGTTAAAAGTAAGAAAGTACATGATTTAGCACGCGAGTGTACATATATGTATTTAAAAACTTACACCGATCCTGACTCATCCACCACATTGATTAAAAAAAAAAAAACTTGGGCTATATTGTAAAACGAAGCAAAACCAAACAAATTCAAACATTGTATGGAACTAATTCCTTAAATGATGAATGAAGAGTTTTAAGAGCTAATGAAATATTTATTATTGAGAAGTTAACTAAAACTTTGCATAACAGTAATAATTGCAAGGGTAAGTAATAAGTTGCTTAGGTTTCCAGTTTGTTAAGGTAATCTGACGTAAACAATAAGGTTGATCTGGTCGTCGTCAACTTCATTAGATTTACTTTCATTAGATTACTAGTTTTAAAACAAGTTTAACACATTTTCTAAAATAAACTTAAACCTGTACGTCCCACTTAAAACACTAAAAAATGTAAAAGAATTCACAATATGTGTACAAATTCATTTCCGATTTGTGGCCGGTGAAGTACAATAGCATACACGTTTAAGAATGTGTACAAGCGTGATGATTTTTATATATTTTAACGTTTCTAAGTGTTAGGTAAAAGTTTGTGTTTATTGTTGAAAACTTTTGAAAATTCAAAACGATGACAGTGTCCTAGTTTCTTTTGATATGAAAATTTGATATTTGATGGGGCAAAACTACCCTCGAAACTATTAATCTAAACAAAATTGAATTAACGACTTCAAGATAGCTAATCTTGTTTTCTAAGTCTTATATCAATCCAGGAGGCAACAACACGAAGCATAAATATATGTATTAGTCTAATAGTAAAATACATATATTCATTCATTGATTAGACTAACAATACATTACGTAAATAAGTCCTATGTTACAGTACGTTTCCGTTTGAATATAAATTATTATTAATTTAATCTATTTTTAATACAAAACGTCCGTATTATATTTAATATTTAGCTATATAATTTACTGACCACTAACTATTTATGTTACAGGCAATACAATTCAAGCAAATAATTACGTTATGTTAATTAATTGTGACAAAAGTTATAGAAAATAGAAAAGAATTCGATTTAACTGTATGCATATTAGGTATTTTAAACGTAACATTATAATGAGCCAAATACTGCCAGAGATTTATTAACAAATCAGCCAACAAAGACGAAACAAGCTCTTTAAAGCATCTTATTGAACAACAATAATAAACAATATAATTATATTGCAGTTTATAAACGTGTGTGAAGGACCAAAAACTTGATGTGTTTGTTTCCGCGGCATCTGCAAGCTAACAGTTACCGTTACTTTACAGTTACCGATATTGCAGCTTTCGGTTACTAGCTTTAAATATCGATGACGCATCATATACATTTTTTTATGAAAACATTGTCGAGAAGTGCGGTAAAACAGTCGTTACATTGTAAAATTATTATTTTCCTGGTGTTTTATTAATGTCTACCATTTTAAGTACTCTAGTCTTAGTGCACTCAATAATAAAAAATAAGTACTAAAACGGTGTGCAGTGATTAGTATTTATAATTTATAATTTTAACCTTTGGATAAGTTTAAACTAATCTATATTATACCTGTGCCCACTGTAACTTGTATTCGATTTATGAATTAACTCATGTCTCACTTTATGTAATTACTTTCTCCTTTTGTTCAGCGTGTCGTTTAAAAGTATTGAAAATAGTATATTTAAAGTACATTTGCTGGTTTAAGGACGTAAATTAGTTTTATTTGGGTCATAATACATCATAATATGGAAAAACGGATATCATGTTTTGATCAAATAGAATATGCGTATACGCCTTTAGTCAGTTAAAAAAAAATTGTTAAACGCACCAGTTTTGAAATAAACTCTTCATATATCCCTATAAATTACAATAAAACTGTGAATATATATGTATATTTATCACTCTAAAATGTATGTTGAATATAAAACAATGCTACATAAATGAAAACTATTTAGTTCGTTCGTAAAACATTCAGGGTTGTTGAAATAAAATATTAAATTCAAATCAATAATTGTGTTATTTCTAATCAAGCAGATACTATGATACGACGAATATCATATTCGGAGATGTATAAACTATTTTCAGTTACGTTTAATTTTAATATATATTTATCAATAAAGTATCGTTTGCATAAATAATCTAAGCAATTTCATGTTTAACTACAGAGTAAAGATAAATTACATTTGCAATAAAGTAATTTTAAGAACAATATTGAGGCTGTATGGGGGTATTGAGGCCTAATGTTGAAAGTTGGATTGTTGTCAGGGTATTGGAAACAGCAACAGACCGATAAAGTTTATTGTAAGAGGGAGTATTGGTTAACCAGTATATTGGATTTCTAACCTATTATTGTTGAGGCAGTTGGATTTGTGTTTAATAATCTATTTTTCACATTTATTTATGTTTATACTTTGACTTAGTCAAATGATTATATTTTACATGTAATCATAAAATGCAGTTTTTTTTATACAAGATGATTTAAACCAATATAATTACATTCATACTTTAATATTAATTTCCACAGTTAACAATCTTGCATATTTATCTTCTCATAGTTTTAATATTGCAATGTAACATTAAATTTTAAACTATGTTTAAGTGAAATTACGATGCAAGTTTTAATTGCGCTGTAAAAAGTGGGCTTACAATACTCCGTGACTCTATTAGGAATTAACATTTCAAGATCTATTAGTTGCATTGTCAAATGAAATTAAAAAGCTGTATTGTTATTCGACTACATACCTAGCAATGGCAAGTGTCAGGTTTTGTTACGCAGTAAGTACTAACCCAGGAAGTATAAATCCTATGATTGGTTTTTCAATGTAATTTGGCAATATGTTGCGTTGTATCACAGCAAAATAAAATAAGTACTTAAATATAAACCCTATAAATAAACTAAATTAGTTATAATAAGTTTATTGTTTCAGTTTAGTTCATAAACAATCACTTCCTTAATAATAAGAAGCAAGGAAAACACTTTTAGGCCTTCACTTGCACTATATCGGTGTATACAGCTGTCCTATTATTTAACCAGAGCATTTTTATTTGATATATAATGCAATTGAGCTTATCCTCATAGGATATGCGATAAACACCTTTCTCAAATATTCGTAATTCTTAATTTTAATTAAATGTTTGACTATGGGAACATCTGTAATTGGCCTGGTGATAATTGGTGGGCAAGTCCAACAAATCTTATTTGTATAATTACCGTAATTTATTCTTATACCGTAATAAAGTCATAAAAATGAATAGCTTCCTATGCAGCACCGGATTCGATATACAAAAACAAGGCGCAAATGTGAAGTAACTATTTTTCGATTTTCGCTTAGTTTACCCGTAACCCGCCAGTTTGCATTGTTTTAAAAATAATTATTAATTCAAAAACCCTTGGATATATTTGTACGAAAATTGGTATAAACTTTAAGTTTTATGTTATTACAATTTTTCAAAAAATATCTTTTGTCAAACTTATATAATTTCAAAATGGCGACCATTTAAAGATTTCAAAGTCATACTCCATGAAAATTAGCAGCTAAAACAAATTTTACAAGACATCAAATTTAATGCTCTTTTTAATCCAAACCCAATGACTATTTGATTGTAAAAGTCAATTAACAAATAAACAAGTTTTAATAATTTGTTCATAATAATAATTATAATAATAATAATAATTTTCAAAATGGTGGCCATTAAAAATATTCAAAGTCAAATTCCTAGTGCATATGACCATCTAATTACATGTGCTTTAAATTTTATGTCTTGTAAAATTTTGTTTTAGTTGCTAGTTTTCATGGAATTTGACTTTGAAATTCTTTAATGGCCTCCATTTTGAAATTTATTAAATAAAATAAATTGATTGTATGTAGAATTTGGCTCTACATAGCATGATACGCATTTTTGTGACACCCTGTATACAAATAACATAATAATAACATTAACATTTTACAACTCAGCACCCTGTCTTATGTAGATCTTTTGTTTTGGCAATTATGATACGCTCAAAGTCAATATAACCTCACAAAATACCATATAAGTAAGAAAAATCATTCTATAAAATAAATTAAACTAATCATATGGTCCCAAACCTTACTAATTTGTTTCATATATATTTATATATAATATATAAAATTCATCTTATTCTCCCGCCGCGCCGTTTTATTTGATTGATTTTATGATATAATGCGTGATGCTGTTTTATCGACAGTCCTAATCCATCAGAATTACTTAATAAATCGCATAGATATAAAAAGTTCTGAATGTCTGATCCTGTATAGTAGAGTGCTTCTGATGAGGTTGCAAAATATAGCCCAAAGGTTTGTTTATGATCTTAGGAAGTTTGATCATATATCTGTGTATCGTGAACAGGCTGAGGTTCTCTCCTTGGGGAAGCAGTTGTTTCCTTCAGACTGTATCAGTTGTACATAAGGTATTGTCTTCAAATGTACCTCCTTATCTGAAGAGGAAGCTTGTGCCTCGTGCATTGAAACGCACGCCAGGAAACGCTGTACCAGGCAGGATGCCTTGCTTAAAATGCTAAGAGTGCGGCTCAAGGTAGGAAAGAAAGGGTTCTCGTACTTTAGACCCCAAACATACTATACCCTTCCTCCAAGCATGAAAACGTTGACTTATAACTCGTTCATTGCCAAGTTGAAGTCATAGGTTTAATCAAGCGCATTTGGTTTATTTTACCATCTGACCTGTACTAATTATTTATCTTAAATATACTAACCATACATCTTAAATGTCAGTACAATATAAGTGTTAACGCATTTAGCAGTGTTGTGAAATGTAATTTATTGTATGCTGTGCAATTATTTAGATTGCATCAATATTCTGTAAAACGTTTGATACCGTAACTCAGTCTTCTGCGAGGAATTAACTAACCAGGGTCAGATGTAGCCACAGAGCTTTGTCGGGTTACCCGCTAGAGTTTGATTAAATTAAACCTTGCGGCAAAATGCAATTAATTGCAAACTCTCCTTCTAAAACGGTCAAAATCTGTATAACAATTTGATGCCCTTAGAATTCAAGTAAAACATTACTGCATTACTTATAAATACAATGTAGCTTAACTAATAAACACGAACTGAGCCTTATTAATATATTTAGTCCCTTAGAAAAAGTTTTAGTTCCAGACTCAATATGACTACATAAGCTAAGGTTATAGGGACCGCCATACCACCTTCAAATTGCAAAGAGTTACAGCTCTAATTAATAGGTAAATTTGTATTATAACTAAAGTTATATTTTACCTTTTCCTCTTATTATTCATTAATTCCTTTATTTGTTACCAACTCACCATTCCTCTAACAATAAATAGCTGATTGTAAAACTATAATGTCGTTCAAATGTATTTTGATATATTTTATTTTGTTTACTAAAACCAACATTATTAGAAAAACACTATTATTTAAATGATTTACTATGTAGTTACTTAATAAATCACATAAATATATCAGTTAAAAGATAATTATTGAGTCTTGTTAGACATTCATATTTATGTAGTAATTATTATTTTATTAAATCCCGTTTCCAAATTTGTGAGTATACATATAACACTTTTCAGCTTCAGTTATAAAAATAGTTAAACAGAATGACAAAACTTAAAAACCGTGTCCAATATAACAAAAATATAAAATGCCCAAAGTTGCAGAGGTGTAGGTTATCTTCTTATCTCTTCAATTTAGGTCAACTGTTCATACATATTGTACTGGTATAATTATTTATCGTGGGTCATTTACATCTACGGCATTACATTGTAGAATTTCTGTTTTAGAGTATGTTTTAGATTTTAAAGTTGCCATATAATTATATAAATTTGGATTACTCTAAATAGGAAGCATGAAAGGGATTGACATCATTTGGCATGTTTATTTAGGTAGTATTTACAAAGTCTAAATCTTATACATGTATATAACTCTTTGACTAAACTAATTTAGCTGGGGTCTAGAATCTGTACTGGTAAGTTAAAAGATCTGTGGGGTGTATGAGTTAGTTTTAGTCTTGATAATAGTGAATACAAATAACTTGTCATCCTAAGTTATCAATGATTGTTACAGTTATGAGTACCTTAGATAACAGTTAGCGCATTACTTAAATCGCAATTAATAAGCAGTTTTTATGCAAAAATACAATGATTTATAATGAAACTCATATTTCTACAGCATAAGGTATAAAGTGTACTTGCGTTAAATAGAAGTGGATCAGAAAATTAGACAGTTTGCCAGAATATTGGAAACTGTAAGGGAACGATAAAGTTTATTGCAAGAGAGAGTATTGGAAAACCAACGGTTTGAGATTGTTCCCGTGATTGCTTGGATGTCAATAGTCTTACTTTTCATTTATACACAGGGTGTTTATAAATGATTCATCAGGATTTAAAACTTTTTACTGACCTTAATACTGTAAAATATTGTAAAATATTGAAAAATATTGATAAAAACTACATCAATAGAAAGCAAACTTCTTCAATTTTTCTTAGGTACCCCTACAAGTGCTCAATGTGCCATCCATTAGCCATGTTTCCAAGAATAATTTTGTAAATTGTCCCATACACCGGCCAGCATCGGGAGGTTGATTAAATCTACGGCGATGCAAATGCGTTCACTTAGCTCTTAAAGCGTTTGAGGCATTGGCGGTATATAAAGTTTGTCCTTTAAATAACCCCAGAGAAAAAAAATTGCACACCGTAAGGTCAGGAGATCGAATCGAGGAGGCCATTTGAGAGGGGCCAAGTCGTTTTCCGTACGTCTGCTAATCCACCTCTGAGGTAGCTTCCTATTTAAGAAGTTACGAACTTCACAGTGTCAGTGAGGTGGAGCCCCATACTGCTGAAATACCAAGTTTTCTAAGTCTTCTTCTAACTGAGGAAACAACCATTTCTCCAAGAAGTCAAGATAGGAAATTCCAGTAACGGGTTTTTTCGCAAAGAAAAATGGGCCATACACTTTGGTTATTGATATCGCACAGAAGACATTACTCTTTGGTGAATCCCTCTCTTGTTCTTCAAAAGCATGAGGAGGCTCAGATGCCCAAATACAGATATTATGCTTGTTTACTTTTCCGTTCAAATGAAAGGTAGCTTCATCACTAAATACGAGATTACTGGAAAAGTTTTTATCCTGCAAATTCCTTTAGATTGTCACACATCTCTTTGCATTTTTCAAAATTCCCTTCTTTTTTTGAAGTAGTTGCAGTCTGTATGGTTTTAATGACAAGGATTAACGTAAAATCTTCCAAACTGTAAATTTTGATAAGCCAAGTTCACGACCTGCACTGTCTAAGGACTGTTAAGGCCATTGCTCGAAGCACTGTCTAACCCAAGCCACTGTTTCAAGTGGTACCCTCGGGCGACCACTGATTTTACGTTTCAGCACACTTCCAGTGTATTTGAACTGACGTAAGATGCTTTGGTGTGTTGGAGGATTATTCCTAAAATGCCTGTGAAACTCACGCTGAACAGTTATCGAAGTTAAACTTGAGTCATGATTAAAAACACAAAATGTTTTTTCTCTAAGTAATCATTTTGTAAAAAAGCCTACATAACCTGTGAAATGACAACAATGAGTATTAAACAGCTGATTATAAAACTTGAAAACGTGCTCTATATCCCACGTTTAAATCATTAGCGTGGGATAAGAAATAAGTGAGATACATGCCATTAAAACCTGATGAATCAATTAAAAAACACCCTGTATATATTTCATTACTTACAACTTTAAAATTAGCACATATACTGTTATTCTATCATAACAAGTGCTTGCTTGTGTGTGGTTTTGTTTCCGGGGTGTGTTTGTGTGTGTATGTGCCTATTTTCGCACTCGACATTTAGCAGTTTTAGTTCGATTTACTTAAATTATTCACTTACTTTCCAAAACTAGGTGGACGGTTCATTACTCAAAACAACCAGGAAACCTGAAACCTAGTTGTTTTATACTTGTTAATCATAACCCTGGGAATGTTCGCCTAGTAAGGGCATAATAATCACCATAGAATTATGCCCTTGGAATTTTGTATTGAAAACCATAGAAAAAAGAGCCAAAAATGTCAAGGCCTTTTCCAGCAATCTATCAAACGTACTTCTGAGAAAATACAGAAAATTATACAGTTATGAATTAGTAAGTTGGCGTATCGCAGTACAGTGCATTGAAGGGATTTAACATTGCACATATGTTTTTAACCACTTTTATTCGTTTTATTATCCCATGAACTGCCATACCTAGATTTACAACAGACTGGAAGTACTATTCAATTGTACACACATTTAAAACAATATAATTGCAGCTATATAGTTCATCAAGTACATGAAAACAGCTAAACAAAATTGTTTTCAAATTTACATACAAATAAAATTGACGCGGACAAATGTTTTTTTTATATTTTTCAATGAAATTATGAATTATAAAACAATTCCAAACAGAAAGTCGCTCTCCTCATGTCAACGTGCAAGCTTGCTGATATATTTATATTTATTAATATTATAATATGGATAATTATAATAACAATTTTAATTCTAAGCTCCCGTACACGGTATAGTTGTAACATTTATGAAATTCTATTTTGAGTTTATAAAATTACTCACCATATGGTTTAATCGTAATAACGATTTATATCAAATTAACTTATATTAATTTAACAAAAACAATTTTGATAAACAAATTTAAATGAAACAATGCACTACTGATTAACTCTATGTACCTTATTTCATGAAATATAAAGTAAGATGTAACAAAAAAGAAGTATAAGTTTCTCACTAATAAATTGTTAATAGTTTAGCATATAATAGGCTGGTATGCTGGATCAGCCGTCTAAACGTATAACAACTCTCAGGATTTATTCCTACCAACGTCATTGCGTAACCCAATTCATCATAAATCATTTGTTGTTTATTGTTACAGGTTTTCTTTTAATTGCATTCATTATATCTACCAAAGTGGGGAAAAATATCTGAATGATTTATTATATATTTGTATGTAATTTATAAGGCGTCCAATAAATCGGACGCCTTACATTCTGACTACATTTAGAGTGACCAACAAATTGGACGCTATGCACTTTGTTATTGTTTGTTTCACACAAAACATAAATTAATAATATATGATCGACCTAATTTATTAAACAACTTTACTGACACTTAGTTAAAAAATTATTTGAAATAATCGAATTGGCATTTTAAACTTGAGTTATTTTTTTAACAGCCTAAGTAAAATTATAATTTTCGTACATCCAAACGTAAAATTTTCTGTTGCCTTTTCCGTTTGTAAACCATAACAAATCCAAAGTGCAAGGCCTACCAAACGTAAACAGCAGCGATACGAGATCAAGCAAAGCCTACCTGGCCTACCGACGTGGACGTGTCGCGTCGGTGGTCTATGTCCAAGACTCCTCCCTTCCACCCCTCCCTCCCAGAGCAGCTTTGAATGAGAGCCGTTTCACACACGCGCGCCACCGCCACGAGTATCTGGTGGCACCTTCCAATCGTTCCCGCTAGCAGCGCCACTGAATGAAGTCTTCCTCCGTTGGTACTGCGGACACCCAACAGGGGCGCTGGGGTGCTTTTGAAAACTGCTAGGGACACATTCTACAATGGCGATGATATGTCTACTTCAATATCTATAGGTAATGCTAAAACCAACATGATCAGAAAAAACAACTATTATGTAAATGAATGACTACGTAATATTTTCAGATCACTCATATATAAATATTTTATTGCAAAACATACAAGCTTGTGTCCTGGGACTTCCGGTAGTCAATAGGGAGTACTTTTATTAAGGACGCTACTTTTATTCTGACATTATCTCATTGGGCATGATGATGGTCGGTGTGACCTGTTGAAATCGATTGCCTTTCACTATCTTTTACGTATATCTACCGTCTATAATATTTATGTCTTATATTTTATAAGATTAAATATATTTTGAAATATTGTAAGAGCTTTTTTATTTACAACTACCTATACTATAAACCAGCTATTATTATATAATTATATGTAGCTATATTTCATTAATCAACTACAAGAGACAAACAATCAGTTCTATTGTTTATTTCTTAAATATAACAGACAAACAAACTAGGGCCACTTTTACAACTTATAAAATAGAAACTGCGTCTTCGAATTTCGTCTTCCTTTTGGTCGTCAGTGTCTCAAAATTTACAAGTGACAGGTCACACAGCTGCATAATACAATAATGATGCTAAAAATATACAATATAACTTCAAACAGTTTTATCCAGGCATTGTTAAAATTTGCAGAGAGAATCATAAAAAACGTGAGCCGGACAAATGAATGTTTCGTTATTTTTTTGCAATACGAGCTTTGTCAACTTGACAAGGCTTGAGTTACGGTCTGACGTAACGCATCAGCTCAGCATCGCTGCGTAGCCACACAAACCTTTCTGTTAGTAATTTTATTTTGAAGTTTAAAAAAATGTAAAACCATATTATTATATCATCGATTTTTTCTAGGATTCATTTTAAATTAGATCAGTACAGAAATTATTTTAAAATTGATAATTTGAAATTTGGAGTGCGTTGATACTTAGTTATTTTAAGATGTATTAGTCATTGCTAAAGAAGAGAATTTACCATGAACCTACCTGTGTATTACTTTGCAAGGGTTTACTAAATTATATGTCAAATAAGGTATTCTCTAATACAAAACAGTTGCAATATGTATACTAATCAGAAGTGAGACGTGCTTTTTGATAAAAAACCGTCTTAACTATAAGGCAATGAGTTTTAGATAAAATTATTTATTTGTAATTGTATACAATTTTTGGGTTTAATGCACGATAACTAGTTACACTAGTTCTACCCTATTAATCGAACTAGATGCGGTTTTAATAAAGTTCTTCCACAGTTTAAATTTTCTTTTTATACCAACATTTTCTAAGTTCCTTTAACCATGTGTAGCACTAGGTGAGTAATATCTATGGGGCAACTCTAATACAGTAGTGTTATCACATATCTATTACAAGGAGATAGGTACAGACGAAATCATAGGTTGCTATTATGACAGTTATAATATATCAAGCAAATACAAACCAGATCACGAAAACTTAATTAATATGAAATATAATATCATAGTAAAATTGCAACTTTATCTCTCTCTCGATGTCTCAATACGTCTAGTTTTCATACTATGAAATGAATTTCGAAGATCAGTTAATTTGCAATAGGTAGTTAACAAAAAAAATTTAATACACATTCTTTTTAATTACAGAACTCAAATTTTCGGCTTAAGCCTTCATCGGGAGTAAACTGTTCAAAAACTAAACTACAAACCAATACTAAGTTTTGAAGTAGGTACGTTGTTTAAATGTAATTAACGACAAGTCATTCAATATATAATTAAAAATAAACTAAAAACTATTTAATTTCAGTATAGTATCTAAAGATACTGATAGTTGAAATCTGAAGGGAAGAGATACTAACCAGAAAGGATTAGTAAAAATTAATGTTTTAATATCAACGTGAAATGTGAGCTCCGGCGATATGACAAGCCTTGATTTACAGACTGACATATCGTGGCAAGTTCAGGATTGATACAAATCCTCAGAGCTTTGTGATTTTCATTAAAATTCAACGGTCTTAGTGCGTTCGCAGCTTTATAATGTTTTCAGTTAAAGCTAATTTTTGGTATTGAATAAACTTCATGACTGTTTTATGTTGTATTTTTGTTTATGTTTCCTTTCTTTTGTACCACTAATTAAATAACATATTTTCAATATATAAGCCCTTAATATTGTTCACTTTGACGTATAAATGATAATCTATAATATTTTTATTATAAATATATATATATCGAACAGCATATTCCTATTTATAACGTGTATAATCCTCAAACAATACTAAGATCTTTATACAAATACAGAGAGGAGTTTATCTCTATCGGATTTACAAGCATAGAACCAGGAGTTTTAAAGTTACGGCTCCATAAATCCTCAGGCTAAGGTTTAATTTTGTAATTGAATGTTCCCTGTCATAACAAATTGATGTATTTAAAATTAGCAAGCTAGCGTTATGGGACTATTTATGTCCTCAGTTTAGTGTGTGCTCCTGTGCGGAGCTGGCGTGTAGGGACATGCGCTAAATGTGGAGGTAAAACAAGGTGCACTATGCAGTTTGTGGTTGTAACGTGGCTGTGAGAGAATGACTTCCAGTGTGGTGGGATTGGGATTTATTAAAATTTCCGGCAAGATTTTTCACGAGGGCACCGCAGCAGTGCCATGCCTACACACCGTAGGGGTGTACCGAACCAAACAGCACTCAGGTTTATATTGGCGTCCCGTACAATGTCCAAATCGGCTAACCTGGTAGTCACTGGAGCCACCCCTGCCCAAGGTCTTGAGAGTGGGGAGGAAAACAGTCTGGCAGAGGCAAGGCAAGATTGTCAAGGTCGATTCAAAGTCCGAAAAGCGATTGTGTATCTATCAATAATCACTCCTATGTTCTGGGAACAGGAGACCAGAGACATTTGGACTGCCAGACTCACTCCTCTTGTTCGATTATATGTGAATAAATAATTGTTTTTTTTACAATATCTTGATGTAATATAGTGTTACATGGACAAACACAAGATCAACAACTTGCATACAGAACGGAATTGCATTATAGTACCATTTGAAGAAGCATATTGTTTAGCGAACAAATGATTTTCAAAGGCGCGGGGAATATTACTACGTGAAGTAACCGCAAACCACCACTATTCTTCGCTACTATTTGCTAATATTCCTAGATGCATTTTAACTACATTAATTTTTATATTTTTATTTTGTTTTAGGTTAATTAAAATACAGGGAATAAACACTCTCAAATGTTACACTGTTTTAAAATTGTTTAAGAATTTTAAATAACAATATTTCTGTCTATAGGTCTATAGGTCTATTTTTGTATGAATCCATGAGAAAATAATAAAAACAACATTTCAAGTGGTATTTTTATTCCTTGACATTTTTTTTGGTTGTAACTTTGAACATGTATAAAGTATTAAAAGCTAACTTAGTATTGGAGTTTCCAGCTTATATCGTTTCAAAACTTGTCCTTCCTCGTATCAAAACCTGGTATATGAAAACAAATATTTAGTAAACAAAAAGATATTATTTGTACTCTGCAAAATGGTTTAAAGATTTTAAGTAACGCCTAACCCATAGTAATCACAGTTGATAGTTGTTGAATCACGCAGATTGCATACAAACAGTTATTTTTCAAATACCTATTCCATGTCGTTTGTCAACATATTTTTTTCCACATCACCCAATTTTGTTCTTACTGATATAAGACGGAATATAATTTTATATCAATTTCACTTATTTATAGACATATATTGATAGTGCTTGGTAAATGGATTCAAATGATTGTGATTCTATTATTTTATTATAACCCCCCCCCACAGCAGTCCCATGTAATCATACTGATCACATCCATTCATCCAGCCTGCCTTACCAAAACAACCAAATTATTGTCTAAGATCACGATGTATAAATGGTTCGCCGCATCACAGTTGCTTGTTTTACATCCTGCTCGAGGTCACTTATAAAAATTCCAGTTTGTTTCTGCGTTGCCTAGAGAAATTGGTTATAGTTATACAATCATCTATTTACGTTAGTTAAAAATCAGCTCATAATCAATCAGTTATATTTTTTTACGAAAAACACTTTACAGGAGAATAGAATTTAAAAATCAAGAAAGCATTGCATTTGTGAATTTATTTTTATAGGCAGGCATACATATTTTTCATGATTACTATGCACTCAAAGAGCAGCAGAAATCATATTTAAATAAATGCATATCATACCACATTCAACTCATCATATTTTTGAAACAACTCAAAAACATACCTGATGTATGCAATTACAAATCAATTTTGTTATATTCAAATTTAATTATACTCAACAACAAGATACATTTTAAAGTATACTTTTAGTAGCGAGGAAAAGTTAGTCAGATGGTAAAAGTTTCTTCTTTCACGAGTTTTTATATGGATTTAATACTTTTAATGCAATTGGAGTAATATTGGAAATTCTGACTTTAACGAATTTATGTCATAATTATACTTGTTTATAATTTTAAAGTTAGCTTAAATAAAATAAGCCAGACACTAATTGGGTTATTTAACTGTAATGGAAACTGCGTAAATAAAACACGGTAGGCCTATTATTACTTTATCCTGGTTTCTGAAAAGTTATTAAACATTAAAACGATGCCGGAATTAATAATATCAACAAAACCACTTAATGCTTATTTTATTAAGTGTTTTAAATTGTTAATTATAATTGGTATGTTAAAAACGACTGTGTTTTCCTAAATTATTAGATCGTTCCTATATGATGACTTTTTCCTTTTATTTAACCGCAGTTATCAATCGATAGTGGTTTCATGTAAAATTTTCTTACATGCTATAACCATATTCAATTTTGTCACTTAATATATGGAATGAAAAGCCAGAAGAATATACTTTGTTGCTTATTTAAAAACAAATTCAAAATATTTTCCCATGCAAAATTTAAAATTTACATGAAATTACTTTTTGTATCAGCATATTTCAGAATTGTGGTGTGCTAAATGACGTGTCCGTTTTTATGAAACTTTATTTAAGGAAGTATTCATTTAGTAATCCCTTAATTTAGAACCTTTATACAATTGACTGAAATGAGCAAAACAACATTTAATGTCGATGTTTAAAAATATGTTTGCAGAATTTGTTTCTGCGTAGTGGTTATAATGAACTAATTCAAAATATGTATTTAACTTGTAATACAACTACCAAAAATACACTTTAAAAACATATAGACATACAAAATAAAATATAGACATTAACATTTTGTAAGTAGGGGGAAATAGATGGTTCAAAACCAGCAGCAACGGCAGTTGCTCCACTGTGGAGCTGTGGAGCCCCCCCCCCATGACGTCATCCCCCCCCCATGACGTCATCCCCACCCATGACGTCATCCCCCCCATGACGTCATCCCCCCCATGACGTCATTCCCCCCCCCCGACATCACCTGATGTGAGGATATACCTGTCCCACGACATCACCTGGCGTGAGGATTCAACTGACGATCCCCCCCCCCCGGTCGTCTACGGCACTTTTCATGATGAGGAAAAAACTTTCGAAAATTAATAACTAGCCTATTTACTCACCGATTCCCACAGGACTTTTTCCAGAGTGTAGACATATCCCAGAGGAAGCGAATGACGAAAGAACCCCATAGATCCACCATCAAACAAGGCCGCTATTAATTTTTAACTGCGTTTTCCTTATGGGATCTCGGCTGTTTACCAACCGATTTTGACGAAACTTCGCCACATGTCGGGCGGTTGCCTAAGTAAACCATCCCTTAAAGAAAATTGAAAAGCCACCGTTAAACAAGCTCTTTATTAATTTTTAAACGCATTTTCCTTATAGGATCTCGGCTGTTTACCGACCGATTTTGACGAAACTTCACCACATGTCGGGCGGTGGCCTAAGTAAACCATCGCTTAAAGAAAATTGAAAATCCACCATTAAACAAGCCCGTTATTAATTTTTAAACGCGTTTTCCTTATGGGATCTCAGCTGTTTACCGACCGATTTCGACGAAACTTCACCACATGTCGGGCGACGGCCTAAGTAAACCATCCCTTAAAGAAAATTGAAAATCCACCGTTAAACGGGCTCTCTATTAATTTTTAAACGCGTTTTCCTCATGGGATCTCGGCTGTTTGCCGACCAAACTCGATGTGACTTCGTTACACGTTGTATGCCGGCTTGGTCAACCCAAACTGCGAGCAGCTCCGCGGAGTCACGTGTCGAGGCGCGTGCTAGGGCCTACGTGACTGTCCCAGCCTGTCCACTCCTCCTCCATGCCTACGTGACCGTCCGGGCCTGTTTACTCATTAGCGGTTCCGAGAACTGTTTACTGCTTTCACCGCCTACTGTACGGTACGTAGCTATGTTACTTAAGTGATTGTCATCGCTTCCTTCATTCAGTTTGTGTTTGGAGCCCAGTGTGTGTAGACGTTCTACTTCAGTGCTGTGCTAGTTCTTACCGCACCATATTCCGAGATCTGTTAAACGTAAGTATATGTAGTCTTATAAGTTGTAGTGTGGACCACCTCAGGCTGTTTACTCATTAGCGATAATTGCCGCGATTTCGAGAATTGTTCACCGCCTTCTACTGTACGGTACGTAGCTATGTTACTTAAGTGATTGTCATCGCTTCCTTCATTCAGTTTGTGTTTGGAGCTCAGTGTGTGTAGACGTTCTACTTCAGTGCTGTGCTAGCCTTTACTGCACCATATTCTGGGATTGTTAAACGTAAGTATATGTAGCTCTTATAAGTTGTAGTGTGGAAGACTATTACATTTCCCTTTATAGTAAGATTATCTTCAATTTCTTGGAGGAAACCAGTGTACTAACATAAAACGAGGAAACCTGTGTACTAATGTTAGACGTGTCATGGTTTTAAATCTTGTCTATCATGCATCAATGTAAAGTTCCCATTCTCTAACTTACTATCTGTTCCTTCTTTTTATACAAACTAATTTAATAAAGGAGGAAACCTGTATACAAACATAAAACGAGGAAACCTGTGCACTAACATTAAATTTGCCATGGCCTTGACTCTTGTCTACCACGCATAAAGTATGTGTTATGTTACCAATGAAGTGTTCTCGTTGCGACTAATTTGTAAATGCAAGAGACTTATCATATTCGTTGTTGCAGATGAACAACCAACACCTGTGCGAGGTCTGCGGCCGAGCCTTCAGCCTGCTCAGAAACCTGAGGCGGCACGCGGAGTCCGCCCACAACGCTAGGCGTCACGACTGCCACGTCTGCGATAGGCGCTTCACAAGAGGCGACAGCCTCCGCCGCCACGTCGTCACGGTTCACGGACCACACGCCGCGGCGGAGCCCCAACCGCAACGAGCGGACCATGCCTGTCGACTGTGCCCGGCCATCTTCGCCAGCCTGGAGGACGTGCGCTGCCACATGCAAGCGGCTCACTCCGCGATGCCAGCAGCAGCTCCTTCCTCCTCCTCGAGCCCCGATCGCCACGTGGAGTGCGAGCGATGCGGTAGACGCTTCGACCGAGACTTGGAACTGAGACGACACGTCCGGACCGTCCATCCTCCCACGTTCCGTTGCGCCTACTGCGACCGCGGGTTTACCCGTCGCTTCAACCGCGACCAGCACGAGTCTCACAACTGCCCTGTTGTGAGGAACCTGGCTCAAGAACCATCCGAGTTCCGCTGCGTGTACTTCAACAAGGGGTTTACTCGCCGCTTCAACCGCGACCATCACCAGTCTCACAACTGCCCTGTTGTGAGGGACCTGACCCAAGACCGACTGCCTAGGTTGTCCTCTCCTCCTCTTCCTCACAACAACCAGTCGTTGCGCCAAGGAGCCAGCGCCGAGCCCCGATCGCGCCAGATGCCTAGCGCCGAGCCACGACCAGGACCGAGCACCGAGCCACAGCCAGGGCCCAGCACCGAGCCCCAGCCCCACCCAGGACCTAGCGCCGAGCCTCAGACCATCGATGATGAGATGGAGGGTGGTGGCCGCCTCGTGTTCCAGCTCGTACATCGGGCCTTCCGGAGTCGCCTCCTCACCTACCGCCTGACCCGGCCGTTAGACGCCTTGCTGACCGTTGAGGATGCGCTGACCCTGTTGTTTGACGAGGTTCTGAACCTGATGGAGAACGTCATGACCCAACATCCGAGCATCAAGGTGAACATGGTCCTGGAATGTGAGTTCTCTAACATTCACGGGGCCACCTGCCTGCGCTCCTTCAACACGAAGAACGTCCAACTGACCGAGGCCTCCGACTTGGAGACTTTCCTCTCCGCGACGTTCGAGACGATTGTGAAGAAGAAGGAGCAGTGCGAACTGGTAGGCAGCGGCTGGACATACCTGCGTATACGGGACCTGGAGATCCGCGTGAACGAGTACACGCCGCTCGGGGGCAGAGCGTATCTCCAGCTGCCAAGGGCTATTGCAGACAGGCGCGCTGTTGTCAATGTGCTAAACGCTGATGACATGTGCTTCATGTACGGTATCCTGGCCAAGTTCGTTGCGCGACACGCGGAGAGACCTGCAGCGTATACGCCGGACATCATTACCCGCTACGACTGGACCGGCCTGCGTTTCCCCGTGACGCTCAAGGACATCAAGATCTTTGAGGGCAAGAACAACATCAGTGTAAACGTCTACGGAATCGAGCGAGCGATGGTGGGGAGACGCCCCGATGGGACGCCAGAGTTCAAGGACCGCGTGTTCCCGCTGAATATATGCAAGCGGGAGTTGGAGGATCACAGGGACCTGCTGTACGTGACCAACGACGGGGACAGCCACTACGCATACGTCACGGACCTGAGTCGACTGGTCCGGCCCCAGCTCACCAAACGTGAAAATAGGATCTACGTCTGTAAGCGGTGCTTCGCTTACTTCGACAATCAACCCAACAAGCTAGGGTTGACGGGCGCTCAGCGTCTGGAGGAGCACAGGCGTTACTGCTACGCCAAGGCTCCTCTTCGTCTGGACTTGCCGAAGAAGCAGCAGATCCGCTTCACCCATCCAGAGTACACTAGGCGGGAGAGGTTCTGCATCTACGCGGACTTTGAGTGTGCTCTGCAGCCTGTCGCTGTTGACCCGGTGGAAGCGCCGCCACCCGGCACGACGCCCCTGCAAATGCACGTCCCGTACGCCTTCGCCTACCAGATCGTGGATTCGCTCGGCCTGGAGGAGTTTGAACCGCGTGTATACTTCGGAGCTGACGCGTCCAAGGTCTTTATGGAACGGCTCAAGATGGACGTGCTGAGCCTGTGGGAGTTCCTGTTCAGCACAAGAGCTCTGCACCCTTCTCTGACCCGGCAGGAAATGGACGAGTATCTCGCAGCGACCCGCTGCTACCTCTGCGCAAGGAGTTCACTGAGCTGGACGTCAAGGTGCGGGACCACAACCACGCCCCGCCTTACGAGTTCCGAGGAGCGGCGCACCGCTCGTGCAATCTGCGGTACAGGGAGCAGCGGGTCATCAACTGCTACTTCCATAACCTGTCCAACTACGATGCCCACTTCGTAGTGCGGGAGCTGGCCATCGACCCCGGCGATGTGGACGTGCTGGCGCACACCGAAGAGCGTTACATCGCCTTCACCCAGCGGTTTCATTTTGGCCAGCCCGGGGACAACCCACGACAGAGCAGTTTCGCGGTGCGGTTCCTCGACACCTACAGGTTCTTGTCCATGAGCCTGGCCAGCCTGGCAGCGGGACTGCCCACCGACAAGATGCGCGAGACCAGGAAGCGGTTCCCCGACGACCGGCTGTTCGACCTGGTGCGCAGGAAGGGCGTGTTCCCCTACGACTTTGTCACATCGTACGAAACGCTGTACAGGACCAGGGAGCTGCCGCCCAAGGAGGCGTTTAGGAACACCATGACCCTGGAGGACGTCAAGGACGAGGACTACCAACACGCCCTCAACGTGTGGCGAGCCTTCGAGTGTCGCCACCTCAAGGACTACGCCGACACGTACCTGCGCTGCGACATCACGCTCCTCACCGACGTCTTCGAGCAGTTCCGTGACACCTCTTTGGCCGAGTACGGACTGGACCCCGCCCACTACTACACCCTACCATCCTACGCTTGGGACGTCATGTTGAAGACCTGCGACGTGGAGCTGGGCACGATGCAGGATTTTGACATGTACCTGTTCGTGGAGCAGGGGATCCGAGGAGGGATCTCTCAGGCCGTCACCCGCTACGCCAAGGCCAACCACGACAGGTGTCCGGACTACCGCCCAGACGAACCGACACGCCACCTACTGTACCTGGACGCCAACAACCTCTACGGCTGGGCCATGTCCCAGTGCCTGCCCACCGGGAACTTCCAGTGGCTCAGCCGTGAGGAGATCGACTCCTTAGACATTGGTGCGCTGGATGCTGAAGCGGAACGGGGTTACGTCCTCGAAGTGGACCTCCGCTACCCCGCCCACCTCCACGACCTGCACAAGGACCTCCCTTACTGCTGCGAGACCAAGCGTCCGCCGACAGGGAAATACCCCAAGCTGATGACCACCCTGGATGACAAGATGCATTACGTCTGCCATTACAGGGTCTTGCAGCAGGCGTTGAACAACGGACTGGAGCTTGCAGCTGTCCACAGGGCGATCTCGTTTCGCCAGTCTCGGTGGCTAGAGCCCTACATCCTCATGAATACCGAGCTGCGGAAGAAGGCCAGGACCAAGTTCGAGCAAGACTTTTTCAAGTTAATGAACAACGCGGTCTTTGGCAAAACCATTGAGAACGTCCGCAAGCGCCTGAACGTCAAGCTGGTCTGCACTCCGGAGAAGTTCTCCAAGTACGTGGCCAAGTCCAATTTCCTGGACCGCACGTATTACACGGAGGACGTAGCTCTCGTGCACCTCGCCAGGGTAAACATCGTCCTGGAAAAGCCCATCTACGTCGGCATGTCTGTCCTGGAGCTGAGCAAGTGGCTCATGTACGAGTTTCTGCGGAAGATGAAGGACCGCTACGGTGACCGCTTAAACGTAGACTACATGGACACTGACAGCTTCGTGTTCGACATCCTATCCCAGGACATCTACAGGGAGATGATGGAGCACTTGGACGACTTCGATACTAGCGCCTACCCAAGGTCTCACCCCTGCTACAGCCCCACCAACGCCAAGGTGATAGGCAAGTTCAAGGACGAGTGTAACGGCAGATCCTTGTTCGAGTACCTCGGCCTGCGCTCAAAACTCTACTTCATGGACGTTGAGGACGAAGACAAAGGATCCAAGGCGATCAAGCGAGCCAAGGGAGTCGCCAAGGGGGTTGTTAAAAACGTCCTAACCCCTGACGACTACAGGGAATGTCTGTTTGACGGGGTGTTGAAAACCACCGTCAACACCCGTTTCCAGTCGTACCTGCACCGTGTCTTCACCGTACAAGTAGAAAAGCTATCCTTGAGCCCGGCCGATGATAAACGCTACATCTTGGCTGATGGTATCCACACCTTACCTTGGGGGCATAAGGACATCCCACCACTGCCCGCAGCAAGAAGTCGAGACAATCTCGAGGAGCAGCAAGGCGGACCTATGGAGGTGGATGAGGAGGAGGACATGGACGAAGAGTTCCCGGTGTAAACAGAACTAGGCTAATTTTTTAAATATAATTAAGTATATTTTGTAAATAGTATTCGTAAGCAAATATAGTCAAACAGTTTAGTTTACAGCATACATCTGTGTTGTTACTACCCCTTGCATTTCCCTGACATTTACTTTCAAAAGACTCTTCTAATGCAAACTGAATTTTGTAAAACTATTATGTTTTCAAAACAAAACTTTCAAAATTGTTAAAAATTCGATATTCTTTCTTAAATACTAAAGAGAAAGACAAGTGAAAACAACAGTTAACGAGAAACAACAACATTTATTGAAACACAATAAGAATATACACACAAACATATTACAATCAAGAACTCAAAAGGTATTTACTCAAAAATAGACTTAAGCGAAGATGGAGTAGAAGAGCCTACGGACCAGTGCTTCGTTATGGTGGGAGCGACCGGGTCGAAGAGCTGCACGTAGTCGCTGAGTGGTATATCGAGGACCGCCCGACAGTACAGGTAGGTGAGGCAGTAGTGGTCATAAACAGAAGTACCGTAGCCCTGGAGTCGATACCTGTTGTAGAGACTGCCACCAGGCGCTTCTCAATCTGGGTGGTGTTCATCGCGGGCGGAAGCAGTCCCCGCCGATTGTGTGATACCCTCATTACTACCAGTTTCACGCTTTATCACCACAGGCTTCACTGTATATGTCAAACCAGTGACTCTGGGGACTCCTGAATAACGGGCCACCCAAAGGTTTTCCAATCGCGTTATAATGTTCATAATCATAATATAGATTTCATAGTCTTTATTTTCATCCAAATATAAGTTGCAACCATGTGTATACTGACCTCTATGATGTAACTGGATGTTCAAGAACACATTACCCTGATTGGCGGGATTTTGTACTGTATGTTGATAACCGGAATCTACCCAACTGACAGTCGGTGGTGAATCGTTCGAATCTTTTTCCACAAGCTCCAAGTCTCCAGGTAGTTCCGGGTGATTGACACTTCTACTGTTGTCGTTTATGCAACTGCTATCGGCACATATGCTGACGTTCTGGGAACCTCCCCCTTCGGTTATTTGGTTGGATGATGGTGATGCAAAGTCTTCAGATATCTCCGGAGCATTGCCACTTTCAATGTCGTTTATACAACTGCTATCAATACATGTGTTGACTTTCTGCGGACCTCTTCCTGCTGAGGTTTGTATGAACGATCTCGGTTGTGAGGAACGATTGTTTCTTCGCTTCCTTCTAACACAGAGGTGGTGCTGACGATGATGAAGACGAAGTCCATCTCGCGACGTGAACGACTCCTCACAGTATGGACATTTCCAGGTCGCCAGCTTCGATGGTGTGGCGACTGACCGTTTCAGTGATGGTGCTGGCGGTGGTTGTTCAGGACTTCGTGGAGAAAAGTACATGGTGCTGTAGCCTTCCATCGCTTCCAACTCCTTCAACAACGTCTGGACTGATTCATCCACTTCAATTGCACTAGCCATGTTTGTGTTTACTTTGCAACATCACTAGACAAACTGAATGAAGGAAGCGATGACAATCACTTAAGTAACATAGCTACGTACCGTACAGTAGAAGGCGGTGAACAATTCTCGAAATCGCGGCAATTATCGCTAATGAGTAAACAGCCTGAGGTGGTTCACACTACAACTTATAAGACTACATATACTTACGTTTAACAGATCTCGGAGTATGGTGCGGTAAGGACTAGCACAGCACTGAAGTAGAACGTCTACGCACACTGAGCTTCAAACACAAACTGAATGAAGGAAGCGATGACAATCACTTAAGTAACATAGTTACGTACCGTACAGTAGAAGGCGGTGGACAATTCTCGAAATCGCGGCAATTATCGCTAATGAGTAAACAGCCTGGGGCAGTCACGTAGGCACGGGGTGATGACGTAACCGCGGTCGCGCGCGACGTTCATGCATCCCCAAACCTAACTTAAACCTGCGTCGCGACGTTCATGCATCCTCAAACCTAACTTAAACCTGCGTCTGTAAACCTAACCTAAACCTGCGTCTGTAAACCTAACGCACGCATTGGCCTACCTTAAGTAGTGAAGTCGTGGACCGCGGTTACGTCATCACCCCGTGCCTACGTGACTGCCCCAGGCTGTTTACTCATTAGCGATAATTGCCGCGATTTAGAGAATTGTCCACCGCCTTCTACTGTACGGTACGTAGCTATGTTACTTAAGTGATTGTCATCGCTTCCTTCATTCAGTTTGTGTTTGAAGCTCAGTGTGCGTAGACGTTCTACTTCAGTGCTGTGCTAGTCCTTACCGCACCATACTCCGAGATCTGTTAAACGTAAGTATATGTAGTCTTATAAGTTGTAGTGTGAACCACCTCAGGCTGTTTACTCATTAGCGATAATTGCCGCGATTTCGAGAATTGTTCACCGCCTTCTACTGTACGGTACGTAGCTATGTTACTTAAGTGATTGTCATCGCTTCCTTCATTCAGTTTGTCTAGTGATGTTGCAAAGTAAACACAAACATGGCTAGTGCAATTGAAGTGGATGAATCAGTCCAGACGTTGTTGAAGGAGTTGGAAGCGATGGAAGGCTACAGCACCATGTACTTTTCTCCACGAAGTCCTGAACAACCACCGCCAGCACCATCACTGAAACGGTCAGTCGCCACACCATCGAAGCTGGCGACCTGGAAATGTCCATACTGTGAGGAGTCGTTCACGTCGCGAGATGGACTTCGTCTTCATCATCGTCAGCACCACCTCTGTGTTAGAAGGAAGCGAAGAAACAATCGTTCCTCACAACCGAGATCGTTCATACAAACCTCAGCAGGAAGAGGTCCGCAGAAAGTCAACACATGTATTGATAGCAGTTGTATAAACGACATTGAAAGTGGCAATGCTCCGGAGATATCTGAAGACTTTGCATCACCATCATCCAACCAAATAACCGAAGGGGGAGGTTCCCAGAACGTCAGCATATGTGCCGATAGCAGTTGCATAAACGACAACAGTAGAAGTGTCAATCACCCGGAACTACCTGGAGACTTGGAGCTTGTGGAAAAAGATTCGAACGATTCACCACCGACTGTCAGTTGGGTAGATTCCGGTTATCAACATACAGTACAAAATCCCGCCAATCAGGGTAATGTGTTCTTGAACATCCAGTTACATCATAGAGGTCAGTATACACATGGTTGCAACTTATATTTGGATGAAAATAAAGACTATGAAATCTATATTATGATTATGAACATTATAACGCGATTGGAAAACCTTTGGGTGGCCCGTTATTCAGGAGTCCCCAGAGTCACTGGTTTGACATATACAGTGAAGCCTGTGGTGATAAAGCGTGAAACTGGTAGTAATGAGGGTATCACACAATCGGCGGGGACTGCTTCCGCCCGCGATGAACACCACCCAGATTGAGAAGCGCCTGGTGGCAGTCTCTACAACAGGTATCGACTCCAGGGCTACGGTACTTCTGTTTATGACCACTACTGCCTCACCTACCTGTACTGTCGGGCGGTCCTCGATATACCACTCAGCGACTACGTGCAGCTCTTCGACCCGGTCGCTCCCACCATAACGAAGCACTGGTCCGTAGGCTCTTCTACTCCATCTTCGCTTAAGTCTATTTTTGAGTAAATACCTTTTGAGTTCTTGATTGTAATATGTTTGTGTGTATATTCTTATTGTGTTTCAATAAATGTTGTTGTTTCTCGTTAACTGTTGTTTTCACTTGTCTTTCTCTTTAGTATTTAAGAAAGAATATCGAATTTTTAACAATTTTGAAAGTTTTGTTTTGAAAACATAATAGTTTTACAAAATTCAGTTTGCATTAGAAGAGTCTTTTGAAAGTAAATGTCAGGGAAATGCAAGGGGTAGTAACAACACAGATGTATGCTGTAAACTAAACTGTTTGACTATATTTGCTTACGAATACTATTTACAAAATATACTTAATTATATTTAAAAAATTAGCCTAGTTCTGTTTACACCGGGAACTCTTCGTCCATGTCCTCCTCCTCATCCACCTCCATAGGTCCGCCTTGCTGCTCCTCGAGATTGTCTCGACTTCTTGCTGCGGGCAGTGGTGGGATGTCCTTATGCCCCCAAGGTAAGGTGTGGATACCATCAGCCAAGATGTAGCGTTTATCATCGGCCGGGCTCAAGGATAGCTTTTCTACTTGTACGGTGAAGACACGGTGCAGGTACGACCGGAAACGGGTGTTGACGGTGGTTTTCAACACCCCGTCAAACAGACATTCCCTGTAGTCGTCAGGGGTTAGGACGTTTTTAACAACCCCCTTGGCGACTCCCTTGGCTCGCTTGATCGCCTTGGATCCGTTGTCTTCGTCCTCAACGTCCATGAAGTAGAGTTTTGAGCGCAGGCCGAGGTACTCGAACAAGGATCTGCCGTTACACTCGTCCTTGAACTTGCCAATCACCTTGGCGTTGGTGGGGCTGTAGCAGGGGTGAGACCTTGGGTAGGCGCTAGTATCGAAGTCGTCCAAGTGCTCCATCATCTCCCTGTAGATGTCCTGGGATAGGATGTCGAACACGAAGCTGTCAGTGTCCATGTAGTCTACGTTTAAGCGGTCACCGTAGCGGTCCTTCATCTTCCGCAGAAACTCGTACATGAGCCACTTGCTCAGCTCCAGGACAGACATGCCGACGTAGATGGGCTTTTCCAGGACGATGTTTACCCTGGCGAGGTGCACGAGAGCTACGTCCTCCGTGTAATACGTGCGGTCCAGGAAATTGGACTTGGCCACGTACTTGGAGAACTTCTCCGGAGTGCAGACCAGCTTGACGTTCAGGCGCTTGAGGACGTTCTCAATGGTTTTGCCAAAGACCGCGTTGTTCATTAACTTGAAAAAGTCTTGCTCGAACTTGGTCCTGGCCTTCTTCCGCAGCTCGGTATTCATGAGGATGTAGGGCTCTAGCCACCGAGACTGGCGAAACGAGATCGCCCTGTGGACAGCTGCAAGCTCCAGTCCGTTGTTCAACGCCTGCTGCAAGACCCTGTAATGGCAGACGTAATGCATCTTGTCATCCAGGGTGGTCATCAGCTTGGGGTATTTCCCTGTCGGCGGACGCTTGGTCTCGCAGCAGTAAGGGAGGTCCTTGTGCAGGTCGTGGAGGTGGGCGGGGTAGCGGAGGTCCACTTCGAGGACGTAACCCCGTTCCGCTTCAGCATCCAGCGCACCAATGTCTAAGGAGTCGATCTCCTCACGGCTGAGCCACTGGAAGTTCCCGGTGGGCAGGCACTGGGACATGGCCCAGCCGTAGAGGTTGTTGGCGTCCAGGTACAGTAGGTGGCGTGTCGGTTCGTCTGGGCGGTAGTCCGGACACCTGTCGTGGTTGGCCTTGGCGTAGCGGGTGACGGCCTGAGAGATCCCTCCTCGGATCCCCTGCTCCACGAACAGGTACATGTCAAAATCCTGCATCGTGCCCAGCTCCACGTCGCAGGTCTTCAACATGACGTCCCAAGCGTAGGATGGTAGGGTGTAGTAGTGGGCGGGGTCCAGTCCGTACTCGGCCAAAGAGGTGTCACGGAACTGCTCGAAGACGTCGGTGAGGAGCGTGATGTCGCAGCGCAGGTACGTGTCGGCGTAGTCCTTGAGGTGGCGACACTCGAAGGCTCGCCACACGTTGAGGGCGTGTTGGTAGTCCTCGTCCTTGACGTCCTCCAGGGTCATGGTGTTCCTAAACGCCTCCTTGGGCGGCAGCTCCCTGGTCCTGTACAGCGTTTCGTACGATGTGACAAAGTCGTAGGGGAACACGCCCTTCCTGCGCACCAGGTCGAACAGCCGGTCGTCGGGGAACCGCTTCCTGGTCTCGCGCATCTTGTCGGTGGGCAGTCCCGCTGCCAGGCTGGCCAGGCTCATGGACAAGAACCTGTAGGTGTCGAGGAACCGCACCGCGAAACTGCTCTGTCGTGGGTTGTCCCCGGGCTGGCCAAAATGAAACCGCTTGGTGAAGGCGATGTAACGCTCTTCGGTGTGCGCCAGCACGTCCACATCGCCGGGGTCGATGGCCAGCTCCCGCACTACGAAGTGGGCATCGTAGTTGGACAGGTTATGGAAGTAGCAGTTGATGACCCGCTGCTCCCTGTACCGCAGATTGCACGAGCGGTGCGCCGCTCCTCGGAACTCGTAAGGCGGGGCGTGGTTGTGGTCCCGCACCTTGACGTCCAGCTCAGTGAACTCCTTGCGCAGAGGTAGCAGCGGGTCGCTGCGAGATACTCGTCCATTTCCTGCCGGGTCAGAGAAGGGTGCAGAGCTCTTGTGCTGAACAGGAACTCCCACAGGCTCAGCACGTCCATCTTGAGCCGTTCCATAAAGACCTTGGACGCGTCAGCTCCGAAGTATACACGCGGTTCAAACTCCTCCAGGCCGAGCGAATCCACGATCTGGTAGGCGAAGGCGTACGGGACGTGCATTTGCAGGGGCGTCGTGCCGGGTGGCGGCGCTTCCACCGGGTCAACAGCGACAGGCTGCAGAGCACACTCAAAGTCCGCGTAGATGCAGAACCTCTCCCGCCTAGTGTACTCTGGATGGGTGAAGCGGATCTGCTGCTTCTTCGGCAAGTCCAGACGAAGAGGAGCCTTGGCGTAGCAGTAACGCCTGTGCTCCTCCAGACGCTGAGCGCCCGTCAACCCTAGCTTGTTGGGTTGATTGTCGAAGTAAGCGAAGCACCGCTTACAGACGTAGATCCTATTTTCACGTTTGGTGAGCTGGGGCCGGACCAGTCGACTCAGGTCCGTGACGTATGCGTAGTGGCTGTCCCCGTCGTTGGTCACGTACAGCAGGTCCCTGTGATCCTCCAACTCCCGCTTGCATATCTTCAGCGGGAACACGCGGTCCTTGAACTCTGGCGTCCCATCGGGGCGTCTCCCCACCATCGCTCGCTCGATTCCGTAGACGTTTACACTGATGTTGTTCTTGCCCTCAAAGATCTTGATGTCCTTGAGCGTCACGGGGAAACGCAGGCCGGTCCAGTCGTAGCGGGTAATGATGTCCGGCGTATACGCTGCAGGTCTCTCCGCGTGTCGCGCAACGAACTTGGCCAGGATACCGTACATGAAGCACATGTCATCAGCGTTTAGCACATTGACAACAGCGCGCCTGTCTGCAATAGCCCTTGGCAGCTGGAGATACGCTCTGCCCCCGAGCGGCGTGTACTCGTTCACGCGGATCTCCAGGTCCCGTATACGCAGGTATGTCCAGCCGCTGCCTACCAGTTCGCACTGCTCCTTCTTCTTCACAATCGTCTCGAACGTCGCGGAGAGGAAAGTCTCCAAGTCGGAGGCCTCGGTCAGTTGGACGTTCTTCGTGTTGAAGGAGCGCAGGCAGGTGGCCCCGTGAATGTTAGAGAACTCACATTCCAGGACCATGTTCACCTTGATGCTCGGATGTTGGGTCATGACGTTCTCCATCAGGTTCAGAACCTCGTCAAACAACAGGGTCAGCGCATCCTCAACGGTCAGCAAGGCGTCTAACGGCCGGGTCAGGCGGTAGGTGAGGAGGCGACTCCGGAAGGCCCGATGTACGAGCTGGAACACGAGGCGGCCACCACCCTCCATCTCATCATCGATGGTCTGAGGCTCGGCGCTAGGTCCTGGGTGGGGCTGGGGCTCGGTGCTGGGCCCTGGCTGTGGCTCGGTGCTCGGTCCTGGTCGTGGCTCGGCGCTAGGCATCTGGCGCGATCGGGGCTCGGCGCTGGCTCCTTGGCGCAACGACTGGTTGTTGTGAGGAAGAGGAGGAGAGGACAACCTAGGCAGTCGGTCTTGGGTCAGGTCCCTCACAACAGGGCAGTTGTGAGACTGGTGATGGTCGCGGTTGAAGCGGCGAGTAAACCCCTTGTTGCAGTACACGCAGCGGAACTCGGATGGTTCTTGAGCCAGGTTCCTCACAACAGGGCAGTTGTGAGACTCGTGCTGGTCGCGGTTGAAGCGACGGGTAAACCCGCGGTCGCAGTAGGCGCAACGGAACGTGGGAGGATGGACGGTCCGGACGTGTCGTCTCAGTTCCAAGTCTCGGTCGAAGCGTCTACCGCATCGCTCGCACTCCACGTGGCGATCGGGGCTCGAGGAGGAGGAAGGAGCTGCTGCTGGCATCGCGGAGTGAGCCGCTTGCATGTGGCAGCGCACGTCCTCCAGGCTGGCGAAGATGGCCGGGCACAGTCGACAGGCATGGTCCGCTCGTTGCGGTTGGGGCTCCGCCGCGGCGTGTGGTCCGTGAACCGTGACGACGTGGCGGCGGAGGCTGTCGCCTCTTGTGAAGCGCCTATCGCAGACGTGGCAGTCGTGACGCCTAGCGTTGTGGGCGGACTCCGCGTGCCGCCTCAGGTTTCTGAGCAGGCTGAAGGCTCGGCCGCAGACCTCGCACAGGTGTTGGTTGTTCATCTGCAACAACGAATATGATAAGTCTCTTGCATTTACAAATTAGTCGCAACGAGAACACTTCATTGGTAACATAACACATACTTTATGCGTGGTAGACAAGAGTCAAGGCCATGGCAAATTTAATGTTAGTGCACAGGTTTCCTCGTTTTATGTTTGTATACAGGTTTCCTCCTTTATTAAATTAGTTTGTATAAAAAGAAGGAACAGATAGTAAGTTAGAGAATGGGAACTTTACATGGATGCATGATAGACAAGATTTAAAACCATGACACGTCTAACATTAGTACACAGGTTTCCTCGTTTTATGTTAGTACACTGGTTTCCTCCAAGAAATTGAAGATAATCTTACTATAAAGGGAAATGTAATAGTCTTCCACACTACAACTTATAAGAGCTACATATACTTACGTTTAACAATCCCAGAATATGGTGCAGTAAAGGCTAGCACAGCACTGAAGTAGAACGTCTACACACACTGAGCTCCAAACACAAACTGAATGAAGGAAGCGATGACAATCACTTAAGTAACATAGCTACGTACCGTACAGTAGAAGGCGGTGAACAATTCTCGAAATCGCGGCAATTATCGCTAATAAGACTACATATACTTACGTTTAACAGATCTCGGAATATGGTGCGGTAAGAACTAGCACAGCACTGAAGTAGAACGTCTACACACACTGGGCTCCAAACACAAACTGAATGAAGGAAGCGATGACAATCACTTAAGTAACATAGCTACGTACCGTACAGTAGGCGGTGAAAGCAGTAAACAGTTCTCGGAACCGCTAATGAGTAAACAGGCCCGGACGGTCACGTAGGCATGGAGGAGGAGTGGACAGGCTGGGACAGTCACGTAGGCCCTAGCACGCGCCTCGACACGTGACTCCGCGGAGCTGCTCGCAGTTTGGGTTGACCAAGCCGGCATACAACGTGTAACGAAGTCACATCGAGTTTGGTCGGCAAACAGCCGAGATCCCATGAGGAAAACGCGTTTAAAAATTAATAGAGAGCCCGTTTAACGGTGGATTTTCAATTTTCTTTAAGGGATGGTTTACTTAGGCCGTCGCCCGACATGTGGTGAAGTTTCGTCAAAATCGGTCGGTAAACAGCCGAGATCCTATAAGGAAAATGCGTTTAAAAATTAATAAAGAGCTTGTTTAACGGTGGCTTTTCAATTTTCTTTAAGGGATGGTTTACTTAGGCAACCGCCCGACATGTGGCGAAGTTTCGTCAAAATCGGTTGGTAAACAGCCGAGATCCCATAAGGAAAACGCAGTTAAAAATTAATAGCGGCCTTGTTTGATGGTGGATCTATGGGGTTCTTTCGTCATTCGCTTCCTCTGGGATATGTCTACACTCTGGAAAAAGTCCTGTGGGAATCGGTGAGTAAATAGGCTAGTTATTAATTTTCGAAATTTTTTTCCTCATCATGAAAAGTGCCGTAGACGACCGGGGGGGGGGGGGGGTCGTCAGTTGAATCCTCACGCCAGGTGATGTCGTGGGACAGGTATATCCTCACATCAGGTGATGTCGGGGGGGGGAATGACGTCATGGGGGGGATGACGTCATGGGGGGGGATGACGTCATGGGGGGGGGCTCCACAGCTCCACAGTGGAGCAACTGCCGTTGCTGCTGGTTTTGAACCATCTATTTCCCCCTACTTTTGTAGATGCTATAAAGTTGATGTAAACATAAAATATTATGAAATAATGTTCTGTACTACCAAAAATACACTTTAAAAACATATAGACATACAAAATAAAATATATATTAACATTTTGTATATGCTATAAAGTTGATGTAAACATAAAATATTATGAAATAATGTTCTGTACTGTTTTATAAATAGTTCAACATTTTTAAACATCGTCTTCAAAGTAATCGTACATGCACAAATATACTATTAATACATTTTTGCCTACAGAAAATGTAAATGTATAGGCTAAAAATACACCCTTCACAGCAAACCTGTATACTCAAAGAATTTCCAATGGAGATATAAATGCCTAAATGCTACATAAAGCCACTTACCAAGTTTCATAAAAATATATTAACAAATAAGCGATATATACAATTTTAATGATTCTCCATAACAATAACATTGGGGCTTAGTACGCAGGTTTGCTGCAATAAGGACCACAAAACATGGGTTTTTATGCTAATATCAATATAATTCAACTAGGTAAAGTCGTATACCAGTTTTTATTCTTTAATATTCATAATTAAGGGAGACAGAGGATTTAATTATTCTCCATAAGAATAACATGGGGGCTGAGTACGCAGGTTTGCTGCTACGGGAGAGTGGGCAAAACAAATTTGTTTAGCAAATATCAATCGATCACAACGAAATGAAGCTGTATACCAAGTTTCGTCAGTATACTTTCATAAATAAGCGAGATATAAAATTTGTTTTCCTCCATAAAAAAGTCAACGTACAGTGTTTAGCACTTTCAATATCTCAGTAACCAATTGTCGTAGAGGAATGATCAAAATACCAAATAGTGTGATTTTTTAAGCTAAATCGAATGGTGAAAACTAAAATTGGACTATTTCAAAAATTATATGTAAAAAATTCGAAAAACCCATTTTTGGGGTACAAAACCCCCCCCAAAATACCCCTTCGGATAGAGCGATCGGACTGGTTTTCGAACTTAGAGTCATAAATGTTGCTTTACACGTTTATATCAAGTTTCATCAAAATCTAATAAGTTTTACTAGAGTTATCGTGCTCACGGACACACACACACACACACACACACACACACACACACACACACACACACACACACACACACACACACACACACACACACACACACACACACATATATATATATGTATACAGTTTTGAAAGAATGGTGTTTTTGGGGTCTGGGGACCTCAAAACGAAAATTTATCATGGTCCCGGGCCTAGGTCTTACCATGCCACCTACGGTGATAGCTTCTTCCCGATAGGGGAAATTTGCAAATAATAGAGAAAAAAACCTTCTATCTTTTAGTATAGTTATTTTTTTAGAATCCTGCATACTGTTCAATTCCTACTGTTTCGAGTATTGGAATTTTTTGGATTTTTACATTTATTTGGACGAATAGATTTTGATTTTGATTTTTTTGTATGCAACTTTACAACCATGCTTCAATAAAAATACCAGTTTAAAGAGAGTAACTGTTGTATAAGTTAACATTATTATCTTAAAATTAAGAGGTTGGTTTAAATGATTATTTCAGGAAGAAGGTTTTAAATTATACTCAAAATCCTAAAATAATTTAATACAATACGTCCACGAACATAGGGAAAATTAAAGTTTGCAATTAAAATTTAAAAAGGAGAGCTTAGCAAACAAAAGCTTTTGATTTTGTTAGTGAGGGTAAACGTAAGACTTCATTATTCTTCAGTCCTTGACGTTTATTGCTTCGAATGAATTTGTATTTGTAAAAAAAGGTTTCTAAACGTAATTATTTTACAAATTTATAAAGCTCAAAGGTAATAATCAAAAGTAGGTTCATAACCCAGTTAATAAACAAAATATTCCTACTTTTAACCGCAGAATTAGAGTATTCTCCGTTACCGATTATCTAATATTAATATTAACCATTTGATTTATTTATTTAGTAGCATGAAACGTGTTGTTACAACTAAACATAATAGCAAACTACGTCTGACATTACTAACTGTTGTCATATTAAGTCCCTTAAGTCTATATTTCCTTTGGAGTGTTGTGAGACATAGTTTATTTTTCCTGTTTATTTATTTTTTAAGTAGGACTTTGGTTGACTTAATTTTAATGTTGTGCATTTTTAGGGATTTATTACTTAAATATTTAGTTGGATAATTGAACGAAGTGAAGTTTATCCTTATAGACAACTTTACTGCTTAAGACTGGTAAGAGAATCAATTCAACTGGCGTGTCTGTGAACAAAATAACTCGAGAAAGCCTCCACAGTTAAACTTAAAATTTTCCAGATAAACTTAACAGGTCAAAATCTCGGTCGAGCTCATTATCCAGATAATTTCGTTCAGTATTAATAAAATCGTCTTAAAACCAAATTTATTTTTTTCATTATAAGAATAACATTAGAAGCCACTTTAATGGTACTTGAATCGTTAATATTTAGTCGACGTCTATGTTCCAACAACAGAGTAACAATAGTTAGTTTACTGGAGTATACTTTGTTATACTGGAAAACAAAAGGTTTTTACCAACAAAAAAACACACAAGAGGGATAAATCGAACTATATTTTTAAGTTGTGAGCATATTTCTTATTTTATAAAATTATTAAGTGTACGTTAAAAAAAAACCATACAGTTAATATTCCCTTAGTATGCCTACTCTGTGTAAATATCGTCAGTCGTCGGAGGTGACGATTGTAACAGTGGCAGACGACGAGTGTGGCAGATGCAAAACTCAAAATAACTTTCCAAAATATATGACTGTAGATACTAAGATAATAATTTAACATATAAAATAGTTTGTTTTATTAAATTGTCTTAGACAATTATTGGTGATATTGTGATTGTCATGTGTAAAAAGTACAAAGCCCCAATTTGTTTAGAAAGCTTTCATCAAGTTAGTCACAGTAAGCGACCAACCTTAAAATTTATTTTGTAGGACAATTATTTGCTATGTTACATTTTCACTAAATCAATAATAAAAATTGTCTACATTACCTAAAATACATTACCAGTAATGTTATAGGTAACCACAATAAAGGCTATAGACTATTCTAACCAAACAGCAGTACTCGAAAGGTTATCTTGAATGATTTGACATAGCCTAGGGTTGGATTACAGTAAGAGTAAGCCGACATTAAACTGGTAATACAATGTTAAATGTTTATAGCATTTAATTTCATGATAGCCTAGGCTATTGAAACAATATATTTAAATCTCATTTTGTCATCTAAATAACTAGACCTGACGACTTATTGTTAATCCTTAAGGATATTTTGAGTAGGCCTATAGAAATTTTTAACATTAGTTCATTTAGAAAACTCGCTGTTCTCTTAAAAGTTAAATTAACCACACTGCTAAAGTCACTGCCTAGCCCAAAATACTCTGTTTGTTCTAAGATAAAGCACCCATGCCAATCCTAACAATAAACCATACCTGAAATCTTCAATTTATTTTAAAAATAAATAAATTTACAGATTGTTACAACATTTTCTTTGATAAAAACAAGTGACAAATGTATGAATGTTTTTCTACGGATAACATTTTTGGTTGGCGACGGGATCCGAACCCGAAACCTTAGGCTCTAAGAGCCAGTGCGATACCCACTCAGCCACCACGGTAAGTGGTATTTGGGGAGAAGGGACACAAGCTATAGCTATATAGATATAAAACCCGGATTCTGGCGGCAGTTAAATGATAACGGAATGTATTCTGATGATGTTACTAAAATCAGATATTGAATTTTGTATGAGACGCAATTTAAGTTTGATCATGTTTAGATTATCCTTATACGCGAGGAATGAGCGTACACCTAGTTTACCTTCCTCCATTTATATAATAAATGTGGCAGAAAAATTATTGTCAATGGGATTTTAAAATCATTTAGATTCATACGTGTAATAAGTTTTACAATTTTATCTTGAATTGATTATGAAATACTATATTAACATTTACATTCAGAAAAGTTGTTAATTAATGCAGGACATATGTTTTATTTAGTTATTAGCTAGTTTAATCCGTTGAATAACATGTTAAAGTGGTATTTTTCCAAATGGCTGCACACGTGTCCTGAATTTTTATTTAAGTCTACCAAACTCGTTTTAAGTGAATTACCACTTATATTCTTTGGTACAGTACAGTTTTGCAACAAATCTCACCTCTCTTCGGATTTAGGACAGACAAAGTACGGATTAAAAACCCATTTAATAATATTCAAAACGTACATTAAACTATTGTGATGTTAGATCAAGGGAGAGCTACAGGGCTAAGGAAGTGACGTTGTTTTTGTTGTAGCTTGATTAGAGCATCAGCAGTTAACCAAACAATAAATCAATTAATTAGGAGTCAATTACTTAGCACCCTAGTTTACTAAAACCAGCCTGAATTTTATACGTTGTAAAGGTTATTTTTCCTATAAACTCCTTAGAAACAAATGGTAATACCTTCTGTGAAAACAATAAAAAGACAAGAGTAATAATAGGATATCATCCATGTGGTCGGGAGGATGGAGAAGTGGGAATGTAACGTCACCGTAATTGCAACGATATTTCACGCTACAATTTAGGCCTGTCACGAGGTAAATTCTTCCTTTGCGAGGAACCAACGTTGAAAGTTTAGTTTTGGACATTGAATGTTTGTGTTATTATTTAAACACGTCTAATCACTATTTATTTAGGTTTTTTTAACAATGTACTCCATTGGTTAAATCACTTGTCCTCTCAACCACGGGATACCTCTATTTTACGGGATATTCACAATGTCAAAGCCACATATTTTTGTAAGAATTTACATAGAGTAAAAGTTAATTTTCAGCTGCGACCTATAGCGTTCTGTTTACAATAGTTTTAGATTTGTTGTGGGGAATTTAAATTGGATAAATGTCATAATTCTTATCACAAATTAAGTACAAACTTAATACAAACCAATATTTACTTGTATACAATATTACTTGATACATTTATGTTTTGTTCTATTTTTTCAGTCCATAAATGCATTAAATATTTTAAAATTTAATCACCAAGCTCGCAAAAATCTAATAAGTAAACCTTATAGACCTATGGATTTTTCATAAAGGTGAACATAACACGTATTAATGTGAACAAAATTAAAGAATGTTTGTATGTAATGTTGTTCCGAAACTATCACTGAGTAACAACAATACAGTGCTATTTAGGCCTATATACTCATCCAACTGTTTACTTACCTTTTGGCAAATGCAGTGAACCGGAAAATTACATGTTCGCATGTTATGTTCCCTATGGTAATTAACTGAATTTTAAATAAATAAACAAAGTTTTAGTACTGCTGTAATCTATCCCTTGCGAGAATTAGGTAAATAAGTTATAGTAAATAAATTATAACCCCGTCGCGGCAAACATGCGTGCTCAGCGAATTTCCAATCCATATATATGTGCCTCACTACTACATAGAGCCACTATTTCACAAAAATACATTCATAAATAAGTGGTATATAACTATTGATTTATTCTCCTTAAGAACAACATTAGAGCTGAGTACGCAGGTTTGCTGCAACGAGGAAGATAATAAATGTGTATCTTTGCAATTATCAATATAACTTGACCAGGTGAAGCTACATACCAAATTTTGTTAGTTTCGGTTCATAACTAAGGGAGATATAAAACTTTACTTATTCTGCATATGAATAACATGGGGGCAGGTTTATTGCTTCGGGTAAAATCAACAAAAACCTCTATTTATGCAAATATCAATATACCACAACTATTTGAAGCCAAATACCAAGTTTAATCAATATACATTCATAAATAATCGAGATATCAAATTGTATTTATCCTCCTTAAGGATAACATTAGTCAACGTCCTGTGTTTAGTACTTTGAATATCTCTGCAACGGTTGGACGTAGAACAACAATTAAAACACAAAAATGATTGTTTTGTAGAGATAAACAGATTCGTAAAAAGAAATGTGAAGTTTTTAGTAAAATTATCTGAGGATAATCCAAGATCCTTTTTCTCATAAGATTAACATGAGAAATTTTATGGACATGTTTTTTGACTTTTCTCTGTAACCACTTAACCTAGGTTAATGATTAAAAATAACAAATTATTTGTTTTTAAGCTCTATAAAATGTCTATAACCAAAATTGAGTGTTTTAAAATTTTAGTGAAAAAATTCAAAAAACTGATTATTGGAAAATTTAAAACCCCCATCAAATACCCTTCCCATAGTCCGATCGATCTGGTTTTCGAACTTAAAGTCATAAATGTTACTCTACACATTTGTGCCAAATTTCATCAAAATCGGGAATTTATTTCAAAAGTTATCGTGGTTACGGACATATATGTATATAATATAATATATATTTTATATATATATATATATAATAAATATAATATATATAATATATATAAATTTGAACGAATAATGTTTTTGGCATCTGGGGACCTCAAAAAAAAGTTATCGTTGTCTCAGGCTTAAGTCTTACCATGCAACCTACGGTAATAGCTTCTTCCCTATAGGGGAAATTTGCTAAAATCGGAAATAATTAATATTGTTCCTGCGTAGTAAAATGTTGTAAGGGATATTACGTTTAATTTAAAATTTAAAATAGGCATTAAGAGAAAAAGCGGTCCTTTAGAACGCTTGTTTTAGAAACAACTTTCCCTTTGATGCCTGTGCAACAAAGGTTACCAATCAATTACTTATTCCTTTGAACTCATCAGAAAATTAAAGTAAAAAGGATTTGCTTATTGCTGCACAAATCTCTGAATCCTCAAAACAATTAAAATACTCTTAACAAATGGGACAAACGTTGTTTGTTCAGAATGATATTTAGTCAATATTAGTGTTTGTTTTTGCGTTTCTACGCCAGTTTTTTTTAACATATTGATAGGGAATAGTCAAACCCTGGTCTTGTTACTACCTAAGGTCGACCTGTTCTTAGAAACGATCATTAATTATTTAAAAATGGCAGCTGGGACCAGTTTCGAACCTCTCAAAATTTTGCGATTTTGATTAGGATCGATCTGACGAACCTCGGATTATGAGGCGAGCACGCTAACCACAACACTCCCTCACCTGATCGTTTTTATTCTAAACGACATATTTAAAAATAAATTTTACTCAAGATAAATCTTAGATGTATTTATTTTGTTTGTAGTAGTTTGACAGTTATTTAAACTATACCTTAAATTATGCTATTTATTAAAATTCACTCACAGTTATTTTGTAGAATTTAAACCATAACGGTTTAGCAATAAAATTCTTAAAGATAGTTTCACAAAGTACAAAATTGTCCTCAACTTGTCTGGAGTTTTAGAATTTACTCACCAATTTTTTGAATTTGCAAACACACGAATGTTGCATGTGTGATTGTGTGGTTGTCTAGGATTTTTTTAATTAAGAGTGGTAGGTGAGGTAGTTTTTTGGAGAAAAGGGGGAGGATAATTATTACAGTAATTACTCCGATGTCTCCACTGTAAATCATGAGCTGTCAACCAACAACGATTCATGTGACACGAAACTTAACATTTTTACATTATGCTCTTTTATAACCTTCGTGTTTGTGTTGGTACCGGGTGATGTGGTAGATATTAGAACTGTCTTCCTTTGTTAAAAGATGTAATACAAATGACAGAGCCTGTTACATACGTATGATTACCCATTGATCATGTTTGTTTTCAGTATATGAGATAGTTTGTCTTTCACGATTAATCATACTAATTATGGTTATCTTCTTAATAAAGCCTTGTTTACAATTTACCTAATTTCGATTAGTCTAAGTGGTCGAACAACAATGAACTAACATCATCAACAATTTAATCGCATTAAAGCTTACAAACATGTTTGTAACGGAGAACGTACGCGGTGGTGTTGATTTGAACGGTAACTACAGGCAAACTGTTTGCATTGCAGCTTTGGTTTGCTTTCCTTTGAGCAATGCATATTTGTTTCTATTGGTTGTTAGAATATTAATAACCAATCAGTATTTATATTGTTTTTCTAGGAAATATTGTACAAGATCCCTCAATTAGTTTCGACATTTAGTTAATATTTGTTTTTGCAACATATTACCATATGGGTGAATCTATTTCATAGGTGCTATGGGTAACATACAAAAATAGAAAAAATCTACCTAAAGCGTCAATAAAAAAAAATCTATGTATATATCTATGTTTAAACAATTCTGCATTAATAGTAAACATTATATACATGTATTAAGTTTACCTAAGATAACTATTGACTATTTCAATCTGTTTTATAAATATAAAAGACGACCAAAATAATATAGATGAAATGATTGTTTTGTATAATGATAACAAAACTACTTAAATTACATACATATTACCCATGACATAGCGTATAATAATCAATACTAATCAAAACCAGTTTGACAAGTACAAGGTCACAACTATTATGCTGGGTAAGTGTATGTAGTTTGCCTTATTTCAATTTCACCCTTTTTTAGACTCTAGAATACAAATTGAAGAAGCAGGATTATATTTTATTTAGAAGTATATATATTATATTTTATAACATCTTTTCATTCAATCTTAAAGACAAAGTAAATTAAAAATAGTAATGTTAGCTATGTACTTTTGAATCAGTTGATGGAATGAAAAATAATACGTTGTGTTTGAAAGGCCTCACCAAAATTAAAACTTGATTTATTGGGTAATTTTAAGTTTAAAGAAATTCCAAAAAGAATATTTTCTCAAGATTAATTAGTTATTTCGCTTATGCTTCAACCTTTGCACTACGGCTTTGTAGGACGTGAGAATAACAGTTCATAGACATGCTTCACGAACCTCTGACAGCTGAGATAAGTTAAATTTGCCAAAACGTTTCTTTATTATTTTATCCGATACTTGGGTTCTATAGAGACCTCCAATGTATGTTCAAAAATATTTCTTGAAGTGGAGTTCCAACTATTACGGTGTTGCGATTTTATACTACGTTATTGTAGAAAAACAAAGCTCGTCATAACCTAACTAACCAACCATCGCTGAGCACTAGTACTGGTCATTACAATGGAAGTTATTGGCCGGTGAGGTACCGGTATAGTGGTGAGTTGTATCCTTGTAAAAATATCCGTCAAACATAAATACTGTAATTAGATTTTAGTGTATGAAACATATATAGTAGAATTTTTTATTGTTATAAATTATAAACGAGTTCGCACGCAGCACGCTGACGTGAGGGAAGTGAATTTCCACATCAAAAACTATAAAAACTCAAAATCAGTTAAAAAAATACAATTATTCCAATTTTTATTCAAATCTGAAAATATAGATTTTTGGCTGTTCTGATGCTCCTGGTTCTATTTACCTGCAATGCTGGAAATACAATTTTGCGCATTATAAGGTTCAGCGAAGGTCCAGTCAGGCTTTAAAGTAGGTGTGAGGTTGCTGGGGATGATAAAAGTACTCCAACAAAGGAATAACAGGCTTTTCTAGTGTAAAATCCCCATAAGACAACGTACTGTGTTTAGTCGATACACATTTTCTTTAATAACTAGGTAAATATGTATGATAGAATGACGAGAGAGGTCTTAAAACTTTCGCCTCACTAATTCCCATCTTTTTACATGCATTGATTTTACATCTGAGGCTTTTATGACCCTTTTTGAGCCCAAAAACCCAAAATTTGAAAGATTAATTCCCAAAAAAGGGGTTTAGAGTTTTCTGATTGTTTTGCCCAACTAACTTGTCCAACTGATTACAGAAAGTAATGTCCCTACCAAATTTGAAGTAAATCGGACAAAAAATGCGATCGCTAGAGTGCAAACACATATATATATATATAAAATTTTGAACGACCCCCCAAAACGTGTTCAAGGGGTCACGTTAGGAACTTCTATGGTGGTCCCGGGCTTAAGTTTCACCGTGCGGGTCATGCTAATAGTTCACTTTCCAAAGGAAATTCACTAATAAAATGTAATTACATTGAAATTTCAAACTATATTTTGTATTATTAAAGCTATATTTATTACTCGTCAATTATCTTTCGCTGAATTAAATTCATTTATATATTAAGTTAGTAATTAATAACCTTAAATATGTATTTAAAGAAATATTTTATTCAGATTACGTATTTAGACAAATATAAAGCATACAGTTCTTTCCGTATGTATGGAAATATTGTAAAGTAAGCAACCAAATCTGCCTCTAAAGTGGTATGGTTTGTTGGAGAAAGAGACTTGTAAATTTAATGAATTAGTTCCACTTGATTTACGTATATTTTCATGTTGTTCTTTCGAACATAACTATCTTCTATAAATAAACAGTTTTATGTCCCTCAACTTAAAGGTAGCCTAATGAAGTTTTTTTTAATAAACTTATGTTTTATTACAAACACGTTTTTCATTTAAATTATTTTTTAAGACTGTTCGAGTATATACCCATCGGATTAATATACTGATATAATAGTTCTAAGACTCATTATTATATCAACAGCAAGTAAAAAATACAAATATTTTGACAATAAAAAAAATAAATTAAATGTTGTGTATGAATTAATTCAATCATAAGCGATTATTACCGTTCAGACTATCGAAAGATCAATCCCATTGACAAGCTATTTTGTTAATTGAATACCAATTACTGAGGACATTTTTATGTATGACTATGATGTTAAATAATACGTTAATACTTTTAGATACGTAATGTGGCCTCGAGTAGAACAGTATCCTATTTCAACTTAATAATATCTAATCTTTTATTTGTGCACAAAAACATGCAGCCGACATCTGAGAAAATTTGTTTTTAACAAAGACATTTTATTTCTGATTATAAATTTTAATATCGTAACAAATATTTAAACAAATAAAAACAAATAATTTTAGGTGAACTGCTAATAAAGTTAGAGTTTAAGTATATAACGAAAGGTAAGCTTAATGACCGTTTAGCTGACCAAGAAATAAGGACTAAATCTAAAAAATATTTACTTTTTCGATTTCTCATACCTGCATTTCATATTGACACCATAAATGTTAAAGAAGGCTCTGAGGCTGATACATTTTGTTGCAGTAATTTAACATTTATTGTTAGGCATAATCAACTATGTTTGGTAAAAAAATGATTTTACTGATCAAATTGAAGTACCAGTGTAACAAGCAATCTGATTTAAGCTTGGCTACTATTGAAAAAGATTACCAATCCTTAAAAAAAACATAGTGCATAAGTATTTATAACTCTATGCTAAGAGTTTGTACGAAATATGATATTCAAAGGAATCAAAATTGATTAACTGCCTTTAACAGCTGTGAAACGTCACTAGTTCATTAGTGCTCTGAGCAGTTGAATAGCCAAAGCACGTTTTTGCAGCTCTCACAGTATTAATCGTTTATTTTCAGCGTTTACAAACGCGTTCAGTGTTCAGTTTCTATAATAATCTATTAGGGAGTTACCTCAAAACCAGTTATTACATAACAATATCGTAACCCTAACAGTGGTTTAGATATGAAATAAAAGAGCAGGTTATTTGGCCAGTATTTTTAAATATACTTTTAAACATTTCACTAACTTATATATTAATAAACAATAACATAGCATTATTTTAACTCAGAATGCGTGTAGTAAACCTATTTATAATTTATACCAGGGAACATTTCATAAGGAAGTAAACCTTCACTGTGAAGATTTATGGAGCAGTAACCTTGACGGTTTTCGTCCTGTGCTTGTAAATTTGTGAGTGATATACTCCTCTGTGCATGTATATCAATTATTACTATCTTAACTGTTGTGGTAGCTTAAATAGTAACAGTTTTATTTTTAAATTAAATAAAAACTCGTATAACATTATTTACAACCAAATTTGGGTAATAGAAGTACAATGTTTGGATCGGAAATGTAATTTATCACACATTTCAATTAAACATCATGAAGGTATTTTCATATTAATAAAACATTCCCTTGATATACATTTGTATTTTAATTTCTTAGGATTTCATTAGCCATTTAATTATATTAATTATTTACGTTTATTAAGAGTTTGTAAGTGTAGATACTATAGGAACAACAGATAAATAGACAAAACAAAAATTGGCCAGAAGTTGAAACCTCCTGGCTTGGCTATTGGATTTACAAAGGTTGACAGATGGCCACAGCGTAAACCTTTGGTCATGTTAGTGCTCCAAGTCAGACTTGCACAGCATTTGGGGATCTTGTTGTTAGTAGGCAATGTCTTTCAGAAAGGAAATAGGAGAGGTATTTTTCCATCCTCAAAGAAATGCCACTACTAATAGAGTTTAGGTTTGGAAGATTAATATTGGTTTTTATTAAACTTTATAACAATTGACTAATTAAGTTTTTATTGTATTATGGTCACTTTTTTTAATTACCCCATGCAATGCCATTCGTTTCCGATGTACGTAAGTGAGAACCATCATCCGTTTACATGAGAATGTACCGTAACATACATTGTTACTGATTTCAGTACTATATATAGGTGTAATCAAACAATTTTAGTTTTGTATTATTTTTAAGGGTATTTTCCCCTCAGAAAAAAAAAACAAAAAGATGTTATATTAATTTAAAATGTCATAATTATTTTAGTTGCAATTGAATGCATTAATCATATTGACTGAAATTGGTCACTGGTAATTGGCAACCAACCAACCTTTCTGTGACCTGAAAGCCTTGATTATAAAAAACCTGAGGCCACCAACAGAACTGAGAAACTTCCTGTTGTTAAATTTACATTAGTCAACACCGATTCGTAGAATAATTCCTGCCAATTTTTTTGATTAGGTTAATAGTAATCGTTACATATTTAATTTAGTATAAATTCATTAACAGAAACATATCAAAATAATTAAACATTTGCCTATCGGGTTTCTGTTTTAGTAATTATTACAAGGCATTAGGAGTAGTGACCAGCGATGTGTTATCTGGTAGTGACCTATAATCAAAACGTGCGTTATCAAACTAAACCTGGAAGAAAAAAAAACTCGTATAAACAAATGCCTTTTTGGTTCATAACCCTTTTATGATTTAAGAATATCAATTATAATTACAGTAAATAGAAATCCAATAGGCCATTTATTATTTTTAAGGGATGTATAGCAGTAGCAAATAAACAAAACTGACTTTCTATATGAAAGCAGTTTTGGATGATATACAATGTCAAGAGGGAATAAACTAAAAATAAATGATAACGGTGATGGAGATTCAAAAGTGTGATTTGGCAATTAAGAGTTGACAAATAAAGCGTTTATAATACAAAGACCTTTCAAGAATGCCGGGCAAGTAAAAGAAAAGGTGATGGCTGCTCCTCATTAGTATTTCTTCGTTAACGATTCAGCCTTCTCTCTGCATTGTTTTTCTTTAGAATTTCATTCTTATAGCTTTTGGGTTTTAAATTGTTTAAAGTAATATAACTCGGATTGATTTAAATGATGGTTTCACATGATGAATAATTATTTTGTAGGAGTTAATTGTGTAATAATAAATAATAATTATAATTTATTATTATGGGTTATTATAAGCTGGATATTCTGGCAAAAGTCTAAATGAGTCTGAATTTGTTTTTACGATTATTCGGGAGACTAAAATCTTATGGTCTGCCATCCGCTAACTATCCTTTGGTAAAGCTGTATCATAAGGTTTAGAAACTGTCTTTTAAATTCATAATGTTCTATGGGAAATCCCTCTCATAATGAAACTATACCCATTATAAAGGCTTTATGTATGATAAAAGTTTAATTTTTCTATCATAGGACAACACTATTGCATTGTTTATGGCCATTGAAAATTAAAATGCGTATCCACTTGAAATATCCATATTAAATTATATAAACAAATCAAAGAAAGCAGATTATAGTTTCCAGCTTTTACACATTCAGTAGTCATTTTTGGAAAGGTACTCCAAGTTTTAAGGGTGTAGGGTGCACAAAACGGTTTTCAAATATGGGCGGGGGGGCACATCATCTGTCACCCTATAGTGTTTTCAGATAATACAAATCGAAAGATATATAATATTGAAGAGATAATCCCGGTCTGAGAAGTATTTGAGTTAATATACTATTGCTGTGGATCGAAAACACTTACAAGCAAATGTCCACTGCTGATCAATATCTACTGTATGTAATTTGGATGAATGACAGTCAGTCTAAATAAGAATTTGAATTCATTCAGGACATCGTTGAGGTGTTTTCAAAGTGTCTTACAAAAGTTAATATAACAAGTCTTCAGGATAAATACTATATTTTTGTTTAAGCATATGAGAAATTAAACATTTCAAAATCATTTTCAGGTATGTTTGGAGGAATAAAAAAGAAACTACAAGTTCCATTCCAATTAAGTAAGTAAGTATATCTGAAAACAATATAGTAACTCTCATACCACATAAAAAAGGTTAAGCTTATAGCTACTTAGTAATAAAAGTAGCAAATAAATAAATTCCAATAATAGAACATTTATAGTAAGAATAGGATAGTACAGTAAAGAGAATGGTAAACTTAACTAACAATACAAAATCGTTCGTCATAAGTTCGATAATTAAATCGAGATGTTGGAGTATTATGATGTGTGCACAAGATAAAGATAGTAGAATGAATTTAGGTGGTGTTAATCGAGAATGTTTGCGGATTTTCTGAGTCTGGTATTGGATTATATTTGAAGCATTTATACATGTTAGACGGGTTGTCTGACTCATACTGCATGATATATATTATTAAACGAATTTATTTATATGTGTTCTTCAATTTTCGACACCTAAATCTAGTATTTTTATACATGTTTGGTATCAATTAAAAGCTGTCCCTCTAGATGTCCCTTTGGGGTTTTGATAAAGTCCACCTTCAGGGCTCCGCCCTATGGCCTGTTACGGCTTCAATATTAATCTTATGGAGTTATTTTATTAGTTATTCAGCTGATTTTACAAAAAAGTGCTTTCCAAATAGTTCATTAGTCTCCGAACAGAATGCAGCAAAAAATTTATTGTTTTATTTATTGGGATAAAAACAGCAGATAATTTTAACCATCGATTTCGATGGCGTTTTGCTGGTGTATTTAATTCTAATAACCAAGTGTGACTCAATAAAAAAGTTAATTTTATTTACAGGTTTTGTAGTGAATTTCCTTTGGAAAGTGAACGATTAGCATGACCCGCACGGAGAAACTTAAGCCCGGGACCAACTTAGAAGTTCCTAACGTGACCCCCTGAACACGTTTTGGGGGGTCGTTCAAAATTGTATATATATATATATGTATATATATATATATAGACATATATATATATATATATATATATATATATATATATATATATATATATATATATATTCCCGTTTTCTGTTTCCATGTTGATCGCGGGCATTATATGCATTTATGTTGCTCTCTGTTGGATAAAATGCATTACATCGTTGATCAAGCTATACAAATGGATATTTAATGCATTTACGTTGATCGAAAGTATAAACATGGAAACTTTACGCGTCCACATTGATCTAATGTATACAAATGGGAAATTTATGCATTTACATTGATCTAAATTATACAATAGATATTTAGTGCATTCTTGTTGATCAAATATTTAAAAACTATATAAATAAGAAGCTTGTGTTGCTCTAGTTACAGAAATGGATATTTAATCAATTCATGTTGATCTAAAATATAACAAAAGATAAATAAGACCTATATGTTGCTCAAGATGATAAGTTCGCCAAACTATTTTGCTGGTTCTGTAGATTACTTGTTTACTCATAGAACTGCACAAAACCTTAGAAGTTGAGATGGAAGGATACAAAAGATAGGCTAAGGAAATTTAATTTTCTGATCTGGAGTTTCCTCAAACAATCAGTTAATATTACACATACAAATTAATACTGTATTTATATTCTCTTTTAAGGAAATAAATAAAAGAATTAACTACGTTTTTGTTGTTTAACAATTTAAAATATAAGATAATCCTATTTCGTTAAAGCGACAATTCATGAATAATTCTTAATTTTTGAATCGTTTTCTTACTTACCTTTTTATTGTAAAGAAAGCAAGCCCCCAATTAGTTCGGCACCCTTTTTTCAAATAAAAAAGTCATCTTAAAAACAATCCATAATTCGGGGGATCCCACAGGGGCTCGTTTTATAAAAGTAGCTTGCTGTAATGCAAGTCCTGTAATACAGGACTTGTAAAATAAAAAGTACAATTCCTGTAAAATCTGTTTCATAAAAATGATTCCACAATCCTAAAATCACCTGTAATATTCCACGTGTATTACTATTGAATCCTGGCCCCTGGAATTTATTTTTACTGTTATTACTTAGGCTAGAATCACGTAGGCCTACTCAGTACATTTATTTTTCATATTAAACATTTATATTTAGTGTGTTTAAAATATAACGATTCTAACGATGGCTAACGTTTTTATTTCAAATGTAGTGGTTTATGGTTTTCAAGTCCCTAGTAAAATGACACCAACCGCAGTTACAATTCTAATTGCAATGTTTTTTTATTTATGGGGAATAAAAACATATTATTTCTATCTTATTTACTGTCCAATTTCATTAAAACTTGGTATGTAGGTAAAGTTAGCATTAACCAACAGAGAACATTCAAAATATGTTGCCACCTAACCCTGGGGGGAGGAGGAGGCATTCCCCTCGTAACTTCTGCGTGTATTTTGGTCGATATTTTTGAAAAAGGTCATTAGAAGATTGCCTATACATGATACCGTACTTTATATTCTATATTTAGTAAATATAATTTACTGATTCAAATTGGTATAAAAGGGAGAAAGCATGTATGAGTTTTCTGATAGTTTATTATTCTACTAATATTATAAATGTGAAAGTATGGATACTTGGATTTCCATCACATATAAACTACTGGACTGATTAAGCTAAAATTTTGCATTTTACATATCACATTAACATATAGACCTGATAATGTCCACATCCAAGCTTAGGGCTCCACCCCCCCTGGTCCTGTAAGTTCTAATCTAATGAAAATCTCATGGAAGGATATCCTACTATAAATGGGATGGTTTGTCTATCTGCTTTTTGTTCCTCAATCACTAAAAACTACTAAACCGATTGGCATGAAAATTGAGAGGAATTTTCCTTATATACTAAATAAACACATAGGCCTATTTTCGTTTTTAAAAGTCCTTAGGGCTCTTCCCCATAGGACTTCCAAGTTCCCATATTATTCTTATGAACATTAATTTTTGTTTGAGCTGATGAAAATACAAACAGCTGATCTTGATTTGTAATAGTTCCACGGGCTAACCACAGAATGCAGCACACATAACTGCTTAGTCTTTCTACTCTGAATGTTTTTCCCCATTGCGAAGCACGGGATTAGCAGCTAGTCATTTATAAAATTACCAGCTGTAGTTGTATGTCAGTTAGGGCAAAGGAAATCAGATGGGAAAACTAAACAAATATTTGATAGTGCTGGTCAGTCTTTTATAATTTGTCGCGAGCAAATCCGCAGGTAGCAGCTAGTACTTTATAATTACAAATCTATGCAATAACAAACTATTTTTACTTTATACGCGACACTTGAATAAAAATGTTATGATCGTATAATGATGACATTTATCTAATTTTCTAATTTACATGGCCTGGGGGGGGGGTTACAATTGAATCCTGGGATTCGTGGGATTTATTAGCGAATTTCGAGAAAGAATCTATATATTACCTTGGGTTGCACCATGGAAAGGTAAACATTCAGTAGTCCCAGGACTACCTTAAGACTGGTCTATACCAGTTTTGAGGCTGACATTGGGTACAGCAAATGAGGTTGTCATTACGACATATGGTAAGTCTTTTGGCTGTCCATTATGACTAACTTCTCTTTCACCTTTGGTCCCTCCATTTGCAGCGGCTAGGGACAGAGTCTCCAGGTTTGGTCCCTCCTTCCAACCTGAGAATGAATGGTCCCTGGCTGTTGTGCATGGATACCCTGTCAGTTGGGTTGACCTGTTGGAGGGCAAAATGAGGGTCCCCTGTTGAGAGCCTCATCCCAGCGACAGCCTGTGACAACAGGGGCACGGGAATTGGCCCTCTGAGGGGTCGATTTGGCTGCCGTCCCTTCCCACCCTTTCCTTTCCTGCTATATCCTATCTTTCCGGTAACCCTTGCAATATTCCCGCGTGTGGAAGAGGTGACTAGCAGCAAAGCTGGGGTTTCCTAATCCGCCAATAACAACAACAACAAACATTCAGTATAGTGTACCGTTGGCAAACATAAACATTTTTGATTGCAAGTGATATATTTTTACATAGGCAGATATAAAAGAATTTGCTGTCGGAAACACATCTGAAACTGCACTCAACAACCTTTATTCTAATATTTTACACATTTTTATATGGGAAACAGACATTTCAGTTTAGTGAGTGTTTGTGGGTGCAATAACTTTCATAAAAATGGTCCCATTTTGATTAAATTAGGTACAAACATATAAAGCAATATTTATGACTCTAAGCTGAATCCAATAGTGAAAATTAAAATTTGACTTTTAAAAAGATCATATCTAAAAGTTTAAACAAAAATGTTGGTGTACAAGGCCCCCCCAAAAAAAAAACATTGTGATGGGGCGCGATCTGACTGGGTTTCTAACTTGAAAAAAAAAACAATTAGTACTTAAATTACTATTCACGTCAATTGGTTACCCAGATATTATTATTCAATATTATTCTTATGGAGATTAAGTAAATTTGTATGACTCTCTTAATTATGAACATAAATTAATTGAAAAATAGTATACACAAATAAAATTCTCTTCATCACAAGAACTGCTTTCTGTGTCTATTATACACTTTATAATTACAAATATATGCATAACACACTATTTAACTTAACAGCTTTGCTGCGTTTGTTATGTTTAAACATGAAAATCTCATATATTTCAATGTTGAGCGATGTCCCGATTTCGGGGCACCCGCAGCGAATGCGTTAATAAGTGATACTTGTAAAAGTTTTATGATATTCTAAACAATCATCATTTTGTGTATAATTTACAGGGCCTGTAATACAGGCCACTACCCTCTATGAAACAGATCACTTTATAACTCTTGTAAAATGTAATACAGGTAAATCCCCTGTAAGTATTTCTACAGTTGAAAAACTTTATGAAACGCACTATTGTAATTTTAAGTAATAATACAGAGAAGTTTCCTGTAATACAGGTCCTGAAAGTTTTATGAAACGGGCCCCAGTGAATTTTTATAACAATAAGTGCAGATTATACAATGTGCGGATTGTACTTCTGAAATATGCTGGAGAAATGATTGTCATGACCTTGAAAATAATGAACAAACTTCTATTACAGGTAAAATGAGTTATATATCAGCAATTTACAATGAACATTAACATGATAGACTTGGTTTTGTTAAGGCCCAGGAATGAAACAGATTATGTAGTGGTTAATGTTGGCCATGAAATAACTTTGATTAATTTTTAATAAAAAATTTAAATTTGTAACAGTTGTTCCAATAAACTTTAAACTTTAAAACCAAGGTAAACCCTGGTTTATATTTACAATTAAATTCTGAGAAAGGTATTATCATATGTTACACAAATTTTCCTTAAAAACATCAATACTATAGATCGTATTGTCTGAGGCTCCGTGCGTCCGTCCGCGGCTGTTTCTCAAACTGTAATGGCTCCCAAGCGACGGTTCTTGAAAAAACCTTACTTGAGTTACGGTAGCTTAAAGCTTCATGTTTTAGGCCATTTTCATGCGTCTATGCGTCCACGGCTGTTTTTTAGCTGTTACGGCTCCCAAGCTACGAAAAGATATATTTTAAGGGTAATCGAGGTCGGGGAAGCTGCACATGTTGTTTGTTTTTTCTTGAAAAAAAGCAACCTTGTTTGAGTTACGGTAGCTTTAAGCTGTTTTTAGGCCATTTTAGCATATATTAGCAGAGCCGGGAGTATTCAAGCTTTGTTCCTGAAACAGCTGATTATTTCCTGCAGTGGCAATAGCGGCCGCCAATACTAGTTGTTTATCTTTAAATGGCAATCAGTGAAACGCATTTAACTGCTGTTGGACATTTTAAAGTAAGTGGGTATTCTGTATACAGGGAAGACAGACCGGATCCAGCTGCATCAGGTGGTGTTGCAATTTTTGAACGAAGGACTTTAGACCATCACCATATATTTTTATCTACTCTCGCTTCCTTGGAATCAGTTGGTGTTGAAATTAGTTTAAACAATGGTGCAAACTTTCATGTTATATCTGTGAATAAATCCCCTAACAGACGGCTACACTATCACGACTTGCAGATTCTTTTTCAAGAAGGCTGTTCAACTAATGAAGGTGACTTAAATGTAAACATCAGGTATGGGGCTGCCGAAAAACTAATCCAAATGGGAATCGTCTACTTCAATATACTAATGGTTCAGATATAATGATTTCTGCTCCAGATTTACCGACCCATTATCCACGGCAACCGGATTTTTTTTTTTTTTTTTTTTTTTTTTTTTTACGTAGGAGGAACGTTTAATGCGCGAACCCGGATTACCAACCCTACATACTTGATTTTGGCATTACACACAAATTTCACTCCAGCTATCATTCAGGAAGGCTTACCTGAGCTAGATTCTGACAATATGCCTGTAACAATCTCTTTTTCACACGACCACAAATGAGATTACATCCTCAGCGACTGATTAATGGGAATGTTAACTAGGAAGTATTTAGATCAGAATTGGAAAAATGGTTATAAAATAAATAAACCTTAACATCTTGTCGTGAAATTGAAAATTGTATAAACTGTGACCACTTTGAGATATTCTTAAGAAGTCTACGTCATCTAATAAAATATTGTACCAACATAAAAATCAGTTGAATATTTTGTAACAGAATTTGAAAAAAAAGTTTCTCTGAACTATAAATCATAAAGAAAAAACTGACTTATCATTTATAACCATACAAGTAATAGTCAAAGATTACTTATAAATCACACAGGAATTACATAGCTTATTTCATTTTACGATAATTGTTAAATACAATTATAAATAAAACCATAAAACATTATTACTGATCTTTTTTAGCCACAAAAACTAGGCTTATTTTTGTTCAATTAACTTATTTGAAAATTAAAAAAATAAACATAATTATTTCATATGCTTCATAATATTTTTATGCCTAATGAAATATTAAACTACCATGACTGTAATGGCTAAATAAAATACAAAATGCGTGTCTACTTTTGTATATTTAAGTAGCCTAAAAAATTAATAATATAAAAAGTGTAACAAATGTTTAATTAAGATGGTGTCTGTGTTCTTGCAACGGCTGGCACATTCTAGAAGTTGATGATCGCCAAAATCTGTAACAAACATATATATATATTAAATATAGGGAAATATTGTTACTAAAATAAATAATCAATTATTTACAAAATATTTCTAATCACAACTAGAATTCTTTGGACAATTAGCCCGAGTTTTTTTACTGTAGTAGTTTAAACCAAGATAAAGTAAAATCTTTTTACACCCCCGAAACCCCCTCCCCCCCTATTAAATATTGTGTTGATAAGTATTCACAATCGCTGTACATTTTGGTCACGTAATGCGTAATAACTAACCTGGGAATTTGGAACGTTAATTGCAACGAAGTATCAGATACTTAGTTACAGCGTTATAAGTTTTCCACTGCACTGTGTTGCCAGATTGTCAATGTTATTCTTATGGGGTTATTTTGTCTCACACGGGAGACAAAGTAGTACTTTATTCGTTCATTATAAAAGCCAATTCACACCGGCAAAACGTTATGTTATGTGACAGGACGTGACAGACTTATTAAAAGATCGCTCACCGTTGTTTCAAATGGGGCAATTCATACCACCGAAAAAACGTAACGCGTAGTCGGCGAAGTAAACCAACTAATCGCAGGGGATCGCTTGGGGAACGATATTTTAGAAACGTACGCAGCGTCGGTGGCCTCGCGCATGCGTTATAAAGACCTTGTGTCCTGCCCTTGTCAGTGCTGCTGAAGGGTTTCGACATATCTTTATATATTATTCTGTAAGCGAATTTAAGTAAAAATTGTGGCAGTTTGGCAAATTGCAGGATGATAGGAGAGGGTTCAAATTAAAGGTCTTGATACCACGGACTCGGGGAAAATAGCAGTATTTCCATTAAGTTACCAGTAAACGAGAAATAACGTAAAACTTCCCCCATAAGAAAAGCATGGGGATTTGAAAAGGTCTGATTTGTTTACATTAAAACATGTGATTTTGTATCTACTTTGTTTGCGAACTGACATGTTTTAACATATATGAAGCAAATTTAGGAAAAGGGTTAGGGGTCATGGCCCCTTCAAGCCAATATTACTATTTCTATTATTGTTTGTTTGTTTGGTTATTATAAACATGGATCAGTTAATTGATGAGGTACGTGCCCGACTACTGTTGTGGGATAGTAATAGTAATATGGAGAGTTTTAAACCAAATTCAAGTATTTGCCTGGGAAGACATTTATGGTGTACTCGGCAGGGTTTAAGCTGCGGTCGCGTTTGTCGCAAAAATGCGACATGCACCACGAAAATGCGACAATATTTGGGCAGGCTGTCGCTTTTTTGCTACAAAGAAAGGTATTTTTTAATTTTATTGCAGAAAATCTGGTTTTAACAATACAAATTGTAGGTATTAAAAGTCCGTGATCACGATCCACAACCATAAAAGATTAGAAGATTAGTTGAGATGTTGTAGAGGCTTAACGTTGCGTTGGTTGCACTACGTCACTTACCGATCGTCTCTGAGCGATTGGTAGAGGGGACGAGCCTACATTACGTAAACAGTTGCTGTCGATTTCAACTGCGTACCGTGTAAACGGAACGGGCGAGTTACTGATATAACAGTTGTAGTAACGAAGTGACTACGTACACGTCCAATGTAAGGGCAAATTCACTTCGCTACCGCTTAGGTTAGGTTACGTTACATTACATTAGGTAAGGTTACGTTACGTTAGATTAGGTTAGGAGGTTTTCTGGCTCTCAATTTGTTTGAAAAGTCACAGGAAAGTTAACGTACGGTGCATAATTTGGAACAGACGTGAACAGTAGCGGCTTACGTCGGACGTGTACGTAGCCTCTGCCTTGTAGTAACAGACCCCCCTCGTGAGTCAGTCCTTAGTAGCCGAGCGAATCGGCGAATGCGAGAATGTCAAGGGCTAGTTCGCCACCGAAGGAATGACGGCGCTCGCCTCACCTTCGCACCGATTCTTGGTGGTTTTTGTGACCGAGTCAAAGGAGACGAGTACTTAAGTCTCGACTCGCTGCTGAATGTGAACGGTTACATGAGCACGAGTCGCTCGAAGTCGCAACGATCGGGCGAAAGTGTAGAGGTTAGCGAAAACAGACAACTCGAAATCGGTGATGCGCAAATGCGATCGCGATATGCTTTGAGGTTATGTTTCAGAGTGTGTAATGTTTGGGTTGTGTGAGTTTTAGTTGTTCTGGTGCCATATTAGGCCTATTCTACTAGAATGTTTAGTATATTTCCATTATAGACTTTAATGGTTAAAATGGATAAGTTACCAAGAAAAGTAAACACTGCTGAATTATATATTATTTAAAAGAATAATATATAATTGAGAATGGTATATCCATATTCAACCTGGTTAAGAATAACTATAATTTATTTTTCCCCCACCTACTATGTAAAGTAGAATTTTACTCCTTAAGGCCTTTTTACACCGAGATCTGTCACATAACATCCGATAGCGTAACGTAACGTAACACGTGGCCAATTCACACCGCAAGCTACATCCGCGAGCTCCTGTTCTGAGTTTTCCAGTTTTCCCCCGATTACTGTCGGATTCAAAATGATGGATAGGCCTTCTCGAGTTTGATTTGCCACCAAAAATTGAGCTACAATAACGGCGGTTACATCAACATTTTCCATGTCTTTTTCTCCGTGTTTTGGTGTACAGGTTTTTAAATTTTGATTGCGGGTAGAATATAAAAAGTAAACGATTTTTGCCGCTTTTATAGCAACTACGGACTTAAAAAATTCATATTTCCGAAACGGGTCAACTTATCGATTCCAAATGTTGATACGCCATAAATAAATATTTTTTTAGTTTATTTGTATAATTTTAGATTTTTAAACTTCATTTTATGAAAGCTGGTATCCATTTCGTAAAGTGATGTTTTCTCAGCCCTCAAAAGAGCTAAAAACATGTTTAATGGTTTGTTATGAAGCTCGTGTTTTTTTATAGTCTAATTTTTAATGTACTTAAACCAAATATACTTCGAAACGGTTTATTCAGATTGATTATTAAGTAGTATTATATAAAATACTAGTATTAATTACAAGTATTAATTTAAATACTATGGTATTACATTTAGTAGTTCGTCAGTCACCGATACAAACAAACCTTTAAGGTGGTAGGATGTCTTGTAAACCGTGGTATTTTCGTTTTCAAGAATATATTGCGTTGACTGCATTAAAAAAGTTGTGTTAAATGTAGGCTTAAAAATTTGTTATGTTTTCAAAACATATAAATTTGCTGCAGTGTACTATGCTACTGGTAAAGTCCCATTGATAAGGTTATTTTTATTTTATTTTTGGCCAAAGTTAGTCAACATTATCAATTACAGCGGGTATAAAATTATAGCTAGCAAATTAGTACACCAAACAAATTTTATCTCGTATAAGAATATTTATCCCTTTCATTAATTTAAATTAAATTATGTAGGCCTACTTTAAAAAGTGTTGTATTCTAATTATGTAAAATATCATATACCAGAAAATGTAAAGGAATTATTTTTTTTTCTAATCAACAAAGTAGTTAAGGAAAACATTAATGCAATATAAACTGACTGTCTTTTCCGAGTACCAGGGATTCAGCTGGGAAAAAAATTCTTTGAGCAAAAATGCTACAAGCTCTTAAATACTTGTAGCAAAAATATTTTCCTTTTCACATTTTTATCGCATGTCATTATACTATTTTTTGGTCTTAAGTTTTTTTTGTTGCTTGTATTTGTTTTTAAGGGTTAGCTTTTAAATAATATATAATTCAGCAGTGTCTACTTTTCTTGGTAACTTATCCATTTTAACCATTAAAGTCTATAATGGAAATATACTAAACATTCTAGTAGAATAGGCCTAATATGGCACCAGAACAACTAAAACTCACACAACCCAAACATTACACACTCTGAAACATAACCTCAAAGCATATCGCGATCGCATTTGCGCATCACCGATTTCGAGTTGTCTGTTTTCGCTAACCTCTACACTTTCGCCCGATCGTTGCGACTTCGAGCGACTCGTGCTCATGTAACCGTTCACATTCAGCAGCGAGTCGAGACTTAAGTACTCGTCTCCTTTGACTCGGTCACAAAAACCACCAAGAATCGGTGCGAAGGTGAGGCGAGCGCCGTCATTCCTTCGGTGGCGAACTAGCCCTTGACATTCTCGCATTCGCCGATTCGCTCGGCTACTAAGGACTGACTCACGAGGGGGGTCTGTTACTACAAGGCAGAGGCTACGTACACGTCCGACGTGAGCCGCTACTGTTCACGTCTGTTCCAAATTATGCACCGTACGTTAACTTTCCTGTGACTTTTCAAACAAATTGAGAGCCAGAAAACCTCCTAACCTAATCTAACGTAACGTAACCTAACCTAATGTAATGTAACGTAACCTAACCTAAGCGGTAGCGAAGTGAATTTGCCCTTACATTGGACGTGTACGTAGTCACTTCGTTACTACAACTGTTATATCAGTAACTCGCCCGTTCCGTTTACACGGTACGCAGTTGAAATCGACAGCAACTGTTTACGTAATGTAGGCTCGTCCCCTCTACCAATCGCTCAGAGACGATCGGTAAGTGACGTAGTGCAACCAACGCAACGTTAAGCCTCTACAACATCTCAACTAATCTTCTAATCTTTTATGGTTGTGGATCGTGATCACGGACTTTTAATACCTACAATTTGTATTGTTAAAACCAGATTTTCTGCAATAAAATTAAAAAATACCTTTCTTTGTAGCAAAAAAGCGACAGCCTGCCCAAATATTGTCGCATTTTCGTGGTGCATGTCGCATTTTTGCGACAAACGCGACCGCAGCTTAAACCCTGCCGAGTACACCATAAATGTCTTCCCAGGCAAATACTTGAATTTGGTTTAAAACTCTCCATATTACTATTACTATCCCACAACAGTAGTCGGGCACGTACCTCATCAATTAACTGATCCATGTTTATAATAACCAAACAAACAAACAATAATAGAAATAGTAATATTGGCTTGAAGGGGCCATGACCCCTAACCCTTTTCCTAAATTTGCTTCATATATGTTAAAACATGTCAGTTCGCAAACAAAGTAGATACAAAATCACATGTTTTAATGTAAACAAATCAGACCTTTTCAAATCCCCATGCTTTTCTTATGGGGGAAGTTTTACGTTATTTCTCGTTTACTGGTAACTTAATGGAAATACTGCTATTTTCCCCGAGTCCGTGGTATCAAGACCTTTAATTTGAACCCTCTCCTATCATCCTGCAATTTGCCAAACTGCCACAATTTTTACTTAAATTCGCTTACAGAATAATATATAAAGATATGTCGAAACCCTTCAGCAGCACTGACAAGGGCAGGACACAAGGTCTTTATAACGCATGCGCGAGGCCACCGACGCTGCGTACGTTTCTAAAATATCGTTCCCCAAGCGATCCCCTGCGATTAGTTGGTTTACTTCGCCGACTACGCGTTACGTTTTTTCGGTGGTATGAATTGCCCCATTTGAAACAACGGTGAGCGATCTTTTAATAAGTCTGTCACGTCCTGTCACATAACATAACGTTTTGCCGGTGTGAATTGGCTTTTATAATGAACGAATAAAGTACTACTTTGTCTCCCGTGTGAGACAAAATAACCCCATAAGAATAACATTGACAATCTGGCAACACAGTGCAGTGGAAAACTTATAACGCTGTAACTAAGTATCTGATACTTCGTTGCAATTAACGTTCCAAATTCCCAGGTTAGTTATTACGCATTACGTGACCAAAATGTACAGCGATTGTGAATACTTATCAACACAATATTTAATAGGGGGGAGGGGGTTTCGGGGGTGTAAAAAATACATTTAACTTTTAGATATTATTTGTTCAGCCTCCTTCTAATACATCCATAAGACTCTTGGCATATTGCAATCCCAATCTAATCATAAATCAAATTAAAAAGTTGTGTTACCGTTAGACTGTACATCTGTAGCATTGACAAGCGTCAGGTGTTGTTCGAGTAAGTACTAAGCTAAGGCAATATACGCAAGAATATAATGATTCACTTGCAATGATAAGTAATAGTGTAGGTAGGCTAAGTGATAACGGTAATAATAATCAACGAATATAGGCTAAGATATTTTGAAGGAAAAAGTAGGATCCTGGTAATTTTTAAAAAAGTTTCTGATTACGGTACTTGTGATTAATTCACAGAGAAGTAACTAATACCATTGATTATAATCAATGCTAATACTTCTCGATTGCTTTCGGTGGCAATCGAGAATCAGAGGTATGTACGGTACGTTTTATTTTCGGTACTTTTCCTTTAGTATGACCACACTCTCATAATAAATGTACTGGCATATTTGTTTAGTTATCTATAAAACGATATTAAAGTTTCTAAGATGAAAACCCTCTGACTCAAGCTTGTCTGTTTTGTTAAGCTCGTCTGTTTTGTAGGTCCTCCAAAAGTATAGTATAGTATAAGGGTTATACTATAATGACTATATGGTAACTAGCTTTATTAGGTTAATCTTCTGGTGTAGGCCTATAATTTGTGAGTGTAAGGTTTTCTTGGCCTAAGTAAATTTAAGTTGATGTTGGCGGCCGTATTGGATTTACGCTTCATAAAAACCAATGTTGAACGGAATGAGTGATATCTCATTCATTTATTACGAAAAAATATTATTCATATCTCAAATTAAAGATCTTGTAAATTTATATTTTTTCTTGTGAGCTAAGTTTTTCATGAACACATTGGCTACCGACGTTCCCACATACGCGACGCAATTAAAAAAAAAAACTTAAAATAGACCAGCACTGGACGCAGTTGGTTTTCACTGCAGCTTGTGCTGAATCCAGCGGACCGATGACACGTATGTATGTAACTGTTACTCTGTTGGTAATTAGCTTGGCACGCTCATTCAGTGCACCAGATTGCTTTAGAACTTACATATTGGTCTATGGGAATATATTACAAGTATGCAGGACACTTGGCCTCTGAGTTGGAAGTTCAGTTTTTTTTATATGGATTTTTAAAGTCGTCAATATGTTGCTGTTTCAGTTTGCAGCCCTGTAATTTGACAGTTAGCTGTAATTTGGTTTGTTGACACAACCCAACTGTGCTGTGTGGCTATAACAGTATAAAAGCTGATTATTTATCCTACATTGTTAAATGTTTTGCCGCATATCGCTCTCCCGAGTCGATTTAACCAATACAAACTTTGTAGACCTAAGCTTATCATTATGCAACTTCTTTTACGCACTCAATGTGTCAAAGCTCACAAACCATTCCCTAACGCTCTCGTAACAATGATTTTACACATTTGATGGAAAAATAAGGTACTTTTCCTTTAGCTCGACCACACCCCAGTTACAGCACGTTGTGGAGGCTAGGCTGGTCTAGGTTACTGTATTTGTAAAGAACAGTATTTTCTCTATTAACATCATCTTTCTGGTTGCGATAAGACTCCCTGCCACCCTTCCTGTCCCCCTGTAACTGGACCTAGGTCGCACGGAAACTTACTAACCAGTGCGTTGTGGTGTCATGTATATACTCAATTTTGTTCATTTCACTTGACAGTTTACTGCGTACTGAGTTATAAATGACAGGTTCCTAATCAAAGTGCCCAATAGAAATGCAAAAACCCTAAAGGGAAAAGTTAAATAAACAACATATATATATATATATATATAGAATCAGGAAGTACTATTATTTCAGACTTTTGGAGGACCTACAAAACAGACGAGCTTAACAAAACAGACGAGCTTGAGTCAGAGGGTTTTCATCTTAGAAACTTTAATATCGTTTTATAGATAACTAAACAAATATGCCAGTACATTTATTTTGAGAGTGTGGTCATACTAAAGGAAAAGTACCGAAAATAAAACGTACCGTACATACCTCTGATTCTCGATTGCCACCGAAAGCAATCGAGAAGTATTAGCATTGATTATAATCAATGGTATTAGTTACTTCTCTGTGAATTAATCACAAGTACCGTAATCAGAAACTTTTTTAAAAATTACCAGGATCCTACTTTTTCCTTCAAAATATCTTAGCCTATATTCGTTGATTATTATTACCGTTATTACTTAGCCTATCTACACTATTACTTATCATTGCAAGTGAATCATTATATTCTTGCGTATATTGCCTTAGCTTAGTACTTACTCGAACAAAACCTGACGCTTGTCAATGCTACAGATGTACAGTCTAACGGTAACACAACTTTTTATTTGATTTATGATTAGATTGGGATTGCAATATGCCAAGAGTCTTATGGATGTATTAGAAGGAGGCTGAACAAATAATATCTAAAAGTTAAATGTATTATTGACCTAGGCCCAAGTAATATTTTAATTTTACCTCCTAATCTTTGATGAGCTGTCAGTTACGTGTGTCCATTTCCCATAGGTCTCAAGTCTGGTTGGGTGTTGGGTTCCCACTCTCACTTTGCAGCGCAGGCAGTCTCTTTTCAATCTTGGTTGGCAGAAACATGAAAACAATTAGGAATTATCAATTAAAATAAACTAGTCATTTAAAAATGACTTACCGGTAAACAAATTATAACGAAAGCTCACTAATTAGTTTAAATCCAATGATACTGATGTTTCAGTTACGGATGTACTATTTACTGAGTACTTTGAGTACTTTGAGTACTTTGAGTACTGAGTATACTGAGTACTTTGAACTGCCTGCTGCACTGACAGAAAAACACCGATATTGGAGTAAAGAAACTCAAATATCCCAATAGAAGGTTAACCTTTAAGCATTTACATATATAACGGGTACTAAATCACACTGCTCTAAAACATTTAATAAACAACCAATAGTTATCTATTTCACATAAATATTCTTGGTGAAATCAAAATAATATTACTTGACAGTAAGATATTACAGGCTGATGTGTTCTCTCATGATTCCCACATTAATCTTAATGGAGTACCTGATATTATTTATATAATACTTATACATTATTTATCATTAACTTAATAATACTCAAACATTTTTTATCATAACCTTAAGTTACCTAGCCGAACCGCTTAAGCATGGTGTACAATTGTACATCCACTACTTGAATCTCTCCTTTTAAAGTATGCTGTGGCACAGAGGCTTTGTTGGGTTACTGATAATAAAACCATTAACTTATAAACTATACATGGTCTATACCATTGCTTCTACCAAGTTGACTGCTGTACTTGAGCAGTTGTTGAAACAATGTTAATAATCAGCTGAATAACAGGAATGTGAATTAATACAGTACCTACGACATTGTTAGTTTGGTCATATTTCAACATAAGTTAATTATCCTAGTATTGATTCTATACATAACAATGTGTGGGTTAAAATAAGTTATTCCTTTGAAAAAATAGTCCTAAAAAATATTAGTTTACTTTAAAAATCACTAAATTGGTATACAATATACATCCCGACTCGTATCCGGTGGGACGCGAAACAAATGATTCCGAAGTCGGGACAGTCCCGGGATGGCTGGCAACCCTACACCTCACGTGCATACATTTAAAACAACTCCCAAAATACTCTAGGCATAATTTATGTGAATCTGTAATTAGGCCTACTGATAACGTTGAATGTATGTACTTATTAGGCTACTGTATATAAACACTTATAAATACAACAATTTATCAAGGTGAGAAACATTTTTTTCAGCTGTAGAAAACAATTACTGTGTGCAAGATATAAACTGAACAAATAAATCCACAAATTTGAGAGAAATTACCTTTACTTGTCATACAAAAACTGCATATTAGGAACAAATTACAGTACGGTATGGTAACAAATCATAACATTTTTGGATTTAATGTCTAAGCATGATGAAACATGGAAATCTAGTAAAATTGGTGGCTACCAAATGAAAAAATACTTAAAACCGGTAAATACTTAATGCCTATTTCGAAAATTTTAAATTTTCTTGACAGTTTTCATGAAACTGGCTTTAAACTATTGATATCATTAATTTAAGAGGACATGCTTAGAAGAAAAGCTTTTTCTAGAAAATACAGCAATCGAAAAATGCACAATGACCTTCCAATCTTATTTAGGGTGTTTAGAGTAATTACATAAAGTGTAAATTTAATGTGGAGTTGCCCTTCAACATTTAATTTAATTTGACGATGCGTTTCTCTTGCTTGTAGGCTAACTACCCTACATTGCCAATTTGATTTTATTTGTTTCTCTTTATTTGCTACATAAGTTAATTCACCATTCTTTATTTAATTAAAAGGGTCTTTCAGGAATGTGATGAGACCTATCATTAGTTATAAGCCTAGGTATCTAGTTTTGTTACGAGCCTATTACCATTTGAACCTGATTATGAATCATCTTTTCTTAGCCTAATGTAATATTTCCAAGTAAGTTTACGAGTCATCAAACAGTTGTATTAAATTTTAACCAGTTTCATTATTTTCAATAGGACTAAACTTAAATTTCTAAATAGATCTAGGCTTAATAAAACAAGACACACACAAAATAAAATCCATATTTACAAAATCCATAGAAGAATTTTTAAAATATTAGGCTTATGGCTATATCCTCTTTATTTTTTTATAAATAATCTTTAAGTACTATAAGTTAGGCCTTTTTAAGACTGTATATGGATAACTGAAGGAACTCAAACTTTTATAATAATGATATGAACATACATGTTATATTCTATTTAAAGTAGCTTAAGGATTGAGAAATCCCTGCTTTGCGTTTACTATAAAAATAAAAAATTGTCCTTGACTTTTATAAAATAGTAAGCATTTTCCCTGACTTTTGATATTTTTCCAACTTTTTCCCTGACATTCCCCATAGACGCCTTTAAAGAAGGCCGCGGCGTAGTAGAATTGGCAGCGCCGCAAGAGGAGTTACCATGCGCCTTGCCACCCATATACTAGAATGGAGGAATCAAGACGCTGCCATCTAAAATCGTTATTTTTTACTCTTCAAGTTAGAAAATACCGTTTTATATTCTGTTCCTCATTTACTGTGCAGAATGGAACGCCAATAAGCAATGTATTTCAAATGGCAATTCAAATTCTAGTAGTCAGCCTGAAAGTATTTACATGAGCACCTTCAACCTGGTCGGGGGGACAGTTAATACAACCCGCATAACAACACAAACGGTGCACTCAGCTCAGATAGTAACATGACATTTTCCATATACCTGTACTGCACAGTGAACGTGCAACACAGTTTAGTGATGTTTATCGTTTTGCTAACGAGTATCTTACCCTGTTGCGAGCCCAACAGAGTTCATATTTAAACTTAGAGTAAAATTAAGCATGTTTATAGTCAGTGTTGCTGGGTTTTACAAGTACAGTACTGTACTATGCCTACTTAGGCATATTAATACTATAATGCCTAGCACAGTTAATTCAGGAATGTACTAGGAATTTACATCACTTTTTAAAATTACCCCGTTGCAACAAACCCACCCACTTATTGGATTTAAAGTTAAGTTATGTAATACGCTCAACATTTGTTTACTAAAGAGTTGTATAGGCTAAAACTCCCTAATGTTATTAGGGCTACATTTCTTTTTGCCCTAATTTGCATTTTTTAAAGTTGTTAATCCATAACAATGGTAAGTTATGTTTTTTATTAGTTTAGAAAGGAATTAATAACAATACTTTTATCATTAGTTTTGTTCTATAAATAACAATATTTAAGACAGCTTAGCACCATTTACTAAGTGCTGATACCGTAAGTAAAGTATTATTTAAAACAACATACCTATATTAAACAAGATTAAAACGACATACAGCAGTTTATTTAAAGACAAAGCGAAGTTAAAATAACAAGTATAAATACAACTAATGGGAAACTGTCTGTATAAAGTATTAAAATGGGTTTTGCACTTTTGTCTTCCAAAGACATACAGTAATTGTGAGCCTCTTATTACATTTGTCACTGTTAATTTTTAATTCAAGCAGTTTATCAACAGAATTTATTTAACACATTAATTTAAAAATGTATTCATAGGGGCATCTTAAATGAGAAGTTAATCTGACCATGATATGCAGATATCTTTTAAACCTAACAGAAGTACGTGATTGATGTAGACCTATTGTTTAGTTTACTGCGAATTTGTATGTTTAATATTATTTTTCGGTTGTTGTATACTTTATTAAAAATCCCTAACGCCCTATTTTATTTGTTCCCCCCAACAAAATAAACTACATAAGTTAGGATGCATTATTCGACTAGCGGCTTATGGTCTTTTTGCCGGCAGAGACTTCTCTGCTCTGTGAGATTGCGGCATGGCGTTGCCAGTTCAAACGCCGCGGCCTTCTTTAAAGGCGGCTAATGCTTTCCCTGACCTTTTTCAAATTCCCTGACTTTCCAGAAAGTGTGAACCATGGCATGTTTATTACAAACAGTAAAGCCTAGGTCTATTCATTGTTTAAAATTAACTTTTGGTCATGGTGAGTTTGTAATTAATTTAATCTGGATAAGTTTATAATTTTTTTCAATCAGTAATGGAAAATGTCAATAAACATTTCTTAAACGAGTACCACGACCTACTAGCATCCTGACTAGCTATACTAATACTAAATTTAAGATTTGAAACCCAAAAGCTTATACCAGTTGATCCACAGAATAACAGTTAGGCCTACCTCAGGAAAAAAGTAGATTAAGACTTTTGGGAGCATGAAATTTAACGTAAGCCAACAATAAAGAACAATTCGTTATGTACCTAGGACCTTACAGACGATATATTGTTAAACTATTTATCGATATAATATAGGATAATAACTTACATAACAAGTATTAACCTACCTTTTCACACAGAACAATCTTCATTTAATTTAGTCTTCATAATCAACTTGCACATCAACTTGCTTAATATAGGTAAATGTAAGATAAACATGCCGAGCACAGAAAAGGACTGCGACAGCAGACAGGCAAACATCAAGTCAAATATTAAGTTTTATTTTCAAGCGAGATGATCTTGGAGTACTTGGAGTACAATATGAAGCGATTGGTCTTATTGATTTTCTCTTCTCCATAGAGTTCAAAACTTCAAAACATTAGGAAAAATACTGTCAAAATCAACCAGCATATAATAAAATAACCTTAAATAACAATACTGATCTGTTATGGAGTATATCTCTTTCAGTCACTGCGTTGAAAAATATCCTATAAGCTCGATCAACTTAACTAAAGTTTCTATTTATATACAGTAGCCGCCTATATGAGGGCATTTAAATTTATAACCGTATATAAACATAAACATGCTTTTCAAGTGGCTATTGATCAACTAAACAAGCGTCTGATCAACTTAGAGTTTCTGTTCAACATGCCACGTTAAAATATCTGTGTATGTTCAACATGGGAACTAAAAACAGATCTATATATATATATATATATATATGTGTGTGTATGCACTCTAGCGGTCAAATTTTTTGTCCGATTTACTTCAAATTTGGTAGGGACGTTCCTTTCTATAATCTGTTGGACAAGTTCGTTGGGCAAAACAATCGGAAAACTTTAAACCCATTTTTTTTTATTAATCTTTAAAATTTCGAGTTTTTGGGCCCAAAAAGGGACAGAAATTCCCTAGATGTAAAATTAATGCATGTAAAAAGATGGGAATTAGAGAGGCGAAAGTTTTAAGCCCTCTCTCGTCATTCTAGCATACATATTTACCGAGTTATCAAAGAAAATGTGTATTGACCAAACACAGTACGTTGTCTTATAGAGGTTTTACATTAGAAAAGCCTGTTATTCATTTGTTAGAGTACTTTTATCATCCTCAGCAACCTCACGCCTACTTTCAAGCTTGTCTGGACCTTCTCCTAACATTATAATGCGCAAAACTGTATTCCCAGCATTGCAGGTAAATGAAACCAGGAGCATCAGAACAGCCAAAAAATCAATGTTTTCAGATTTCAATAAAAATTGGACAAATGTATGTTTCTACACCGATTTTGAGTTTTAAAAGTTGTTATGTGGAAATTCACTTCCCTGACGTCAGCGTGCTGCGTGCGAACTCGTTTTATATTTATATTTCTTAACGTACTTCTGTTTATAGTTGTGTTCTATACCTGCTGTATTTTATTATTAATGAAGACTGTTACATTCATCAGAGATGAAATATTATGGAACATTTCCTTTCGCCTCTTCCCAGCAATTCCAGAAATACCTGCATTAGGCACAATGAACCACCCCTACCGGCATTCCTACCGATAAGGAATGACATGAAATCAGGTTTAGGACTGTTCACATCAAACGCAACAGTCGTGGCACCGTAACAATCGGAAGAGTAGGACAAGCATTCCAGGCAAAAAGCGAATTATTATTACGTTTCCGTTACTAATTTAAGTCACACTGAGGATAGATATTGTAATATATCTGGAACGTTGGTCACCAAATTCGTCGTCATATACATGGAACAACCCGGAAATGAACTGCATGATTTATTAATGTATTTCTACAATTTCGTATCAATTTGCTTACTAAAATATAAACCGAGTCAACGCGTATAGTTTGTGCAATAGATTTGTTTGTCACTTGCATTACATAGTGTACTCAAAACTTCTGTACGTAGTCTTAAGTTAGTTTCCTATGTTCATTTAATAGTTAATAGTTTAATTTCACAATAATAATAATTATTATTATAATGATTATTACTGTTCATAATTAATATAAACATATTTAACAATATAAAACACTGAATCAATAACTCCCTCCGTAATACCCCATTACGGTTGTCCCTACTCTGTTAGAGATAGAAGTCGGTCAGCCTTTGGTCTGGCAGAGCTAAGCTGTCAATCCCCACTGAAAATACGCTAAAATTATAAACTAACAGGTTAATGTATAAATTAAATCGGTTTAATCTCATCCCTTACTTACGTAATTTTTTTTTATTTCAATTTTTGATTATAAGGAAGTACCAGCTTTATTTATAATAAATTAATATATTCTATTTGCAAAAACAAATTTACCCGGCTCGTCTGAATGGTATAAACCTTTAATTTTAACATGTGTGTAGCAGGGTTGTAGCAACGTTGAACTACATTATGTTTAAACCTCCCTTTCCTACTCCCACTGGTACTGCTAAGTATGTCAAACTGGGCTAAACTTATACTAAATGGGGGAGGGTTCAATAGCAGTATAATGTGTTTGGTAAACTATACTTAAGAAAATATAAACAATATTTTTAAAGTTGTAATGTTAAACTCTCCATAGCATTTTCTTTATTATGTAATGAAAAGCAACGTTGTTTTCCCGATTTTAGCTTAGTTGCTTTATACCACTACTATCGGTAAAGGATAAATTATTTTATGATATTTTCTGAAAGAGTTTCTGTAGATCAGTTGATAAAAGCTAAATTGTTTAGCTAAACAATCAAAAGGTTTTTAGGAAAATAAATAGTTTCGGTTTTATTAAAATACGTTCACAGGTTTCTGGACAGGGAAAGGCGTCTGAACGTGTCGTTCTGCCCAATTGACTGTGTGAGTGTGTATGTGTTCCAGACATAATAATCAGCCAGACAGACTGCGGAGTCTCATGCTAATACTCACAGTCGCAGTGCGACGCCTCACCTTGAGTGAGAATAAAAATGTTGATTTACAACTACATTTTGTGTACTGTATGTATAATCTCGGACTGTGCTATACTTATACGTACTATACGCTACGGTATGTCAATGTGTATTTTCCTGAAATAAAATTAAGTCTAATTATAATGGAGTGGTGTTGGCGTAAAGGACAAGGCGATGAACTTTGAAACCGTCGCAGCGGCCCAGTATCGGGTTTGAATCCTGGTCCTTTTAAGTAAATTTTATCAGCACTGTATAACTCGTACTTCAACGGCTCGCCCCTTGTTATCGTGCATTCGTTCCACGCACCGATCTACAGTTTATGTATATTGTAAAAGTAAGGCAAAAAGAGGCTGCCAACCCCTTAAACAAATCTTCTATAATTTATAGTTTAGTAATCTTATTTTATGAGTTTTAGGTTTATTGTTACTAAAGATGTAATAAATTTGATATAGAATCCTTATATTGCAATTTGATCGACCTGTAATAAAATCGGTTCCATTCAAGTAGCAAGCAAAAATATTAAACCCTGTATTGTCATAAAGTAAATTTGTAATAGTTTAGTATTACTGTTTAAAGGAACTGAGACACATAAAACAAACTTGTTACACAGTGCTTATGTTAACAATGGTTGACTTATAGAAAGCCTTTATGTATTGTTTAATTATTAAACTATAATCTTCACACAATTAAATATAAAATTGATAAAGCTTCCCGTAGTGTGGCGCATAGCGTGAACACACCCATAGTGAGTATTCGACGATTTATATTTTTACAGTAAATCACTCACATGTTCCTCTAGTCTCTCTCGTAGTCTAGAGTGACGATCAAGCTAGCAGCAAAAGGCCCCTTCCTTGACCCTCTGGTTCCCATCTCCGGGGTTGATGCAGCACTCCAAAATGTCTGCTAAGTACCATGTTTAGTTGAATAAGTTAATTAGTTCCAAAATGCAAGGCTAGGTAAACCATTAAGGGGGAGGCCATCAGCAGCCTTCGCCATGACTTGAGGCTGTCGAAAAATAGTTTTATTGGCGGTGGTCGTTTATGACCGACCACGTACACCCAAACGACCACGTTTCTCACACAGTAATTAATTAATTATCCAGGAAATGTTTAGTGGTAACAAGTCAAATTAACTATCAATTCTGGTTTCAAAATGCATATTTAGTTAGATTCGCATATCTTCAGTAATCTGGCAGTTTCACTAGTGTTAAGATTGGAAGGTGTCTTAGGTTTAGGTTAGTTTCAGTTATGTTTAAATAATAAATCAAAGCTGGCTGGAGGAGCTTTCTGGTCTGGGTAAAAGATGCCCGTCTTCTGGACCCCAGTAACGTTTCCACATTAAGGTAATCAACCCCAGCAATATTGTAGCTTCACCGCAGGATCCGACAGTCTTGGGGAACCCCCAGCAATCTATTAATCTTTTACATAACCCCCACATCCACCAGGTCCCTTAAATTGGTTACAGTAGGTGAAAGCAAAAGATGAATGGACTTTGAATGCGTATATCAAAAAGTTAACGAATGGTACGGTTAAGAGCAACAAATTATACTGTTCTCCGAAATCTAAATTTTATTATAGTAAGAAATTAGTGTTTCAGAAATAACTTCGTATCTAAGAGAAGTTTGATATAATAAAAATATTGAAATGTAAAAAAATCAAACCTATTTAATACTGCCACAAAAAGCAGAATTGGTCAGGCAGCAAAATAAATATATTGTGTTTACACTGAAATGTTCATAATTTTATCTCGGGTGCTTTATAAACTGCATTCTCTTTGATGACGATTGCCAATCAATTATACATTCCGGCGAACTCGTCAAAAACATCGAAGTAAAGTGAAAAGGCTGATTCATGGCAAATCTCGTAATCCACTCTCAAAAAATACTTTAGCTGAAACTCTTAACAAATTGGATGAATTACGTTTTTGGGTTGAAATATTAGTAGTCTTTTAGAATGAAAAATATGTTTTATAAAATAAATAGTTTTTGTCTATATTTAACGATCTCTTAAATGTCACCGTATAACTATATAAGTGCAAGCTCTGCCTACTCTGTATATATAGTAAAAATTGCAATATATTATACACCTTTGCATATTTTTGCAAAGTTTTAAATACGTAGATAATTCTAAGGTTCACTAACATATTTTCATAAAGTTAATAACGTGAAAACCTAGTTGCATGAAAACGTGTGTAAATACTTGTTAACATTATTTTTGAAACTCAAGTTTTCTGTTAATATTGTGTTAAAAAAGTCTGTAAAAATATCATTACACTCTACTGTATGGCGTGGTGGTAGGAAAAAATAGGTATGCTATTGCGCAGGTTTGTGACGTCATTCGGGATGCAAGGCGGCAAATCAGGTTAGCGCCGACTGTCAGCTGATTGTAAACAAAAATTTTATGTCAGCGAAGTGGAGTTTGCATCCCGCGTAACGTAGATGCGTGGTATTGACCCATTTTAGGCACTGAAGTAGCACACCTATTTTTTCCCTTCCTCCATGATTGTATTGTGAAATTAGTAAAACATGAGTAAACCCACTGTTTAGTTTCTTTAAATTGAAATGTACCCATAACCTTACCTTACACAAATAATGTTATTGATAACAATGTTAGGTTTTTAGCTTAAGTTAAATGAACTTTCATCAATTAAAAACAAGTTATACAAAAAACGTTTCACCATTATTGGTTTTACTTATCATGTCTGATTTACCACCAAAGTGGTGCAGTATTTTGTACATCTACTATTACAAGATTTAGACGGCATCATTACTAATAGCCAAAATACAATCGTTGCCGTTAGACCTATTAACATCAGATCAGTTATTACCCATGACAGATCTCATGCCCTTTCATCCGTGAGAACGGGATTTAGAGGAAGCATTGTGAGTTTTGTAATTCTGAAGCCGGAATCAATCACTATAGCAATGGGGAGAAGTAACAAAGTAAGTAACACAGACTAGAAAGAAAGAAAGAAAGAAAGAAAGTATTTATTTCTATTCAAGTACATAACATAACATTGAATTCACTCATCACATAAATAAAAAAAAATATATAGAAGCCAAAAAAAGACACGAGGCACTAGAAGTGGTGGCATTTCCTTTGAATCCAGTGTAAATCTTTGAAATCACACCGAGCGCTACCTGTGGCAAATTTTAAAATCACAGCGCCGTCTACTGCTTGATGAATTGTAATGTTTACTTTGTTTGATAAGCTAGGGCAGTCTAATAGATATGGCACTGGATTCACGATCATGCGGTCCCAGGTTCAGTTCTACGTTTTTTTGTTTAATTTTTGAGATACCATTTATTTTTTTTATTTGACAGAAACCCATTTTTGTAATATGTTACAAAGAAAAGAGCCCATACGGTGCTCTGTGGAGTGTACAGTGTGTGTTAGGTTACGTTAGTTTACTATAATTTCTTCGTAAATAGAGCGTAATTTTATAGAATATAAGTAGGTTTCTTCTGTATAAATATGAAGATCCTACATTTCACTGGTAATGGAAGACACACATTGTTTTCTCATAATAACACATTGTTTTCTTTTTCTGTTGCGGATAGTTCGTTCGTCATCGGACGAGTTTGGCTTCCTTCGGGTGCAAAGTCACCTCTTCCAGTGCCTCGTGCCTTTTTTTAGCTGCTAGTATTTATACAATACATAGGTGCATAAATGTTTTTGTCTAGGAACCAGTAAATCAATTGGAGAAAAAAATAAAAGGCTTTGCCGAGAAATCACTTTATACTTTAAGCCAGTTAGTTGGCCATCCATCTATTGATGTCCACCGACGAATAATCCACTGCTGCAGGAAACTCTGATAAAATCTCTGTAAATATTGTTTAGAACTCAGATAGTTATTAGTATAAGGATATAATGTTTAAGGCAGTGTAACCAATTTTAAAATGTTTGTCAAAGTTGTATTTTAGCCACCCTTCCTAGAGATATTTGCCAAAGAATACTGTTTCAGGATACAGTTATTTCCAAAATTATATGTATCTTTTATATGTCATGTGTAGAATATTCCGACAAATAGTTAAGGAATAACATTGTGTGGATTTAATGCCCCCAGGAAGTGTCATGATGATCATCAAAGAGAGTTATTAACAATTTTGCCCATTTCAATCAAACAAGCTAATCACCGACATCATAACTTTTTAGTAACATAGTTACTAACAACACAGCTTCCATCATCTGTGTGGGACAATATGGTTCGTAATGTTTGTTTGAAGGGTAACTGCAGGCAAACTACACACATTACAGTTTTGCTTCGATTAAATTTAACCGTAAACTCTTTTTCTGAATATGGTTAAAATATCTGTTTTTCTGTATGTACTCTTGATAGCTATGGATTCAGAAAAATAATAATAAACTTAATAATAGAGGCCTTAATAAATATTTGTTTAGATTTGTTTTTGTTATACACTACACAAAATTTAAAGATTTACACCTTATTTGGGTCATTCACAAAATATAATAATAAACAGCCAACCAGAAATTCATAGAAACTAAATATGTTAGAATGGGACACTAGTTTCACATTAAAGCATAATTAATAACATTTAATTTGACATGTGTAATAATATGTATGCCTAAATATCAAGGTGATTAACACACTCTGTACAGGCAAAACGCAACAACGTGGTTATGAATGACTGACAGTGACATTTCTTGCTGAGTAATAAATAAATAAGATCTTTAATTAGCCATTGTTATTCAATGTAATTACTTTATAAACATTTGAATTTATGTATATTTTGTTCTCAGTGACAGTTATATACGGTATTATAATTCGATGTACTGGGTATTTTACGTAAAATAATTCTTCTAAGGTTTATCGCATTGCATAAGGCGCGTAAGCTGAACTAGTACCTTATTTTGACCATAACCTAAACATATTTATAATTTGGATCTAATTTTTTAAATCAGAATTTCTTATTCACATAAATGCTCTTCCAAATATATTGGTCCTGACAGTTAAATCACTTGAGAGTTGTTTAATAACATCCTGTTTAGGCAAGTATTGTTTAATACTTAGAAACTAATGTTAAGTAACTAATGTCTTTATTATAACTGTTATCCTTTTATCAGATTATGCAAACCTTTGGTTCTGAATGCAAGGGTAAACATAACAAGTGTAAACATAACATTGTTTTACAATCCATATTATTATTTTAATATAAGTACGTTCTTTTTTGGCAGGTTTTAGTTTAAACAGATGACAGTTTTCTCTAGGAGGGTAGTGTGTTTTATGAAATTATAATTTTATTGAACACGAACATTAAACATATTCCATCGTACACCTTAAAAATTGAAAAATATAATATATAGTTCATCTAACATAAAAAAGTCGGCTTGGTATGTTAGTTAGTAAGCTATACCAAACAGCTGTTTGTTATAAGGATTATATTTAAACCAGCGTTCATATATCGATGATCTAAACATACTTGAAAGGCATAATATGTTAATTATGGAAATATAAAATATACTTGAATGGCAATTCAAATATTTTTTTCGATTCCGAAGATATCTCTATATAACAATAGGCGAGTGAGCGTAGCGAATGAGCTCATCCTGGAGGCTAGTGAGTGAAGCGAACGAGCTCACCTTCAAAATAAACAAGCATTTGACAAAAACAAATTCAATTAAATTAGGATAGGACAACGTCTGTTGGGCCTGCTATTATTTAAATATTATAAAGAAGTAATTCATTATTTATAAAATATTATCTTTTGATAAAACCCAATTGTGACTAATGTCGAATGTTGGATGGATGGTTGTGAGAATATTGGAAACAGTAACAGACCAATAAAGTTGATTGTAGGAGCGAGTATTGGTTAACCAATATATTGGATTTCCTCACTATGATTGTTAAGGCAGACACTGTTTGATAACTTATTTAGTGTAGTTATACCTTAGATATACATTTTCACATTTTAGCGAATTTCCCCTATAGGGAAGAAGCTATTACCGTAGGTCTCATGGTAAGACTTAAGCCCGAGACCATGATAACATTTTGTTTTGAGGTCCCCAGATGCCAAATACACTATTCGTTCAAATTTATATATATGTATATATATATATATGTATATATATGTATATCTATATATGTGTCCGTTAACACGATAACTTGAGTAAAAAACGTCCGATTTTGATGAAATTTGGCTCAAATGTGTAAAATGACATTCATGACTTTAAGTTCGAAAACCAGAAAAATCGAACCATGGAAAGGGGGGTTTATAGGGGTTTTAAATTTTCAAAAAATCAGTTTTTTACATTTTTCACCCTAAAATTTTTTTAAAACTTAATTTTGGTTTTAAACATGTTATAGAGCTTAAAAAACAAATAATTTAGTATTTTGAATTATTAACCTAGGTTAAGTGGTTGCGGAGAAAATCCAAAAAAACCTGCTCATAAAATCTCCCATGTTAATCTTATGGGAAAAAGGTTTTTGGCTTTTCCTCAGTTTATTTTAATGTAAACTACACATTTGCTTTTACCAATATTTTCAGTTCCACAAAACAATCATTTTGGTGTTTAAATTGTGATTCTACGCCCAACCGTTGCAGATATATTCGAAGTGCTAAACACAGTACGTTGTCCAATGTTATCCTTATGGAGAATAAATAAAATTTGATATCTCGATTATTTATAAATGTATGTTGATGAAACTTGGTATGTGGCTTCAAGTAGTACTGGTGTATTGATATTTGCACAAAAAATTGATTTTTTGTTGATTATTCCCGTAGCAGCAAACCTCCGTACTCAGCCCCCATGTTATTCTTATGGAGAATAAGTAAAACGTACTGACTCCCTTAATTATGAACTTAAATTAATAAAACTTGGTATGTAGCTTCACTTGTTTGAGTTATATTGATAATTATATAAAAACCCATTTTTCTGTTCCTCGTTGCAGCAAACCTGCTTTCTCAGCCCCCATGTTATTCTTATGGAGAATAACTAGAATGTCATATATCGCTTATTTATGATTGAATATCGATGAAACTTAGTATGTGGCTTCGCCTAGTTAAATTCTATTTATATTTGCATAAAAACCAATTGTTTCTGTTCCTTGTTTCAGCAAACCTACATACTCATTACCAATGTTATTCTTATGGAGAATAATTAAAATCGCTTATATGTGAATATATTTGTATGAAACTTGGTTTGCGGCTTTATGTGGAATTCAGACAAATATTATGCATTGGAAATTCGCTGAGTCCACAGGTTTGCTGCGACGGGGGTATTATATCATCGACAATCCTCCAATTTTTGAAAATGTTCTGTATACTCTAACATAAACAATTAAAAAATATATTACAAAAGTTTACTAAAACCAGTTCATCATTTGTTTATGAACATTGATGTGTTCCTGGATTACTGTTGGATGTTTTGAATGTTCTCTTTGATAGTATAACAAATGTTGTATATTTTACTCGTGATAAATTAAAGAAAATGAACAGTATCAAAACCTGAGGAATACCTATCCTTTTCAACACTCATAAAGCTAGATTATGAGGGTTGTCTAATATATACTTATGTTGGATTCGAAAGTGAGATTTAAATTAACTGTGTGAAGGGAATCAAATATTAAATAGGAGGAATTTGCTTTGACATTCTCCTCCCTGTTCCATGAAAGCTAAATTTCTTAAATTACTTTAAATGTTTTGTATTGTCCAATATTTTGGGCATTCGATTTTTAAAACACAGTAAATATATTTTTTTAATAATGAAAACTGAAAATGTAACGTTTATAACGTCAGAAATATCATATATATTTGTTACATGAAACAATAATACGGCAATAACTGTCGTTAGTTGGTAGCAGATATGTGTACCCTCCAAAGCATCGCTTTACAACTAACTGCTGTACAGATTTAATATTTCATGTACTCTTTTAAACGTCAGTTTAAGTGTTATTGTCTATACTTTTCAGACTTCTATCGGTTTGCGAGTGTAGATGAGAGCTATTCTATGGTAATTAATTAGATAAGTTTACATTTTTTACTACTTTCCTTAAAGCTCGATTTTGTTACTGGATATCTTTTAGGGTTTGAAAAGAAATTGTAACTAAAGTAACTATTTAGCATACTACTATACAACAACAAAGACGTTAATTAGAAGTAGGCCTTCTAACAGCTTATAAATGCATAATTTGTCTCGTGTTGGTGTTTCTGTGTCTAGTTCTTTTAAACTGTGACGCAACCACTATGTGTTAAGACAATTTTAAGTTTATGTGCGGATCTAAAGATGACGAAATATTTTTGTCAAAACACGTAATCTAGTCAAAAGGATAACGATGATAACAAGGCCGATCGCAAGTATTTAACCTTTATTACATACGTTAGTTAAGTTTAACATAATAACCCATTTTAGTTCCGTGCTGGTTAGGTGCCTGCGCTAGGTAGTGGGGTTATAGGTATTGTTGAACATTAATAAAATAAAATAAAAAACTCTATGTTTTCAGAGTATTAATATACGTATATAATATCAGTGAAGGAGAAATGAATGACTAAAAATCATAGATATAATTTAGAGATCAACTAATAACAAACTAATATGGTTTGTAAAGTGATATACATATGCAATGTTGTTTATAAACAAGGTTTTATATATTTAATCATAAAGCGTTATTCATACATTGTATCCTATAAAAAGTATATAAAGTACATTTGTTAATTTCTTATTTATTAGATTTATTTTTTATTAATTTTTGTAATAGTTTTTTTTTTTCTTCTGAATCTTTCTGTTGTTGTTGAAGATGGTGATTGTATTCTTAGTTGACTTTTAGGCACTCTCATCTTCTATAAAACTATATTAAGTAAAACAATTTTACTTAATATACAGAAATTGTAATAGTTTCTGTAGGGTTTTTTGGTTCCATAAATAATACAGACATATGATATATATTTTTTTACATATATTTTTGGCAAAAATATGTATTTACTTTATTAAGAATATTTAAAAGAAAACTATATATTGTGGTACATGGTGTTATGCTTAAACGCGCTTAGATGATGTTGTTCTGTTTTCTTCTTTGTAATAAACAATGTTTTAAGTACACTATATGCCTACAAAATGTTCCTTAACATCTATTTGATTTTTAAATAGATCTCAAGATTGTAACGTGCAGAAAGATGATTTAATTTGATTGTATAAGAAGTAATACGAAAATAAAAAAATTGGCAGAATACCGAGAACTGTAACGGACCAATAAAGTTTATTGCAAGAGAGGGTATTGGAAACCAACGGTTCGGGTTGTTTGCCGTAATTGCTTAGAGAGTCAATAATGTTGCTTTTGAAGTACCTTTCAATAAATGTTGATCACTGATACACGCATGCAATGAGATATTTTAATTTATGAATATCCTTAACGTATCCATTAGGGTTAATTTGTATGTGTATTAACTTAAAGATAATCCAGTATTATCAAGAAAAGTATCCTTCTAAAGTATGCTAGCTTCTTATTAAGAGGGGTTATTATAATAATTAATTATTTGCATATAAACAGCGTTTAGTAAAATGACATAATAAGTATAACATTAATAGAGGGTAAAAGAAGGGTAGATTAGTTTAAACCATGTTTTTTTAATATAAAACTCATATTATTCCTATTTCGTGCAAAGATTATAATTTTCCCAGCACACAAGAAAAGCACATTTAGACTCTAATTATTTGCTTATTGTTGAGCTGCATAATAGGCTGTTATGACTGATCACCTGTCTGGCTGTAATAAAACTTCCAGGATTTATCCCTGCCAACGTCATTGCGTAACCGATACAAGGTCATTCACGCGTTTTTAAAATATGGTTTTAGGAATACGTAATCATTTTAGTTTCATTAAATACTGTAAAACAGTTAAATACGGTTAATTGGTCTGCTCTAAGGTATCAACTACTATGCTGAGATTAGGTCTAGCCAGAGAGTGTCACCTAGTTAGCTACTATACTGTAGTTTATTTCAACTAAATCTTGTGAGTAAATTAAAAGTTCTAGAAAATCTTGTGTACTCCATTTAAATCAGGTCTATTAGACTACTATTCAGTATTTTTGAGTGTTCAATATTAAAATAAGGCTTTTACCATAATGTAACGTAATAAAACAAGCTGCCAGTTTCCATTTAACCTCCATAGGTGAAACCATTAAAAAATGAAATATAATTATGTATATTGTGTACAACTCTTATTAAACTTAAACTTTATAAATATAGAAAATTTACTAAATAATTATATTTGTCAACATTTTTTCTGTTTAAATTTTGCACGATAAGTCAATATTCCAGAATTAGTAAGGTGCACTTGATTGCAGATTTTATTTTAAATATAGCACCAACAATGACCTTCAAATACTGTAATAACCTATTGTATGTATTACAAATATGTTATAGACAGGTCCCATCCCAGTACAAATTTAGGTTCGTTCAAAAATTAGAAACACATAGAATATTGGACCTTCACAATTTTAAAGTAACGTAAAAACAAACGAAATAAAATCAGTTACTTTAAAACAAGGCTTAAATAACAACTTTTGAGGTGACGTGTTATCAGGTGATTCCTATGAGAAAAGTGACTAGAACCGTTGAATGGTGATTCATTTTAGAGCGGACCATCCAAAATTAATTAAACGTATATGACATACAATATTTTATGCACTATTGGCACAGTGACATGTAACGTTGAGTTACAATAGCAACTGAAGTGACCCCAACATTTAGAAAAGAGTCAAACCTGCTCAACAAAGAAGGGGGTTGTTCCGGTTGCATCACTTTATTTAGATGATACTTAACTATCTTAAGCTGATTCCAAAGCCACTGAAAGATAATAAGTTTAAATTATGAGTACATACTGTTGTACAAATTTTAACACGGTCTTTGAGTACTATTTGGAAATAAAACGCTGTAAAAAGGTGTAAGTGAATATTAATCGCATGAAATGAGTTTAAGTTACAAAGCCAAACAGCTTTCAATTGGTAATGATTCATCGCGACTGTGCTTGTTGAAAGATCAAAGCAATTGAAAAGCTGCTTTTGTTAATTATTTATCAATTACCCTGAGAATTTGGTACATGCGTATAATCCTAAATAATAATCTTAATACATGGCAACGGTAAAACAGTCATATTATGCATTACATAAAATCTACAGTGTTAATGTTATTAAATTATAGAATATAATAGATTTATATTACCAGAGATAAAACATCGCAAATTATAATTTAAAATAAACATTGTAAAGTTTTTTTTTCTTTATTGATCTCAGTCCACAGTTCATAATTTAAAATATAATCACACTTATAGTCCTGCCTGAACTGACCTTCATTATTCCTGTATAATGTAGTGAAACTATATCGATCTTCACAAACAAAAAACCCTAAAACATACATTCTTAGAAAAATAGGGCCTCTAAAGGCTAACCTTGTTTTAGAGGTTTCAACAAATTCTGTACAAAACTTTTATTTCTCATCAAATATGGCTTAAAGCAGAAGAATTGTTTTTACATAATATAAGTTATTGTACTAACTTTAAGTACATTAAACAGTAAATGGATTTTTATATGTAATATAAAAAGGGTGCGTGAGTGTGTAATGACAGAGTAATTACTAAAACACATCAGACCACAAATCAAGCTTGTCATGTGGACAAAGCTTGCAATGCACGAAAGTAATAAAACTTTCATTTGCACGTTCATTTAGTCCGACCAGTATTTATCTCTGACAGCCCGGACAATAATTGGTTCAGAGTTTTAGGAGTACATGATATGTGGTTGCATACGGTTTATAGCTTTCATACTGAAAGCATATAGGGTTTAGCCAGCTTTTGCACTGCAATGCATTTAGTTCATCTTTTAAATTGCATTGACCTACTTATAGGCTTAGTATGTATCAAAAATATTGAAACTCCTTTTATCTTTTTTTGTGCCAGTTTTAATTTGTATTTGACAAACTTTTAAACCGGCAGCCTTTGGCCTCTTACACCGTATTCCAAGACGCAAAGCGTTAGGTTGTTGAGGCACCTAAATATCAATAACTATCTTTTTCTCCTTATAGTTATTTGTTTCATATATATATATACATGCATTGCAAATTTTCTGTGTACTCAGATTTGCCGCGACGGGGTATTCTGTAATCTCTTAAGGCTATATTTTTGACTAGCTTAAGGCTTACAACTGGCACAAAACAAGAAAAAAGATGTTTAAATATTTTTGCTGCATACTAAGCCTATAAGTAGGTCAATGCAATTTAAAAGATGAACTAAATGCATTGCAGTGGAAAAGCTGGTAACAAAGACTAATATAACAAATTCAAAAAGATTGAGTGGTCACAAAAGTGAAGCAAGACAATAACGCAAACGTTTTTACATGTGTGGACACTCGCCGCAGGCAAACAATAACCATCTGAGCTTCCATTTGCATTTCTTTTAAAACACAATATAGGTTGTAGCTTTGAACAAATAACACAATCAGTAATCCACCGAGTGTATTCCGGTTTGAGTATCTGGTAGTATTGGTTCAGGTATAAAATATTATTACTAAGACAAGGTTTTGTATGTCGTATTTAAATGTGTCTTTATTCGTTAACTTATTCGTAGAAGTGAATATGAATGTATAGGAAAATAATAACAAATCTTGTGAAAGTAAAACCTTATATATAGATATAATTTTTTTACGAATTTATTTTTGTGTCAGAGACTACGTAGACGATCAATTGAGCATTTGTATACGAAATATCTTAAAATAAATGTATATTTTCTAGGCTTTGTAAATGTTTGTTACTCTAATTTAAAAGCTTATTAAAGTTTACGAAAAAATTTCATATGTATAATTCTAAAAGTAATTTATGTTTAACAACATATAACTTTAGTTTTATGTAACTATTTTTAATGGGTTTTAAACACATACAACAAGTGTATAATCTTATATGACTTTGCCGTAGTTATTCATAATAAACCCATTGTTGAATAACAATTTGGTTAGATTTTAATTAAAACATTTCATAATAAAAAATCCACACATTACTTTAACACTAGGGAATGTGAGGGGAACATGTTTATATATTATACCAAGGCACATTTCATAAGGAAGTAAACCTTCCCTGTGAAGATATATGGAGCAGTAACCTTGCTAGTCTTGGTGCTGCTCTTGTACATTTCTAAGTGATATACTCGTTCGTGTACTTATATCAAGAGGGTATTTTTTACGATTACCCAGCATATCGTTTATTAGATATATTTTGAGCTATTATAACAAAGCATTTAAAATCTTATTATGGCTTCTATTTGAATATTTTTGGCATTTCTCTTATTTTTATTTTTATATTCAATCATTTTAATTGGACACATTAAATATATATTGAATGTATGGCAAGTTTATTTAAAAACAATATTTTAAGGAAATGGTGTTAAATTGTAAAATAAATTTAAATTGTTAAAATAATGATGTAAACAAATACTGAAATCATCTAAAAAAACAATGTTTTAATGTCGCTAAGGCACTGAGTCTGTTTAGCTGAGCCCTTTCATGCATTTACATGTATTATACCAGAATCAAAAAAGTATATATTTATTTGTTAACTATTTCTCATAAATTATACTTATTTATATATTTCTTGTGGATTTGTGAAGAATTATTTTCAATATTACTATTTGTATTCATCATTATTTCTTGATCCGTATGTAATTTGACGATTTATATTCATACAATATCACTTACGATTAAAATTTGTATAGTTAATGGAAAGTTTGAGACCATATTATAAAATATTTTGTCATTTCAATTATAGAGACAAAACATTTTTTAAGGAGTTAAAATACCAAATACTTATTTTAACAGTTTTATTTCTGGCCAACCTTTATGATTGTTAAATAGTTAATGAAATTGGCATCTTAAATTGTAATCGTTTTGAATACATATTCTTTGTTATTAATAAATAACTGTTATTCCTTCTACAATACAGACAATATTAATTATTAATGTTTTATAAAGGGTATTTTAATACTTTTAAATCACTCCGTAACATTTCATAAAAATATAAACTGATAAAAATATATAAACAAAATTATTGATTTTACACAACATGATATAACTTAAATAGAAAATACTTTTATCTTTTTTGGAAATTTTCTCAAAACTACATAAAGATACCATATCCATTACTTAATTTAATCTGTGTACATGTATTACCTTGTTAAAAACATAGTTTCGTAAAACGAATAACATCAGTCCCTCACGTTAAGTTGAAAAATGAGTACAAACGAGCAAAGCCACGCAGATATGTAACGACCCTGAAATTGCTGCGATATGTGGGATAGTGAATCAAGGCTGTCATGTCGCCGGAGCCCACATTAGACCAAATTTGTCAGTACGCTAATTCCTCCCAGATAGTTTATAAAACAGCTATCTTCAAAAATAATCCCCGAGGAGAGTACCATAAAGGAGTTTTATTATGTGTCGACAATTCAGTCAGAGTTACATTATTCATAGCTATTTCCTTTATATATGTTAGTATGAAATAAATTATAAGGTTTACAAACTACAGAGTATATTCTAAACACAATTTACTAACATAATAAAACATTTATATTCAATTACCACTTGCTAACTTATGAAGAGGGATGTTTATTTTCATTTCAGGAGACTTTTGTAATTTACCCATTGGCTAAATTGTTAAAGAATACTTAATTTCCTAGTTGTTTAGTAATTTAAATACAGTAAATGCTGATAAGGTGCTTCGCAGTCCTTAGATCTATCCTTAGTCCTATTGGCCCATGGAAGTGGGAAGTTGAAATAAACAAATAAATAGAAGAAACATTTTATTAATGAAAAAACGCCCACTCCAATTACATTGAATTAAATCAATCTTCTCTATCACAGATGAGGGGTTAGTATAATGATTCTATGTATCTAGTTATGAATTTTTTAGAAAATCATGTTATCAAAACTCACTACTTATCGTCTAAGAGTGTTCTGTGTGTAATGGTTAGTCACATTAGAGAATTAATCGTTATATACATAGCTTGAAACAAAACATATAATCGCCTATCTGCTTTGTTAAGAAAATTTGATTATGTGAATATAACGTGATGTTAAATAAATGTTAAAATGTTGATTTTAAAATAGATTTTGTTTTAAAACTTTATCAAATAGCAATATTAACATAAATTGAATATTAGTTATATTTATAAACATTATAATACTCACTCCCAAATAAAAATTACATTATACGGTAATAGCCTTTAAGTGCTATTTAAAACCTGAACATCTCGTAATGATATAGAAATGAGAACAGTAAGAGTATTCTACTTTTGTTACATTAAAAATAAATTGCTATTCAATTAAATGATTTTATCCTTACTGCTAACATCGTATTAAATCAATACCTAGAACCATAAAGTATGCGTCGTAACATTCCAGACTGTACAGTTTAGTAGAAAAACTATTAATATTGGTAAAAGTTTTGGTTTGTGCCTTAGCTTTTTTAAAAGCAAAAACAAATTTTATACTTTATATATATTTATAGTTTGTGATTTGGTCATTGCTTTTAAATATAGTAAACTTTCTGTAGTATAATAGAGATAATAGGAAAAAAAGAGTTTAATAATATAGACAACAAACAATAATTTACAGTTTCTTTCAGAGGTTTGTAAAACTATTAAAGTATGAAGTTAGTTTTATTTTTATACACTTATCTACTTGTATTCTTGGAACTAATAGTATATTTCATTACAAGTACCGAAAGTGGTATTTTCCGAAAGAGTAAGGGAAAGTAAATTTAGAGCAAGAGAAACATCCGAACATAAAGAAGCTATTTTTGATGACAGCTGATGTCAAAGAAAATGATCGTTTCCCAAGCTCTAATTTACAGCAAGGGAAAACGATCAGCTGATTTTCCCTTGCTCTCAATCAGTTTTCTATTTGTCGACTACGCGCACTAATGTTTCTTTACCATTTATTTTTACAATTTAAATCAGCTGTTTTTACTGTTTAACAATCTAAATATAAACAGAAATATGCGTCGTGGTGAAAAGTATAGTTCATAACTAGTAGATGTGAAATACGGGGGAGGCGCCACTTCCGGCGCTTTTTCCCCATGTTATTCTTATGAGGATCAGTTTTTGGACCGACACCCGATCCCGCCTTACACAAGTTTCCTTGTTGGCCTATATTAATACCCAACCCTTGCCTATATTAAATATATTGTCCCCATCCCTCCTCTATACTTTTTAAAATTTTCAAAAACTATCTCTGGTGTGTTTTGTGTCCTTGGATGTGTTATTGGTGTTTTAATAAATTCCCCCAAATTAAAAAATACTGCCGCCAACTTCCTGATTGTCGTAGTGTTTTAATAAATCCCAACTACGGTCGAACTGCCAACTGATTAATTAAAACACGCAACAATCCGCACCACCGCCTGCACACGCAACGATCCGCATCGCTGCCCACCATGACGCCACAGCACACGCAACAATCCACCGCTCACTGACACACTGACATACTAACACACTAAAGTCGGTCATGTGCAAGCACGCGTCACATTGACCAGAATTTCCACTTACCATAGAGGCAATTTCCTCGTTGAAAGTCCAGCCAACGTGAGGTAATTTCCTGGTTAAATTGAAAAATCCAGCCTCTCGACGTGTATATAAGGAGCCACCGACAAGACACAGCACTATTGTTCTACAAGACCAGTGACACGACATCTCACCACCGACACCTCACCACCGGCACCAGATGACGTCACCACACCGGACTCCTCACGGCTCTCACCTCTCCACCGGACGTCTCGGCGCCACGGCCTCTCCACCTCTCACACCCAGAACTTCGGTTAGCTGGGAGTGTTAGCGACGGTAATTGTAGCTAAGGTGGGACAATCACAACTGTTAATCCATCCGAAAATTGTGAAATAGCCTAATATTTGTAAATCTCCAATTCACCATTTCCAAATTTTAAGGTTTCCATATTTAAATATCCATTTGTAAATCATATTTCGAATGTGACTGCATTTCGAATATGAACTCTCGTAAACTTGTAAAATATAATTTAAAAACCGCTGTTAAATAATTTTTGTCTAATTTAAAAAATGGTAATTTCTTGTTTATAAAAAAAGCAGAGTAATGTCATCTCAAAATTTATTTACATCCAACATGTTGTCCTGTGCAATATGCTTCGTGCCCTGCTCCAACAGAAGCAATTTAATCAGACACTATCGTAACATTCACAAAGTTATTCCTAAAATTTGTAAAAAATGCCATCAAATATTTGATAATAACAACCATTTTAAAATGCATATGCTAGAGAACCACAATACTTGTAATGTGTGTAAGAAGGCTATTAACTGTCAAAAGAAACGCCACCACCTACGATGTGACAAACGACCTTACAAGTTGTATATTTTTAACGGTGAATCTGTGGAAGTATTAGACACCCTTCAATCTTGTCCCCTACCTATCAAATGGATTCTTATTAGGAGGGTAACGTTCATCAAACACTCGGTGGACAATAATGGTGATTTAATCATTGACAAAGAATGTATTGCTGATTTTCGAAGTTTAACTAATTTATCAATTGAGAAAGCACAATTAAAGACTCAAATTAAAGAAGGACTTTTTAAGATCGATACCTCCATGCACAAGTATCAAGCCCAAGGCAGTGGATGGATATATGACCATACTTAATACTGGCAGCTGCATGTTTACAAGTATAAACCCCTAACTCCCAACTCATACATACCCACACCAGAAAATATAAAATCAAAACACGCTGTTTTAAATATTAAAAACAGTGATAATAAATGTTTCGTGTGGAGTGTTTTAGCAAGCCTGAATCCAAGGAATAGTAAAGAACATGCAAATCGAGTATTTTACTACGAACCCTATGAAAGTCAGTTGAATATGTCAAATATAAAATATCCCGTAAAAATATCCGACATTGATAAATTTGAAAAACAAAATAACATAAGTGTTAACGTATATGGAATTGAAGGACAATTAATATATCCATTGAGAATAACTAAACTAAACAGTAATACGCACGTCAACCTGCTGCTTTTACAACAAGGTCGGAAATCACATTACTGTTTAATTCGTGATTTTGATAAGTTAATGTTTAATTCTACAAAAGACAACAATAAGAAATATTTTTGCAAGTTCTGTTTGCAACATTTTTGCACCAAAGATATATTGGAACGTCACACAACATATTGTAAAACCTTTGATGCCCAAAGAGTACAAATGTCTAAAAAAGATACACTACAATTTACGAATTACAAATATCAACTTAAAGCTCCCTTTGTGATTTATGCAGATTTCGAATGTTTTATAAACTGTGGCAAACACACGCCTTCTGGATTTGCTTATGTTGTGGTGAGAGATTCTAACATTATTTACGAAGAGTTGTACAGCGGTGAAAATGTGATGGATGTGTTTTTCGAAAAGTTATTTAAAACTTATGACTTTATTAAAAGTCAGATGGGAGTATATGTTCCCCTTGTAATGACTGCAGAGCAAGAGATGTTATTCCAAAACTCTACACACTGCCACATATGCCAACAACCGTTACTGTGTGATAAAGTGCGCGACCACTGCCACCTAACAGGCGAGTTCCGAGGACCCTCCCACAACTCTTGCAATTTAAACTATAAAGTAACCAAGAAAATTCCAGTATTCTTCCACAATCTTAAAAACTATGACGGTCATTTAATAATGCAACACTTGGGAAAATATAATCGCAAATTGAATTGCATAGCCAAAGACATGGAAAAGTATATTTCGTTCTCTGTTGATGATTTGGTATTTTTGGATTCCTACAACTTTTTGTCTCTTCCCTTAAGCAAATTAGCTTCCAATTTAAATACGTTTAGATTTATAGACAATCCACTACTACAATGTAAGGGCGAATTTCCGTACGAATACATGACAGGACCAGAAAAGTTTTTAGAGCCCCTCCCACCCATAGAGGCATTTTACAGCAGTCTAACTAAAGAATGTATATCTCCTGCACAATATGAACATGCTAAAAACGTATGGAATCATTTTAATATAAAGAATTTAAAAGAATATCACGATTTATACCTTAAAACAGATGTGTTGTTATTGGCTGATGTGTTTGAGACATTTAGGGACTTGTGTTTAAAGGATTATAAACTCGACCCTGTCCACATGTACTCACTGCCCGGACTAACATGGGAGGCGTGTCTTAGAATGACCGGCATAAAATTAGAATTATTTCAAGACGTTGACATGCATTTGTTTATAGAACATGCCATTAGAGGCGGCGTAAGCATGATTTCCACGCGCTATGCTAAAGCCAACAACAAGTACATGGGCGAACATTATGACCCAAATCAAGAAAGCACCTATCTTGTATACTTAGACTGCAACTCGCTATACTCTACAGCAATGTGCGAGTCGTTGCCCGTTGATGGCTTTAGATGGACAAATGAGAAAGATTATAAATACAATCAAAATGAAAACTTTGGATTTATTTTGGAAGTTGATTTAAAATACGATAAAAGTTTACACGATTTGCATAATGACTACCCGCTCGCACCAGAAAAAATGAATGGAAAATTAATACCAAATTTAAATGACAAAACTAAATATATTTTGCATTATAAAGCACTAAAAAAATACGAAGAACTGGGTTTGGTAGTTACAAAATACCACAGAATTTTAAAATTCAGACAATCAAAATGGCTTGCGCCCTATATTAATTTTAATATTGAAAAGCGACAAAAAGCTAAACACGATTTTGAAAAAGACTTTTACAAACTGTTAAATAACAGTCTCTTTGGTCGAACAATTATGAACCAACGCAAGTTTCGTGATATACATCTTATAGACGAGTCTAAGTTAACAAAATACGTTACAAAGCCAAGGTTTGACTGTAGCAAATTGTTCGATAACAATTTGCATGCTGTGCATTTAAATAAATTAATTGTAAAGTTTGATAAACCAATATATTTAGGAATGACCATTTTGGATATCAGTAAAGTAATAATGTATGATTTCCACTATAATTATATGTCAAAATTTAAGAATAAAAAGTTCTTAATGACAGACACAGACAGCCTTGTTTATTCTATAGTAACAGAGGACTTTTACAAGGAAATACAAAGTGACTTGGACTGTTTCGACACCTCTGCATATAGTAAAGATCATTTCTTATACTCTGATAAAAATAAAAAAGTTACGGGCAAGTTTAAAGACGAATTAAATGGTCAAATTATGTATGAATATTGTGGTTTAAGGCCAAAATTATACTCTTTCATTCCTTTACAATGGTTATACGAAAAAGAAAATCAAAATGAGCTAGAGGTTAAAAAGGCAAAGGGAGCTGACAATGCTACAGTTAAACATCTCTTAAGACACCAACATTACTTACACTGTCTTGCAACCGGGGAAGATTACTATGAGAATGTTACAAGAATTAAATCCACAAACCACCATCTTCAAACATTAACGATGAACAAAAAGGTACTCTCTTTTGATGACGACAAGAGGTTTATTCTGGATGGCATCAACACTCTTGCCCTTGGTCATTATAAAATTGGTCAAACATAAATCTATATTTCCCATTATTCTTTGGCCTTTCCTTGTCTATTACAAAAAAGCCATATTTAGACCTATCCCAGCATTGATGGCAGAGATTTCTAAATTGGTTAAATGAAAAATCATTTCCCACATGATTGTTATACACATGTTTTAAATTTAAATCGTCTTGTTTAAATAATATTAGGAAATTAACATTGTCACGTAAATGTTTGTTTACTTTACTGTAAGATTGACACAAGTAAAAACTGTTAATATTTTTGTGTCTGCCCATTGAGAAAAATTGTGTGATATTTGGACTATTTATGTCGTCAAATACAACTATTGAGTGTGATTCTACATCATTTGGTGTGATTTCACAGTTTGAATATGTGTGTAATTTAACTTCATCACACAGACGGAATATTTCAATTATTTTTTTATATTTTTCTTGTTCTAAAGATTTGGATATTATATATAAATTTGTAAACTTTAATCCTTGCTTTTTTACAATTAAGTTATAAATTACAACGGTCTTCCCCGAACCACTGGGCCCTATTATAAGACAGCGAATATTATTAGGAAATAGACCCAACTTCTTTGGTGTATTTTCTTTATGTGCTTTTTTAAATTTGTTCTTTTGTTGAATAAATGACATTTTTTATATAATAAAAAATGGTGTATTTTCTTTATGTGTTAAATTTGTTGAATAAATGACACATAATAAAAATGGTGTATTTTCTTTATGTGTTAAATTTGTTCTTTTGTTGAATAAATGACATTTTTTATATAATAAAAAATGGCAAAGAGAAAGTGTAAAAAGGTCCAAGGTAAGGGATTATTCTTAAAGCCATATAGAGGCCGTGGCTTGTTAAATACCCTTATAAACAACCTTCCTTTCCCTCTCCACATGCCGTCGTATATGTGGTGCGGACCTGGAACTAACGTGCGTGAAAATTTAGCCAGAAATGTACCTCCAAAAAATAAGCTAGACTCTTATTGTAAAGAGCACGACATATTCTACATGAATAATCCTGATACAGCCGCCCGGAACAAGGCAGATATGAGATTAGCGGACCAGGCTTGGACTAGGGTTTCGGCAAAGGACGCCAATCTGGCCGAAAAAGCAGCAGCTTATGCAGTGACAAATTTGATGAAGGCTAAGGCAAAAATGGGAATGGGATTAAAATTTAATAAAAAAGATGGACAACTTTCAGCTGTTAGAGGCAGCAAGAGACGTGCCTCACTTTCGAGGAGTGTACCTAAAAAACGAGCTAAAACATCTAAGGCCAAAAGTAAGAGAATGTGGAATTATTAATTTAGACAGTGACAGGGGCACACATTGGACAGCATATCGTAAAAATAAAGATATTGTAATATATTTTGACCCTTTCGGAATACAGCCTCCAAAAGAGGTAATTGAATATTTTGTACCATCTAAAATTTACTATACAACTGATCAAATACAAGATTTAAACAGTTCCATATGTGGAATTTTATGTTTATCATTTCTGAAAAATTTTAGTTTATAAAAATGGATTCATTTACTATAACATTTACGGGTACAGAGCCAGAGTTGAAGTCTGTGTTCTTTCCTCCTATAGAATTAAATGGTGATTATGTAATTGGACTGGTAGATTTTCAAAGTTATAATTCTATATTTAATGTTAAAAAACCTCTAAATACTTTGACATATTACAAAATGCACAAAATTACAACCCCAAAAGGGGAGGTCACAATTGACGAATTAAACCGGGCATTGGCTGGTAAAGTTGAAGTTATTATACAAAATAAAGTAGCATTAATTAATACAAAAGTCAAACTTATATTTTACAAAGGGCTAGTTCCAAAATTAAATAAACTTAAAGACACAAAATTAACTATAGACGAGGGTGAGGATGTGTATTATTACGATCACAAAGCCGCAAATGTAATTGAAATTGCTGAAGGTACATACGAAGTGTTTGAGCTTGCGAAGGAAATTCAAAAGCAACTCCCAGATTTTGTACTTATAGCCGATAATAAAACTATGAAAGCCACATTGCATTCTGGCCATGTGTTTGATTTTACAAAACCATGTTTAGGGTCTGAATTATTGGGATTTAAAGGATTTTCTACTCCAGATATTGCGTTTAAATCCGTAAATAAAATCAACATAAATAATGTAAATGTGATTAGAGTAAAATGTAATATTGCGAATGGGTCTTATTTAAATGGTGACAAATCACACACCATACACAGTTTTTACCCAGAAGCTCCTCCCGGCTACAAAATTATTGAGGTCCCCAGAAATATTATATACTTCCCTGTAAATAAGAGAAGTTTAGATGTTGTTAGCATTACATTTGCAGATCAACACGACAAGCCAATTGACTTTAATAAAGAAGAAACTACAATTACTTGTCATATAAAAAAAAAATGAGAATTTACAAGAACGGACTGAGTGTACAAAATGCCAGGTTTCTGCGATCAATTGGGTTGAAGTTAAAATTTTCTATTAATAAAAATGGAAGATTTTCTAGACGTTACAGGAAAATTCCAATACGACGATAGCTTGGTTAAAATTACAAATCACTCCTATGTTCCACACAACACTTTAGCAATAAATAATTCCGATGAAATTCGAATATGCATAAATAATCAAGATTTACTAACACTCCTATGTAGGAGTTATCTGTATATTAAAGGAGAAATAGAGAATCATGATAAAGGACATTTTATAAATAATGCATTTGCATTCTTATTTGACGAAATTAGATACGAAGTTGCTGGTAAAGAAATAGATATTGTAAGAAATCCGGGAATTTCCAGTCTTATGAAAATATTGTGCTCTTACAATAAAACAACTAAATTGTCAAATGTAGCATTTGATTCTGATGAAAATTTAAAGGAGTTCCATAAAAGCGGCAAGTTTAGTACTTGTGTCCCGTTAGAGCTGTTAATGGGTGTGTTTGAGGATTTTAATAAGGTTTTAGTAAATGTTAAACAAGAATTGGTGTTGAAAAGATCCAAAAACGACTTAAATTGTATATTAACAAAATCTAATGCTCCAACTGGTGTCGATCCTATTCCTAAAATTACACTTAAATCGATTCAGTGGGTGATGCCGCACGTGGTGCCATCTGATGGGGAGAAGCTTCAATTACAAAAGATGTTATTGCAAAATAAAAATTTGCAAATTGCATTTAGAAGTTTGGAGCTACACGAACTCCCATCATACCCCGAAACCAAGAGACATACATGGTCAGTTAAGACGTCTTCGAGTTTGGAGAAGCCCAGGTATATTATATTTGGTTTCCAAACAGGTAGGGACAACAGTGCACGAAAAAGAACTGATGAATTTGATCACTGTAAATTGAAAAATATCAAAGTGTTTTTAAACTCTGAATATTATCCTTATAGTGATTTAAATCTCGACTTTGAAAATGGAGATGCCTCTAAAGCTTATGAGATGTTTGTGAGGTTTAGGGAGAGTTACTACAACACCGTCCCCGATCCTATGTTTAACAGAGCTGACTTTATAAAGAAATATCCTCTAATTGTAATAGATTGTTCTAGGCAGAATGAATCAGTCAAAGAGGGAATTGTAGATATTAAATTAGAAATTGAAACTGCAGAAAATGTCCCTTCAAACACATCTGCATATTGCCTAATAATACACGATAAGGTGTTTGAGTATAATCCTTTGACAAATGAGATAAATAAAATGTAAATAAAATGAAAACAAATATTCAACAAGAATTGGTAGAGTCTGCAAAACAAATAAGAGAAAAATATAGGGCGTTAAAACGTGGTAAATTTCTAGAGGCTGAAGAGAGGTTCCAAACATTCCAACCGTTAATAGAGCCTTTGCAAGAATTAAAAAATTTAGCCACAAAAACAGAGAGGCCAGTTCTCCCAATGATTTTAGAAAAGACCCCGTCTAGAATACCAAGAATAACACAGATAACACCACACAAATTAGATTTTGGTCTTTTAGCATCAGACTATTTAGGAAATTACCTTAGTAGAAGTAGTATGACAGACACCACATATGGTATTAGGCGAGAAGGAAATAAATTTTTTATTGGGAATCAGGAAGTTCAAATTGCCAATGACGATGTTACAGTTGGAGAAAAAATTTATAAAGGGACAAAGGGATTGTGGGAATTGTTAACTTTAAAAGAACCCGTAAACTATAGTCAGGCTGATTTGCAAAATTATAAAGAGATTTTGGAAGCTACAAATGCACATTTAAAGGGTTATAAACCAGGTGCGGCGATGTCAAGTAATAAACACACTAAATATCTTAATATAATTAAACCCCTGTTTAAGACTGTTGGTGAAGGTTTAAGGCAGGTAACTGGTAATAAAATAGACTATGTTTATTGGGACGATCCTAATGAGCTTGTAGATAGGTTAAGACTGCTTTGGTTAAGCCGATTGGCGGGAAATTCTGGAGTGGATAATGAGATAGATTCTATCATAGAAGAATTGAGGGAAAGTGGAATTGTTTATTAAATAAAAAGGTGATTGATAAATTTTATCGCGTATATAACCCGTATAGTAAACCAGAAGCTAGAAGTTTTAAAGAAACTACTTTAAATCTAAAAGATGATGGTTGGAATGCTTTAAATTATAAAATTAGTAGTGTTAAAGGTGGGGAGTTTACTGACGATGTATCGACTTTGGGGCAGACGTTAACCAGAAAAGGTGATGCTTTTGTACAAGGTAATACTAAATATAAGTTTTTAGAATCCAAGAGTAATAATTGGAACGCTAATAAACGCAAAATTACTAATGTTAAACGAGGTGAAAGCTCAACCGATGTACCCACATTAGAGCAAACTTTAATAAGAAAAGATGGTGTCTTTGTACAAGACAAAAATAATTATGAATTTTTGGAATCGGAGAATGGAAAAAATGGAAATATTTGGAATGCCAAAAAGCGAAAGATTAGTAATTTGTTGGCTGGTAAAGAAAGCGATGATGTTGTAAACGTCTCTCAAGTACCAAAAATGGATATAAACTTTTGGGATTTTAATAATAAAAGGCTAGTTCGTGTTAAACCCGCTGTTGATGAGAACGATTGTGTTACAAAACATCAGACTGTGACTTTAGATGGTCTTAAATTTGATGGTAAAAATAAGCAATTAACAAACATTTTACCTGGAACATTGCCAAATGATGTGGCTGTTGTTAAGCAAATATTAACAAAGGGTGAGAAAAGCATAATAAAACAGGGGGTTAAATATTATAATGTATTAACATTAGATAGAGATATGTGGGATGCAGAGGACAAATTAATAAAGAATGTACCTGAAGGCAAAGATAGGAGTGATATTTGTTTAATGTCGCAGGTTTTGAGGTATGACGATAATATTAAAACTTTTAGACAAGACAATATTAAATTTGATATTTGTTTAAAATCACATGCATTAAGGTTTAACAATAAAACTAATAAATGTATGCAAGACAATAATGAAATCGATTTGATGATGTACAATCCTAAATTGTTGGTTGCAGACCCTACATCTTTAAGCGGATTTAAGACTTTAGATGGAGAGGCATATTTGCCAAAAAACTATGTATATCAAAGAATGAGTGATGGTATGTTAATTGGTAGCAATGGAGGTGTTTTTGAAACGACAGAGACTGGCAGATACGTTAACATTAAAAATAAAGAATAAAAAATGGAAAAAATTGCTTACGAATTGCATAAGCCCGCGAGAAAGAACTTTGTTAGAAGGTCTTTTAAGGTGTTGGGTATAAACGAAACTGTTCAAATAGATTTAATAGATATGCGGAATTATGCTAGAGAGAATTCTGGGAATAAATATATTTTAACTTTAATAGACACATTTTCTAAAAAAGCTTATGCTGCTCCACTAAAGAATAAAACTGGATTAGTAGTCACAGAAGCTATAAAAACTATTCTCCCAAAGGGAGTTAAAAATATTCAATCTGATAACGGAAAAGAATTTTTTAATGAACATTTTACCAAACTAATGAAAATTCTAAATATTAATCACTACCACACTTACTCTACAACTAAGGCGGCTATTGTGGAAAGGTTCCAGAGAACTTTAAAGAATTGGTTGTATAGAGAGTTTAGTGCACAAGGGAGTTACAAGTGGTTGGATTTACTTCCAAAGTTAATAAGGATATATAATAATAAAGTACATAGATCCATAGGGATGAAGCCTAACCAAGTAAGTGCTAAGAACTCTAAAGATGTACATGAAAGGTTAGCATCTAAAGTACAAGTTAAAAAGCCAAGATATAAGGTGGGGGATAGTGTAAGGATATCTAAATATAAACATGTATTTAGTAAAGGATATACTCCTAACTGGACGGGAGAGCTTTTTACAATAGCAGAAGTTAAGAAAACAAAGCCTGTGACTTATATTTTGAAAGATGAGAATGGCAATATAATCAAAGGAGGATTTTATACAGAAGAATTGTTAAAGACTAAATATAAAGACATGTATTTGGTAGAGAAGGTAATTAGGAGGAGGGGTGATTTATTATATGTCAAATGGCTCGGGTTCCCAAGTAGCCAGAACTCGTGGATTTCTGCAAAGGATGTGTTAAAATGAATTTTAAAATAGGGTCAAAATTGGCAGTTTGGCCGTAATAGTGAATTTGGGATATGTAAGTGAAATTTATTAAAACACTTGCCTAGGACAATATCATATCCAAATTGCAGACAAATCGGACAGTAAATAAAGAAGTTGGCAATTGGCAGTATTTTTCAAAAATAATTTTTAATTTGACCGTAATAGTGAATTTGGGAAATGTAAGTGTAATTTATTAAAACACTTGCCTACGACAATAACATATCCAAGTTTTAAACAAATCGGACCATAAACACTAAAGATAGTTTTTTAGCCTGAATTTGAAAATTAATTTTAAAAAATATAGAGGAGGGATGGGGACAATATATTTAATATAGGCAAGGGTTGGGTATTAATATAGGCCAACAAGGAAACTTGTGTAAGGCGGGATCGGGTGTCGGTCCAAAAACTGATCCCCATAAGAATAACATGGGGAAAAAGCGCCGGAAGTGGCGCCTCCCCCGTATTTCACATCTACTATAACTTGTACCAAAAGTGATTTTCCGGCACTTGCTCCAATTATCCCAGTACTCGGCTTCGCCTCGTACGTGAAACATGAGCGCGCACCAAAAAATGCCACTTTCAGTACTTGTAATGAAATTTACTTTTTTTTAACTATCAAGTTTAAACTAATCAATTTGTTGAATATTATATTTTTCTTACATTTTAGTTCAATAGTTTTGCGTCAGATGGCTCATCTGTTTTATTTAAGTGAAATGTATTCTGCAAGGAAAATGAAAACAAATGTATGCTTTACATCTCAAACAGATATATAAAATAAACATTAAACTAACTCAAGTAACAGAAAACACATTTTTATGTTTGCACATATTTGTGAAAATCATCATATGTATGGGCAAAATATACTAATTTCCCAAATAAAAGTAATACAACTTTTTCTATGATACATTGCTCGCATTAATTTCACTATATTTTTCATATGGTACTTACTGCAATATTATTTTTGACACGTACAAAAAGAACATAAGAAGATCTGTTATTTTTCAAATAGTTATATTCTTTTTTTTAATATGATAACGTTATCGAAGTATAAAACTGTATTATGTGTTCCGAATTTGAATAAGTAAGGTGTCATAGAATTCTGGATTGTACAGTATAGGTCAGCTATTACAAACAAGACCAATAACGTATAGAAGCTGACTTTTAAATCCACTACGTACGTATTAAGGGAGTTATACCAAATAAACTCAAATCTCACTTTGAAGATGAGTTTAAAAACAGTTTTGCAGATTGTGCCAGGGTGCTGCAGTCGCTACGATACGTCCAACTCTAAACGTAAGCTTTGCTGTGTCAACAAAGATTAAATTAAACAAAAAAATTGGAAATTTACGTTTTCCGGCTCAGTGTATCCCTGCAGTTTTTGACAATTACTGGATTATAGTTTAAGGAAAATGTGTATTCCCTAAATATTTATCACCGTAACAAATATATGTTTAAGTGCTTGATGTACTTTTTAAAAGGTTTAATAAATGGTATTTAAGTAGTAGGCTGTTTGAATGTTAGTTGTTAGAGTATTATATTAGACAATGGACTTCGCAAGTACGACAGTGGCCTGTCCGTGGGTTCGAATAGCAAGTAAATCCTACTAAATCCGCCTATCGTGTACTATAACGTCTTGCCCCTTGCTTTGCTGGTCAAGTTCCACGCCCAGATCAGATATAATGTTAGGAGAATAGAGGCCGCCGCCTAAAGTATAAAATAAGATTTAAAAACAAATGACAATTTTACTACACATTATATACATCATAATCACAAAAATCTATGTTTTAATAATCGTCGCAACGAAATCTTTGTATTTTTATGATATTAAACTCATTCTAATACAGTAATTATAGAATTATATTCTCATAGTAATTGATGAGCTATACTACTGAGAAACTCTACTAATTTTAACACACGATTATCAAAATGATATATTATAGGCTAAATGTTAAAGAGAAAATATAACTTTTAATGAAATGCTGTACCTGATATACTACATCTACAATTTATTTGGTAAAAAATATAAATAAAAGCCTTAGTTTTCCACTGATTACTACATCGTGGTGCAGTCCAGTTGTAGGATAAAATCATACAGGCATTTTTAGTTACGTCTTCGATACAGCATTACGTGTTGCTACAATACAGTGATATAGTTACAATACAATGATTAAGTTACATTGTTATTAGTATACATTGTTTTAGTAAGCGGTAAATACACAGTATTGATTTACAGTCCAATTATTTATTCAGGCCTAGGTATTTTAAGAAGATATTGGACCCAAATGTGATATCCTAAAATTTGACAAACAGAATAAAGAATGCCTTGGTCGATTATGTCAGGGCTTAAAATGTGAATTAAAACTTATTACAATATAAAACAAAACTTAAGGCTGGAAATATATAATAATTATTAATTCTTAATTAATAAATGTAGTCCAACATGCTTTCATACTTTCACCTTATACCGATGTGGAGGTTGTACATTTTTTATTTTGGTTTAGATTTCTGTAGTTTAATAAACAGTATTCAATCACGCTTTAACTATGCTGGAATCAGATATTAAATCTAAAGAGAATAATATTTGAATAAACAAATTATATCTTTTGAAAGGTAAGTGGGTAGCTTACAGATTTATTTAAGGAAAAATATTAAATTTTATGAAAAAAATAACAAATTATCCTGAAATAAGTTTTGGGAAAGTAAATAAAATATAATTTTGCAATTCAAATGAAAACCGGAGAGCTTCATAAACAAAAGCATTTTACCGCTTTGGTGAGGGTAAAGGTAAGAGTTAATTATTTATCGACGGTTATTTCTGGTTAATTTAACGTTTTTTAAACAAGTTTTTAAATTTGTACACATTTTATTGAACATTTGTTATAATATTATTTTGTATTATTATAAGAATTGATATAAGGTGATTCTCTCTATAATAATATCTACTTATTATAAAACCGATTTCAAAACCATTATTAAAGCCAACAGATTTTAAACAATGGTAATTCTAATAAATATATCTATAGATAATTCTGTAAGCGAAATGTTTAGGTCAAAATTGTGGGAGTTTGGCAAATCACAGGATGATGGGAGACGGCTCAAATTTAAGGTATTGATCCCACGGACTCTGTAAAATAGTATTATCTCTAAAAAGTTACCAGCAAACAAGAAATAACGTACAACATCCCCTACAAGAAAAGCATGGGGATTTAAAAGCGCCTACTTTGTTTAAATTAAAACACGTGATTAAGAATTTTTTTACGAACTGACTTGTGTTTCTAAGTATATATTGCTTTTCCTCAGCATATAAAGAGTAAAACGTAAGATAAGGCAGAGTATTGGAGCAAGGGGCTTTTGCCCTTCAAGCCACTAGTAATAAATACATTAAGAAAAATACACTTTGAGTACGATTTTGTAAAACAATATTCAACGAAACAATTAATCAATTATTTGCCTTATGATATTAATAATAAATTATCTTATGTCCGTAGGTATTTATTAATGTAAGTTAACTGTAAATACCAGTCTAACTGGAAGCCACATGACTTGTATCTAAACACTCCATGCATTACTGACGTGATGCCTGTAGTATTAAAACTCTTCTTTCAGTTTACTGATCATGTTTAAAATAACTGACAACCCATCTTTACCCTACTCGAAATGTAGAGAGACATACTTTTGTAGTACCAAAGGTTAAAAGGAATCTATATTTATAAATTCATTCACATGCAGTGGACTAAAGTATTTTAATAAATTTACATGTCAAATTAAAACAATACATTATCTCAAAATATCCAATAATAAATTACTCAAATGGGTTTTTAGCAATAAAACATAGACAATTATAGCAAAGTATATGTATAATTGCTCTTCTAAAATTAGGAAATAGTTTTTTTATATTATTTATTAGATAATATAGTATTTAAAACTGCTTTTTGAAGTGGATCGTTTTTGGTTTTAAATGTGCATGAAAACACTGCGTATAACTGTTCTATTATCAGATGGACTGAATTTGTGAAGCCAAACTCAACCAATATTTTCATATCTTTTGTTTAACTTGTTTAGTATCCAGTGATTGTTTGCTATATACTGGAAATTGGTCAGTGAAAATCTCTTAGTTATTTTTTTTATTATTGTATTGTTTAGAACTGGAAGAACAAATCATTACTTTATTTTTTATAATGGCCACATGAAGCACGGGGTCACTATAGGTTAACACATGTTAACACAAAACACCACTGTCGATGATGGTATTCCTGGCTGATACCTGGCCCCCTTGCAGCCCCGCACACTGCCTAGGAAGGCATGGGTGTGGGGGGTTGTCAGTCACTGCTCTTGTTGTGTAGCTGATTGGATATTATCTGGTTCATGACTATGATCAGCTGTGTTTTCCCTAAAAACTAAAATATTACTAACATACAATATAAAGAAAAACAATTTCATTCTCTAGGCTGGGAGAATGTGGAAGCGGAAATGTAACATCACAGCAGTTCCAACGATATTTCACGCCATAATTCAAGACCTGTCATGTGGTAAATTCTTTTGTGGCGTGAGCGTAATATTGAACGTTTAGCTCAGTATATTAGATACTATATCGCTTCAGAATTTAAAACCTGCAATAAATATTTACTATGGTTTGTTAAAAATATGTTTGTTTACTTAAAGCATAATAAAAACAATACTTAAGGGAATTTTAGCATTAGAAATTAAAGCTTCTTTGCTAGAATTTACTGGTTTAAAGTAAAAATCATACAGTTATGATTTTGTATACTTATATATTGATTTTTATGCTTTTTTACCAAGACACTTTTATGAAACGAAAACTATTATTATATCTTAAAACTATACATGAATAAAATATTCTCTAATAGCCACATATTAATAAATGTTACTCAATTTCTCTTCAACTGTACATAGTTCATAAATATAGTTGATGTGCCATATATGTGAGACAAACATCAACTATAATAAAAACAACATAGTAATATTTATAATAGTATTAAGGTTTTGTGAAAACTTATTATGTATGCTATGGTGGCATTTTGATGGTAATTGCCTGGATATTTACCCTGCATAATTATCATCGATGGATCTCTATAAACCTTCCAGGCTTCTGAATCTTCACCGTAGGCGTAACAAGCCATTTTTATGGGGCTCAATACAGTTTTTGCAGTAGTAATTTGGTGTTTGTAGAGTTACACCAAAACATGAACATAGAAATATTTATACTATGGTAATTAAACAAATGTTCCAGACAAGAGCACATTATGCATTTAAATTTGGCATGATACAATTTTTATTTGTTTAGTTTATTCCTATATAAGCGTGATTCCAAGAGGATGCAGTTGGATTTCAGTCTCTGGTCTGGTTTGAATACGCCCTTGGACACAAAAACAACCACGGAAAGATTGTTAATAGGTACATTTTGTCAATTTTTGTCTACAGTATCGAAAATAAGTGGTCAGTCAATTGTATTAATACGAGTGTTTATTTTATTTGTAACAATCACCAACAAGGCATTTATCCCGTCCCAACTGCCCGTCGGCGCTGCGGCCTAAAGCTGTACGCACTTCGCATAGCATTTGTCTTGCACGCTCTAATTAACAGTAGTCTGCATTACGCATTACATTTGGATCAGCCTCTGGCAAAGCACTCACGTTGCAATCAATCAAGCATACAAGAAAGCAAACTTTACTGATATTACATAGTGAAGGATATTTTATAGTAAAATGTGTTGTTAATATTTGTAATCTAATGTTAATGACATGTTTATAACTTTTAAACTAAAATAATATGAAATTGATTATTTTAAAATGTCTAAACTACTTGTTACATCGTAATTGTCGATAGCCCAACCTCGACGGTAGCTGGGCTTATGTTTGAATACACTATTACACAACTTTCGTGTGAACAGTGCACAGTGTTTCATTGGGCGCATGGGCGTGGATTGTTAATTGCAAACTGTCTGAAAGGAACCGAGCTTGTATCAAAACATTTAATCTAAACATCTTAAAGCTAAAATTAAAATGGGCGCCATCAACTCAGAGAGGTGTTGTACTCCTACATTCAAAGCATAAAAGATCAACATTTGTTTCAATAAAATTTCCTGAAATTGTAATTGTTAACATGAACATTTGGCCTAAATCTAAGTCCCATAAGGCCAAAATTGACAGCACATGAATATGTTATAAGAATTCAAATGTGATGACACGGAAAGTTTGTAAACTAATTTAGTGAAAAAATATTTGTTTTTAAATATATCTCTCAAAATCTTAAAACTAATATTGTATAGATCATGAAGCCAAAACTAAAAGATTCTGGAATTCTCCACATTCGTCATAAGAATCATGATTTATAAATATAATTTAGCCTACTTAAACCTTAATAAGATCAAGATGAAAACCAAATGATGAGTGTTGAGAATCCCACGACGACAAAGATTGTTGAAGATCCCTCGACGAGACGAATCAAAATTTGATGTAATTAATTCCACTCACAAAAAAAAAACTATTCTTTAATTTTTTTTATTTCCAAAGTCCAAGGTAAAATTTATGTGAAGTTGAAACGGAATAGAATTAGTTCATGACTCACGGTACCTTGTCGCAATACCAGACACATTGGGATAGGCAAGGCTGGAAAGACGTCCTAGGATGTACGGCTCCGAATCAGTCGCAGCAGACATTAGTAGACCTTAACTCAAGCAGTGTTGGCAGTCATCGGCAAAGGCAGTGGACCACAGGATTGCATGGGCGTCGACGATCTCACCTGAGTACGCAGACTGATGTTCGTGACGACCTGTGAGACACAATCGCCCACATGATGGAAAATCTCTAACTGACAACATAACATTTCGTAGGCCTAAGCTAAATCAATTTAATTTACTAGACATCCAGAATCTTCAATAAAATAATAATTTATTTTTATCCTGTTTAATAAAATAATATAATAACATATTTCCAGATAAATAAAAATTAACGCAGGTGAGGTCTTGACTCTGCAATAATAACTAAACCAAATTTTCTTTAACAAAATGCGGCTTCAAAAATATAAAAATTTGAACTAAAACTACATACAGGAAATATGAAATACATAAATCTTATACTCTAAATAAATCACTATTTGTTTACGGTAGAAAATTTACCTCGCTTCACCGTAAAAGTGTGCCTATCGAAGCTCACTACAGTGGCTTCCATATTTTCCTTTTCAATCAGTAACATCCCAAATTTTATTTTTTTATTTTATTTATTTTTTTATAAGGACTTAAAACTAATTGATTTGTGCACACAATGCATCTGAAATAAACCACATGGGTCTACTAAAACTAATCAAATCAATCAAGTTGGTACATGAGCACTTGAATTACAGGAACTCGCATGATCTCTAGGACTCTTGGCCTACTTTTAGCTATTTGCAACAATTTTAAATATGTAATAAACCACAATGCTTAAACTTAACTAACCTGGAAACGATAGAAATAACATATGCCTACCCATATAGCACAAGTACATCAATTTGACGTAAAATGGATGTAAACAATGTCAATGTCATTGATATTGTTGATGTCATATTGACATCAAATGTCGTCAAAATGACATAGATTTAATGTCAATTGGAAGTAAAAAGGGCACTCAATTTTATGTAAAAATGACGTAATAAAACAGACCAAACATGACATCATATTGCCATCAAATTTATATCAAACAAGCAGTATAGAAAATAAAAATTGATGTAAAATGTACGTCAATATGATGTCAAATGTACGTCAAAATGATGTCAAATGTCCACCAATATGATGTAAAAAGTGTTTAATATTGTGCTGCAAGTTATTTTAATAAAATATTGTTTTCTACGAAGATATGCACAAAATTGTTTTGTTTCTCAAGTTACTCAAAATAGGTTGTTTGAGAATTTTGTTCTGTCTTAAATATCAATATATTTTGTGTTTAAGATCAGAAATAAAATTATCAGACATGTGAAGAGACTAAATTAATTTTTATAAAAATTTCGTTATAAAAAATGGCAGTGTATCAAGGTGCCAATATCTGTGAACGTATATAAAGCATTTTGATTTATAATAATAGATTGCATATTTATTGCTCCTTAGTTTTGTAATTTTTTTAACTAGGCCTAAAACATAAGTAAGTAGAGAAAATAAATAGGTCTACAGACATTTTTATCAGAAATTTTTATTTTAGTACTTAATTACACTTTTTTAAACTTAATTTTGATCTTCTTGTTGTCTTCCTTGTCCTGCTTGCACTCTGCAACTCACAATAAACGAGAATAACTTATAGGTAATAATGCCCACTTTAGTATTTTAGGCGCAAACATATTTAAGGCCTATAGCCCAGTCTTAGCTTATGATCTAGAAAAACTCGTTAATAAGTAGGCTAATTTTATATTATTTATTAAAAAAGCTATTGCCTAATATGTACCGGTAGGATTATTTAAAATTACGCGAGCGCAGAATTGGAACAGTCAGGACATGTGCAGTAAAAATGTTTGGCGGGGAACTGGCCCTATCCCCCACCCGGCGGCCGCGAGTACTAAACCAGGAAGCCATGCCCTTGTACCCACTCCATACATTACAACAGCAGTTCAACCAACTCACATAAACATTACAATTTTTGTATACTCCTAAAATACAAAAATTTCAAGCTACAAATCCTGTAATTTCCTGAATCATATATAATAATACGCCAAGGTGATTTTTTGGTTAGGAAAACTTCTCCTTTGTTTCTTGAACAATTTTAATGTTTGAAGTGTCAAAGAATTCGACACCGTTCGTAGTTTTACAATAACGTTTTTAATTTTCAATATCTTTATTCTCAAGGGCACGGGCTGCCCTCAAAGTTAGTTTTTTGCTCATAAGATTAACATGGTGAATACATTTATTTGAATTGCAGCTGTTAACACATTATATACAGGTTATTAGCAATACCAGATGTGCCAGGTAAGGAATGTCTTTATCTATATAAATAAAATAGGTTTTTGCCTACATCACCTTGAGCAGTAAAATGTTGTATGCAGTGGATATATTTATATATGTGTTAAAATTTGGTTCTCTGTCTGCCTGTTTATAAGCCATATTTGTTGTGCGTTTCAAAAAAAAAAGACTGAATGAAATAAAACATTTTCGTATGGAGGAGGAAACGTTTTGGCTAAAAACTTAAACAGCGCGCTGCGGTGGTTAGGTTAGGTTACTATAATTTCCGTACACAACACTGTTGTTTCTGAGGGTCCCATAATTTTACGCTGGATGCTGGAAGTTGACAGAACTGCTGTTTTTATGTATGGAGTGGGAACGAGGGCGTAGCTCCCTGTTGTAGTACTCGTGGCTGGGGGGTGGGGGGACAGTGCCAGTTCCCCACCAAACATTTTTACTTTGCGAGGACGGCACTGCGAGAGGTCCTGACTGTTCCATTTCTATCGTCTCAAAATTTCTTGTTACCGGTATCTAAACGTTTAAATGTCAGCTACACAATTAGTTGATAAGATACCGGTAATATTATTCAGATTAACTACGGTATATAAAGCGAGCTTAGATTTGTGACCATTATCTTATATTATATTATATTCCACAAAATAAATTTAATAAAGTTTAATGTTTACTAAATTATATGGGCTACTTGCAGTCAATTTTCAAAAATAAAACGATTACAGCAGTTTTCACTTTTGATTTATTGTTCCTTCAGTATTGTTGGGTAAAACAACCTAGAAAATCCAAAAACTACTAGCAAGTGAATTATTGCTTCGTTGCAGGATTTTAAACCAGCCTATGTTCAAAATTACTTTGCCATTTAAAATTTAGCCCCAAACTCCAGTTATAATTCTGCTTGCAGTCTCGGCATGCTCCATATACTGTAGCTTAAAATGTTATCCACTCACAATGTTAAATAAAAACTAAGTTACAAACCACACACAAAAGCCGGTCCAAAATAATAATTTGAAAGTATAACTAAATACATCCAGCAGTGAAAAACCCTGATGTTATTATATTAACATTGGTCTCAAGTCTTAATTAGGCTAATTTTACTTTAAATTTCATAAAGGACATTATTTGCGTACTGTTGGGATACAGCTTGGTATTGGAGCAAGTGACTTTGGTCCATGAGTCGAATCCCACTGAACAACAATGGCATTTATTTAACTGAAAATACCCCAGTGGTAATACAACCCAGAACCCGTGTTTTAAGCTGGTCCAAATTTCTAGAAAACAGAAATGGATAGGTCTCTGAAGTGAGGGTGAGGACAATCACTGCAACTGAGATATCACTCCACTAAAAGTCATGCGATTTTTATAATTTATTTACATAAGCTATCTTTATAAAAGACAGTCTTATTGGTTACAGGGCCTATAAATAAACCAGTACCGATATTTTATTAACCACGGAACACACAGTGTGAAAAGCCTAGTTAGGAAGCTAGGAAATCGCCACTAAACTAACTAACATATTCTTGTTAATGGTGGATTCAAAAAAATCTTGGAACGAGTATGTTAAGTGGGCCCTAAATAACTTGTTCTTTGGTGGACCAATAAGTTACCAGTTTAAAGTAACTATTATTTTAACCCTAGAACTGTCTCATGTTATTCCCCATGGTGGCGGCTTTTCTTTTCTACTTTTGAAGAGTTTTACTTTATACTATGAAAAATATATATAAACATGCCAAACTACCCATATGTTTCTTATTTTGTATATCAAATTGATCCCAATGAAGTTGCTTTTGGAGTTAAAAGTTAATTCTTTGGCTGAAAGTTGAAAAATCTTGTATTAAAGAAGCCATTTACAGCCATTTTTTGTTGTAATTTGTATTAGGGCATAAGTTTCCTAAGTCAGTACTGGTTTTTGAAAATGTCTTATAAGGTTATTGACTTACTACGTCTTACTATATTAACTCTACAGGATGTTTAATTTAGTTTTGCAAATCTGCTGACTAAAATAACTTAGTCCTAAATTTAAAAATTTGTTTAACTTATGTAAATATCAACAATCACAAGTTACATGAATATGGTATGCTATAAAATTAAAGCTCTAAAATCTCTAGTTCATTATGGTAAGTTATCAATATTAACTTAAGTGGTTATACTAAATTTTTGCTAGACGTAGAAAAGACTATGCTACCACAATAGACACATCACACCGGAACGTAACTTAGTTTGAACTAAGTTACGTTGCACCAGTTATAGGATTAAGGCTGCCTGCAGATACTAGAACTGGGTCATAATTTGGCAGGTGTGCCACATTTATTTCTCAATTTGCCCTAATTTGTATTGCACCTTTAAGTTAATGACACTTTTACATCCAATGGTAATCCAAGGCCAAATCGATGTCGAAACAATTATCCACACCTTTGAAATGTTGGATTGTATGAGACAGTGAGACTTTGCCAAATACCTAATTTTACATCCATGTAGGCTTAACTGTGTTGAAGCTAATATAGACCTAGTCCTAGGCCTGAACACGCCAAATTTCAATAATCTATTGGTAAATATTCACCTGTTTAGGCATTATACCAACATAGTTTGTCGGGTTTTGATGACAACATTTTTCATCATTTGTTACCCAGCAGTAAGCTTATTTGGAATTAATTTAGTTGAAGAATGCGAGGTGTCTTCAACTATTATAGGTTAGGTCTAACTGAAACCCCTTGTCAAAATAATGCTAATATGTTTTGGTTTTACTTACCCTGTTTCACTTCCTTTACTACGCAGTGTGATGCTAAGAATAGATGAACTTACGTCTCTTTTACTTTACCAAACAATAATTAACATGAAAACCCCTCCAAGATCGAAATGACAGAAAAACAATGCGCGCCGCACCAGCCAAGGAGAAGGAATAACTTCTTAACCAAATGCAAACATATATTTAATTGTAATTGTAAGGTTAATTTGTAATACCTATTTTGAGAACTATAATTAAGTTTTTAAATGATAATTGTAAATAAATAGTTATCCGTTAAATTGTAAACTGCATTTTGGAACATGCGAAATGCTTGATTTGACTTTCTGTACCAAATTGAATTGTGTCAATGGATGATTAAATTATTTATATAATAAACCGTACTTATTCGTGGGTGAGTGTGATAATAAATTTATCTATAATTAATTATACAACAATTAATTATACATCGGATATACATGACAATATATCAAAAGATATATATGTCAAAAATGTTACATAATTTTGACGTCAATATTTCATACAATATTTTATTTGACATAAATTTGACGTCTTTGATCACTTTTTTACGTCAAATTGACATCCTGTGCTATATGGGTAGCTTGGCATGGGCATAGGACAAAATATTTGTGGTAATCTTTATGTTAAGGCTAACAGTTTGACAATACTTTGCGACTAGGACAAAATTACACACATCAGGTAAACAGATTATTGCGCTGAAAAATAACAATGTGTCTTAAAAAAATTTTCTTTTAAAAAGCTAACAAAATATTGACACTAAAAAATGAATCAGTCTTGTACCACAGCCCAAGTTCTAAACTGCTTGTGAAAATTGTTAAAATTAAGTTTTTCAGTTAACAAACGAATTACAATTACATTGAATACCACAAAAGACATTTAACTTTGCAATATGCCCAAAATTAAACATGGAAAATTCACTTTAGCTCGAAATGCAATGAAGTCGTCAGCGAGGTCTTTGCTCTGCCAAGCCTAATCCTTTCGACTTTCTCTATTTTATGAGTTTTCCCATTTTTCTAAAAATTCACATATTGATTTATACATGAAAATGCCCAGCATTGCTTCCTGCTGCTAAATATCACAATAACTAGGAGGATTAATCAATATAACTCACTAAATCCGTCAATCATCTTTACGCTAAACTTGTTTCATGTAGCAATTTTGTTCGTTGGAAAAGAAGAGAGGGCAATTCCGACTCTCCATCGGCGCAATCAGTGGCGTCCGAAGCCTCCAAAATCGTCCTCCAGTTTGTCTCTTATATACATACTATAACTAAATTGACACACATACTCGTAACAACACATTTTATAAATTATATTTACAAATTATTTAAGATTAAACTTTTTACAAATATTTAAATTAAACGTAAAATAACAATAATAATAACTTTAAGACAAACGTTAAGACAACTCTGTTATGGTACTTAAAACGTTCAAGAACTAAAATTTCTTTACAACGTTGACTAGGCCTAATATTGATATTTCGCAGTTCTAGTTTATTTATTTTTCTGAAGTCCTTTATAATCTGTTTTAAAAATTTAACTCCAAGATAATAGTTTTTAGATAATTTCCATACAAAAAGTTTAAGACATTAAACTCTATAATGTCTGACGGCAGACTATCTCAAAAATGGTTGTGTCATTTTGTTACGAACTTAAAGGACTTTAAACCACAATATATATTCAAAATATTTAGAACCCTTATTATAAATATCGATTCTCATATTTTTCAGTGGTGTTTTTAATTCACTAACCCTTTCGAAATATAAAGTCAAATAACATTTTAAAACATTTGGGAATAACCTTGAACAGTCTCTGCACTTCACATTCATGCCAATCGGGCTGTAGGTGTGGTCTCTGAATCCTTAGAAATCTAGATAAATAGTCGGCTATACATTACCAATTTTTGGGTTCAGAGACAAGACAAAAAACCACGAATAACCACATTTTGAAACCGTTTATCTGAATTCATGTCCTATGTATTTGAGCAGTAAATTAAAATAAAAAAAATACAATTTGATTCATTAAGATCCCTATAGTTAACGCAGGTGTAGTATCAAAGTATATAGATTGCATATACACCGTTGCTATAAGTAAAATTTTGCTAGCCACGTCATTTATAAAAGAATTTCTTCTAGTTTTTACTCTTTTGTTTGTATTATGTTCATATTATAACTCTGTAACACTATCTTAAATGGAGTAAACTACTATTCGTGTATCAATATACTCGTAAAATATTAAACCTGTTTTAAACCTCCTCACAAACGTAATGGTTTAATTAAAAATATTAAATTAAGCTCCTACAACTTGAATTACAAGCAAACTTGGGTGACAGCATCAGTGCTCCTTGGCGGAGGAATGTTCTTCATTACCACATAGTTCAGTGAAACTTGCTGAAAGTATTCTCAGGTTAAGAAAACATTAATTTGCCAAATTTGAATTTGGTAAAATGACATTACATACCTATAATATTTAATACTTTTGTACTAATAACAAGTTATTGTTGTGTAAGCTGGTTAATTAGCAACAACAATATTATATAAAAGCAGAGGAATAACTTTTAATACAGATAAATCATTGTTACTAAAACATTAGTAAAACTAGGTGTAATAGCTCAGGATGGTTTAAAATAAGTCAAAACAGAATCTTTCTTTAACTTTAACGGTTCTACTGTAGTGAAACTGCATAAAACGTGGTTTCATGTAGCGATGCAAACCCATAACCTCCTGCATCAATATCATAGGACATTAGGTAACTAAGACTTAATTTAGACTACGTGGTATTTAAAACTAACACTCAAATTTACTATATACTCAAATTAATATAGTTTCAGTTTCATTCCATACCAACTTTTTCCAAAGCTCCAGTATTCCGCAGATTATCATAACATTAAAACAACTAGTTGTTTAATAAAACTACTAGTCAAACTAATAAACCCATGCAATGAAAATATGCAAAGCTAATACGTCGGATGTTCAGTTTTTATTGAATTGCTTTAAATTTTAAAACTTTGTTTAGTGTTTTTTTTATAATTTAAATTATATTCATTTGCCTCCGATGTATGTTATTATTATTGATGGATTAGGAAACCCCAGCATTAGCTGCTAGGCACGTCTTCCACAAGCGGGAATTTTGCACAAGTTACCGCAAGGAAAGGATATAGCAGGAAATAAAAGGGTGGGATGTGACCGACAGCCAGGTTGACCTTTCAAAGAGCCAACTCCCGTGCTCCTGCGACAGCTGTTTCAGGCTCAAACAGGCGGACCCCGCTCTACCCTCCAACTGGCCAACTCAACTGACAGGGTATCGATGTACAACAGCCAGGACCACATTCTCAGGTTGAGGACCAAACCCGGAGTTTCCGTCCCCAGCTGCTGCAAATGGAGGAACCAAAGGTGAAAGCGAAGCTCGTCATAATGGACAGCCAAAAAACTTACCATATATAATGACAACTTCATTTGCTGTACACAATGTCAGCCTCAAAACTGGTATAGACCAGTTTTAAGGTTGTCCTGGGAAAACGATGTATGTAAGTCACATACTTTATATTATAGACCAGGAAAATTTACATGTGATACTCTAAATACATCTAATGTATCAATATTACTAATTAAAAATTCACGATTAAAACCGACGTTCACCAACCTGAAACTAATGCTAGAATGCCTGATGTCTCCTCTGACACAAAGTAGTGGTATATCTCTTTTGTATATCTGACCTTTGCCTGGGGTTGAAAAATGGTTCATTCCGTTTACATCAAGGCCACGCTGAAGACAGATAAGTCTCAAGCTTTTGCTATCCATTTGTAGATGATTTTGGATAAAGTCAGTACAAAGAGTGAAGATACTGATCATTTGTTTAGAATAATTGTGGAATTGTGGAAATAAAATAATGATTTGACAAGTAAGAGGGAATAGATAAAGCATTTATAAAACAAAGACTTTCAAGAACACCGGTCAAGGAAAAAGGAAGGTGATGGCACCTCCTCATTAGTCTATCTTCGTTTAAGATACTTTCTTCTGTTTATATTTTTCCACTTCGAGCTTTCAATAAAATCGTTAGTGTTATTTTTTTAACTACGCAATCAAACGTTGTAAAGTAGTTTTAGATAATGTTACAGATATCTGTTGATTACATCTAAGGAATATGAGTGAATAATAAAATTTTTTATGTTTAAATTAGTCTATAAATGGATATTATATACTCCTATGGAATACTTAATATCTTCAATCTTCATAATAAGAATACATCTAATACATTACAATGTTGCATCTAATACCATTTAGGTTCGGGTTTGGGCCCCAGCCTGAGAATGAATAGTCCCTGGCTGTTGTACATGGATACCTTGTCAGTTGAGTTCACCTGTTAGATGGCAGAATGCGGGTCCTCTGAGCCTAATCCCAGTTGTTGCAGGGGCACGGTCAATTTGGCTGCCGTCCCATCCCATCCTTTCCTTTCCTCTTATATCCTATCATTCCGGAAACCTGCACATTATTTCCGATTGTGGTACCTAGCAGTTATGCTGGTGTTTCCTAATGCAACAACAATGATGAATGGTGATGCTATAACAACTGGGATGAGGCTCAAACAGGGGACCCGCATTCTGCCATCTAACAGGTGAACTCAACTGACAAGGTATCCATATACAACAGCCAGGGACTATTCATTCTCAGGGTGGGGGCCAAACCCGGAGTTTCTGTCCCCAGCCGCTGCAAATGGAGGGACCAAAGGTGTAAGTTTGTCACAATGGACAGCCAAAAGACTTACCATATTAAATTACAACTTCATTTGCTGTACACAATGTCAGCTTCAAAACTGGTATAGACCAGTTTTAAGGTTGTCTTGGGACCAGTACAATATATTACTATAACTATTACTATAAATATAATAAAAATATCATAAGAAAATTAGATAAAAGTGTATTTTAATTATTCACAGAGTAATGATGAATGATTGTGTTTCAGGTATATACGTCATATTCACGCAAGAAGTTGCAGCTATAAAATGTAAGTTATGAACCTCTCTACATTTACTTTCCGTTTGGAATTGATTTAAGTACACATTGCTGCTATTATGCTTCAGGTTGATAATTATATTTCATGTGTAAACTATTTTGGAATTACACAGCTATTTTTAAGATGATTAACCATTGAAGGAACGATTCCTTATTCTATTCAAAATAGACTAAATCAATGTTAAATTTGGTAAAATAAATATTTGCAATATAAGCTGATCATGATATTAAATTGCGTTTCATTGAGTTATAGCAATCTAAAAATGCAATTAAATTTAAAAAAATTCTGCGCTTGAAGACAAAATACAGAAATTTGACGGTGCCTATCTTGTACTTCAAAATTGCGATATAGTAGTCATATAAATAAAGCTGGAATAAATCAGACATGCGTAAAGAAACGCCAACACATATTTATATAGGTAAACCATTTTTTTTGGGTAATTCATAATTTGTATTTACTTAGATGATGCAGAATTGCATTATGGCACGTTAAAATAAAGACAAGGTTGTCACAGTTGCCGGGAAGAAGGACTATGAATTATAGAAATGTTTCTGACAGATGTGCTGTTCCACATTCTGTTGCACGAAATACTTTTGAAAATAATAGTTTTCGTCGTCGGTTTTTAAATTAGCTGAAAAGGAAAAGCAAAGTTATTTCTTTATGATCAATTAATTAACTTTTTTAAATGTATATGCTACACATTTATCTTCATAAGGGATATATTTCCGGTTTTCGATACTGTTAAATATAGTTATTTTAGTAGTTTAATTATAGTGTCAATCGATATGAGATATATTATATCTACGAACATGTTGTGAGAACCTTTTTTTTGGGATAGAAATAGCTAAGTCGTTGTTATCTCTTTGTCTGTGATGTTTTGTTGAGTTCCCAACAGCTTAATACCATTATCACTAATGTTATGGTTATAGGCCCTTAGTTTTCCTTTTTGATTTTTGTTGTTCTTGTCCGTAAAAACTAAAGTAATACTACAATGGGTGCTTACTATTAAATCCTGATATATATGAACATCAGCTCATATCTTGTCGTTATTTAATCAATAAAATCTCAATAATTGATTTACAAACACGACTTATTGATATTAATTTATAATTTTGTAAAATTAAAGAAACAAAATATTATTCACGGAATGAAGCTTTTAAGGAATGTAGAACGAATAACAAGCGAGGGGAAGACAACTCTTCATTAGTCATCCTTCGTTACGGATTATTTAAAGTTGGTCTTGTAATTATAAAAAAAGCCTCTATTTTAAGAAAATTACGTAAGGAAAATGAGTTAAATAAATTAATGTGTATTGCTTAGGTAAATGTAGTAAAGTTGAATATTGAAATAGCAATAGTTATAAGAACAAAATAACTATTAAATAAAATACCCCTTTAAAAACCTAGTAATTGCTATATAAAAATAATCGTTGTGAAACATCCCTTTAAACAGTCAATGTGCTTGAGATACTAAGGGAACCGCTCTCAAGTACCTAATATATACATTTATATAATGTGTAATCAACAATAAAAACAATCACATTAAGTTAAATTTATTTTGCTGTTGAAAACAAAATAAAAGTGTTTTAAATTCTCTTACATACTAAGCTTCATCACTTAAGAATTAAAAAACAACATTTTTATGTTTTTTTCTGTAATAGTATGCTGTACAGCCTTAAAACAGTACACAAATTAAATAAAGATTTATTATTTTATTACAAGAGAACTATAAATGTATGACTATTGTACTAGTGAAGTTAATATAAAAAGTATGTGAGTGTATCTCTGCGGACAAAAATCGGATACAATCTAGCAAATGCAAGGTTGGAATGATCTTGTGGAGGGCGGGTCGTTACTTTCCAAAATTAAACAGCGTCCCTCGCCTGCTCTATGTTTAGGATCTGAATTTAAAAGCACCTTTCATACAAAATATTGCAAATAACATATCAAAAATAAATGTAAATACATACAAATTGCGTAATATATTTGTGGGATGGAAATCAATATAAAAACAGATGTAATGTAAGTTTAAGTTATGGACTTGTTGATTACTAAAAATTTCTCTAAATTAGTTGAGTTGTGTAATTTACGCTGTTAAAGTCGTTCCAAATAACACTTATATAACAATATTTCACTTATATTATCCATTATGTTCATGAATACTTTACATTATCAACAAAAATTTAATAACACTTGATATGATACAATGGAAAGCCTTCAACGTAAAGCCAACCAGGTATTCCCATGCTATTGGCCAAAAACGTTTTATTATTTGCATAACTACTCTTAACGTTAGTTTGTTGAAAACATAATTGAATAGATTAAATAATACGTAAACAAAATCCTTTTAAACGGTTTAACACCATTTAACAAAAATATTTATTGGTTAATAAAACGTTGAAATTGATAAGCAGAGTAAGTCTTCAAAGTTATAATTTGTTTAAATAAGTAAAGATTTATATTGCACTTACTGACTTATGAACATAAAACGTTTAGAATACATGGTATAGCTAACGACAAAGATCTCTGCGTGTGTATAACATTCATTATTTAATCTATTAGCCTGTCCAAATGGGTCCCATCAATTTTAATTAGGGAGTTATAACAGCTGCCATTGCATAGTTGTAATGTGAAATAGCGTATGGATTTTCACGTCCCGCTAGTAAAAAGAGTTAGACATTTATCGTTGACTGAAATGTGCAGATCTTTAAATAGGTACATCTGATTGTGTTCTATTGATATTAGCACCCAAATCCCGTTTATTTTGGACTCTGATGCAGCAAACCAGTATATTATTCTTTTAAATTATTAAAATTGAGAATAAATTAAATGTTATAGGTATCTCGCCTGTATCTAAAAACATCTTTATGAAACCAGGTAAGAGTAAACATGTAACAGTAAACATGTGGTGGTATAATTGTGAATAGAAAACTCACAGAGTACGCAGGTTTTCCGCGATAACAACGCTTAGAATGTTTATATCATTTTCTGTATTTTTTTTACGTAGGAGGAAAGCTTAATGCGCGAACCCAAAGGAACAGTGTGGGACTCCCTCTTACGAGGTATACCCACTAAACCTCCTACGGAGCCGTGGGGAAAAACCAGGCCGGAACCCTTATCGGACAACTTCGGCACTGGCCGGCGTGTCTTGCGCCCAGGCGGGTCACGTCACCGTTTCGGGAAACTTAGAGGTCACCTAAGCATCCCTCGTCTCGCTTTCCTCGAAGAACGGATTGCACGAAGAGCGCAACCGCTCTCCAGGAGTCTTCATTTCGAAGCATCGCCCCCACCATGACGTCCGGGGACAGATCGCCTACAGCAGAGACGAGCCTCCTCCTGTCTTCAGCGAAACGACTGCACCGGAAGAAAGTATGATGAGCATCATCCACCTCCTCCGGGCAGTAACTACACTGAGGTGACCTCACCTTCCCCATGCGGAAAAGGTATTCCCTGAAGTACCCGTGGCCCGTCAGGAATTGACACAAGAAAAAGTCAATTTCCCCAAATGCACGGCTAAACCACGGGCTTATGTCTCTGATGAGACGAAACGTCCATCGCCCTTCCAGTCCACCGTTCCATCGCTCTTGCCAAACTCGCAGAGTTTCGAGTCTGGCTTCCACAGCAGCTTGGTCTCTTCCGAGATCAGGGGCACGGCGAAAGCTGTTCTGCCTCTCAGCGGCTAGCAGATCAAGGGGAAACACTCCAGCCACAACCATTACAGTCAGTCCAGACACAGTGCGATACGCACAGGCAACCCTAAGAGCCGCCCTGCGCTGAACGGAGAGAATTCTCTTGCTGTGTTTTTTGACTCTCAAGGCACCCGCCCACACTTCTGCGCCATACAGGAGAGTGGCGTTGACGGTGGACATGTGAAGTCGCTCTTGCTGGACCTCGGGCCTCCGACGTTCCCCATCAATCTGCTGAGCGACAGAACAACCCTCGTCGCCTTGTTGTAAACCGCCTGGATGTGCTCCTACCATGTGAGGCGGCGGTCGAGCACCACTCCCAGATAATTCGCCGCAGTCTTCGTCTGGACCTCCACGTCACCAACAGTCATAGGGATTACTGTTTGGATCCTCCGTCGCGTGAGCATGACGATCTTGGTCTTGGCGACCGCCTGCTCAAGTCCATGACCGCTCATCCATCTGTTGACCCGAAACATCACCTGGTTGAGGCGAAGCTGGGCCACCTCCGGATTTCGAGCCGTGATGACTGCGGATACATCGTCTGCGTAGCCCACGAGATAGGCTTGTGGTGGCATCTCGAGGCGAAGCACTCCGTCATATGCCACGTTCCAAAGGTCAGGGCCAAGGATCGACCCTTGTGCCGCGCCGGCGGTGACCACTTTGGAACGGACCCCTGCTTCTGTGCTATTTTCTGTAATTATAATAAATACATTTTTCATTACCACAAAAAATTATACAAGACTCGATTCTTTAATATTTTATAAAATAAACTTACACTATTATTGTATTAGTCTTTGATATAAAAAATTTGATTTGTTATGTATTAATAATAATAAAATAAAATTAATTTTAAATATTTCCCCAACATTCAATTTGGTCAATCTTTTAAGTTTTTACAGGACATACAACTCTAATTATAAATATTTTCACCATTATGAGTATATTATATGAATTTATGTTGAATTTCAAATAAAAATCATCAATGAAAGGAGGGGTAAACTGGTATTAAAGTCAGTGGAGGGCCAACTCCATTAGTACAATGCACACGTAGTCGGTCTGTTTATCATTGCAACCTCCCTGGATAATTACACGGAATCCCTGGGGAGTTCATGCGAGGTGAAACATCATCAGCTGTTACTCAGTAAAACTTGATTATACATTAACTTTCGTGGAAAGTACTGCTGTTAAATTTTTAATAACATTCAGACACTTTTTAAATAAGTTAATAAACGAGTTAGAGGCAGAAAATAAGCTGAAAATATAATTCGACTGTGTATGCAGAGTTAAAATAATAGATCAAAGTAGTGTGTGAAGAAGAAAAACTACTATATAGTCAAACATTAATTTGTTAATTATTGGTTTAATTTTTAAACTCAGTATATATTATTTAGGGTTTAACATGTTAAAATTTGTATAATATATGTAAAGTCGTTCTGTGGCTAGTCCTTATTTCTATATACTCAGACCTCATTTCCTCTAATGTTGTTAATGCCAGTTATTTAACAGTGGTGTAAATTAAAATCGAGTACATAAATACTCGGTTTGTTCTCAGCTAGTGTAGACCATGAGGATACTGTTTATCTTGCCTCTAGTTGGAGCGTATTTTTTAATACACTATACAATTAGCTTAGTTTGATTTCTGAACCACAATACACGAAATAGTGATTTTTTTTTTAGGATGGATCAGATATATTTACATCAACAACTGTAAAAGCCAACTGAGTGAGCTACTGTGGAAGATTAAAAGAACTATTTCGAAATTCATAACACCTACCCTCTGAAAGAAACGGGACATATTTTGCTAAATTATTTAGTAAAGATTTCAAAAAATTGATTTTAATAAGGTTTAATGAATTATACTTTATTTCTGAACCCCACAGTAAACATTTCAGATATGTGTGTGATATTTTGATATGGGTTTTTACATTTATTCTTCCACAAGTATACTTATACATTTGTCTTACCGTGGAACTTCAATAATCAACTAATGAACCTTAAATATAATCATTACTTATAATATAAGCATTAATAGGGAATGTGTTTATATTAAGAGTTCTCTGCACTGAAAACCTTAAAAGATTGACCAAATTGAATGTTCAGGAAATGTTTATATTGTTTAACTTATATATTTAAAGAAATACCTATTGGAAAATTTAGTTTAATAAATAGTATCTTAAGAGTTTTATCATAAAAGTGCTAATAAACACTTGATAAAATATACAATTAATGTAATGCATAACATATTTAAATGTTTCTGTTGAAATTTATTTGATATGTGAATACATGCTTTTCCAGGATTATTGAGTATAATGTGCGTCTGTATATAAATAAATGTAAAGGTCGTTTCACGGCAAGACTGTTTATCTTAATGATAATGGTTCGTCTGTAGAACATGTTTAGTTCCGGTATCACGTGTTACTGTAAATAAAGTAAGGGATGCAATGTTACTACGCGGTATTGATTATTTACACGTAATAGAGTTATAATGATCACTTTGAACTTATAAATAATAATTTTCCTTAGTATCGGGTAGAATAAAGGAAGTCCTAATCATGTGTATACAACATTCTGATTCCTATTTACTTTTTAACTTTTTATTAATTTAAAAGTATTTGTATAATTTATTCGTTTAAACATTTATTTATCAAAACAATGGCTCAACATTTATAAACAATTAATATCGAGAGCTCCAAAGTGGACCAGGGGAGTTCTCTACGTTGTCAGGGTAAGTCTGGGACAAATTAGTAGAATCGATAATTTAAATTTTGTAATGTACCTCTAATAGATGGGAAATTCGCATAAATTCGAGAATATCTAAAATATGTTATTTTCAAACAATATTTGTGAGATAAAATAATAATTATTTTTTTCATCATAAGAATACCTAACGTGTGAATTGCATCTATTTTCGTTTACAAGTAAACGATAAATATAAATATATAAATAGTCTATATAAATTAATCATAGAATATATAGTAATTTACTTGTAAGTGGTATCAACATGTTTTTACAATATTGATACAAGTAAGAGGTAACAATCTGTGCCATGGAACATGCAATGATAGCTATAAATACTTAGGACTATATATTTTGTAATAAATACATTACAAGTAAGTATATAAATTTCGTACAGAATCAATATGAAATACTTAAGTCTAGTGTTCTTCATAGATAAATACATTAAATACATTAAACGTGCCGAGTTAGCTGACTGACGGTTCGCGAAAATTCTGCAAATTATTCAAAAGAACATAAACAATTAACTAAATATATTGTAATGAACAAAATATAAATCAATGGGTAGAAGAATTTTATGTTACGTCTACACTCCATTTCCTTTTCCGTCTGTATTGCCAATCCGGTCTTGTCAGCAAGGGCACCAGCTGCTACCTGAGGCTGAAGCAACAATCAGTATTACTGTCTCGCTCTCTCCCGAGCCAGGTTTAACGAAGTTGTCTGATCAAATTACCAGCTAAATAGCAGCCTTCGACTCACAACCAATGAACAGACCTAAACCATCTGCTTTCATAGAGGTTTCCACTGAGGAACAAATAAGTATTAAAGTCCAAATTATGAAGAGTTGAATAAAGTAAAGAAAAGAACGTTGGAATAGTTAACAAAATATAAAAATGCTAAATTATGATAATTTATATTTTAACAAACAACAAAATTTGTATTTTTTTATTACACAGATACGGGTTGGAATCAGTTATAATTATTGATTCCTGTATTTTTTATCAGACATCATGTGTTTTATATTTCATTCTGATAACATATTCTTTTAATGATTCGAATAACATTCTAATGTTATTTAATCAGCTGTATATTGTATTCAACTATAGCCAATCATTTGAATATGCCATTATCTATGTTCTAACTGTCCAAGTAATTTAAATTTCTTTGTTACAAGTTTAAATTTCCTTGAACATGTAACATTTTCTAAATGTTAACAAATAACTCGAAGTCCAGTCTGAACAGACAAATTTTACACCGACGCTCAGCAAGGTAAGTCACCAGATGTTAATTTTTCAGCAAAGCCAGACCAGAAGAAAATACGTGGCAGGGAAAACACGTGCTACCTGATGAGTAGATCGGTAACGCACCTCCACGTGACGTAATTGCAATAACTGGAAAATAATAATGACATAAGTCGTGGAGATGATGAGAGGTTTTTTTGGCTAGAAGGAAAGAAGGGTAGTCTGAAGGTATAAGATGGAGGAAATCTTCGTTATGGTTCCGGGAGGAGGAGTTCGTACCTTGCCTTATCAAAGATGAAATATTTTAAGTGTAATTAATTACCTACGGAAAATTGCCATTCTTCATCATTATAAAATGTTATTCCTTATTATAGATCTATATTATGTTAACAATTCTGATTTTAACCTTTAAACTGTGTTAGTTTTATGAATTTACTCGTTTGTTAACATGATTGGTTTCAACATGAAACGGTCCCTTATTAAACTCAATGCTAATTAAATGGACCGTCAAGCTTACCTATAGGTACCATTATCTCTTGAACTATTAGAGCTATGTGTACCCAATTTTTACTACTTCTTCCTTATGTTCGGCTTAACATCCTGTAGCAGAATTTTAAAAATATTCCCACAATTATAAAAAATAAAAATAATATAATATATACAAATTTAAAATCTTTATTTTAATTCTATATATACATGCATAATTTTTTTTGGTTCAACATACCTTAACAAATCTGCTAGGGGAGTATTATATGGCAGTCCTTCAGATATATGCAAAGTTTAAATGTTGTATCTCAAATAGTTATTTAAATAATCGTACCTAAACTAAGAAAAACACAGGTTTTGGAAAAACTCGTTTGAATGTTTGGGTTTCGCATATAAACTTCTTGTCATGGATTTCATTTTTTATTTTTTAACAGGCTAAAGATTTGTTTATATATAAAGTGTTATATATTTTATTAAAGAGGATAGAACAAAGAATATTTTGGAATAATAAAAAAAAATAAAATTTTTTAACCTAAAAGGTGCTAACTCCCCTTAAGTCGTTTTACACATGAATTACAGGTTTACTCTGGTTCAGGAAACAAACGGGTTAGGTTGATCAACTGGTACGTGAGGTCAGCCGGGACTGTCCCGACACATCTGATTAGATCCACCTCCTGGCATTAATTAGTTAATAGTGATAAGACTTTAGAATAGATTTGTCACTGTTAATAAATGTAATATGTAACTGTCATTGCCACAGTTTACACTAGAAATTCATATACACAGTTGCCACATTAACTAAAGTTTTGAAAAGTCCATTTTTGTTTTATTGTACATTAAAACGTTTATGTATATCTACGTTGAAGAACCAGTAGTAAATAAGAGCTAAACCCGACAAACTTTAAAGCGTAAAATCTGAACGATTAACTTCATCGTGCCGCTTTGCTTTTCGAAGATAAAGGGATTCCGTCCATTGATCTAAAAACAGTAATGGCCTTTAGAACTTCTGTTTGTTTAAAACACTGTTGTTTTGATGTTTTAGTTTTGTTCCATTGAACTGCCGATAGGAAATAACAGGGATTTAATTTTTTTGTTATTTAGTTTAAATCAAGCTCTATTACTTGCTGGTAATTTATTTTTATTTGCTGAACAATTTATGATTTAACTTCTAAATACGAACGGAGTATTTTTGGATTTTATTTTTTTTATTATACCTAAATTTATATGCAAGAACACATCTGAATATAAAATAAGCTTGGGAAAAACGAAAACCCCCTATTATATACATAGCTCAAGAATTAGTTTGATTTACAAAGTATTATCCATACTTATTATTTAAAAGGAAATTTATAGAATGATTACAATATATTTAAATAATTCTGATATATTTTGCTGATGATAGAATTTATTCGAAAATTTGTCTCTCTTGGATTAAATACAGTCAAAGGAAAATTTGAAATTGGTTATTTAAACTTTCCATTAGTTAACCCGCACACTACATTAATATATATTTACCACACATATATGCCATCCGGAGTTAAGAAAAATGTATTCTATTAACATTGCAATTTAAAAATTATTAATTTAAAAACAGTGAATATTAGAGCACAGGGAAAATAACTTAGTCAAAGTACTTGTAACCTATACCATTTTTTTTAAATACATCAATTGACTTTTATAAACAAAACCAAAAATGGCTATACGTACTGAAACAATTCTGAATATCATTTTTTTAAATGATTTAAAAATAATTAAATCTTAAACACAAATAAAAAACAAAAACAAATCTTAAACACAAGAACTGAAAATTTAACATGAGTATTATTACAATAATTTACGCGAAACGGATTTCACTGGTATTATAACTAACTAAAACAAAGGATATAATTCATTTTTAAACATTGAACAATATTTGATATTTATATGATTTTGTGTTACCGGTATCTAAAACATTCTCTTAAATAACAAAAAAGAACTCTAACCTCTTTTATGTTTTAAAATATTTACTTTGGTATAAATGTTCGGGAAAAAATGTTCTTCCTTTTATTTTAATAACAGAAATATTAATGATAAAGGCATAGTTCTGAGAAACGTGCTACAGGTGTTCTTACGGCAAATAAATGTCTACTTTTGTAAAATAAATAAAAGTTAAACCTTTAACTATCAATAGAAATAGCTATAGTTAAAATAATAACAACAAATATTTAATTTATATTTTAATTTGTTGATGATAATATTTATATCACTTTACATCATTAGAGATGAATATTATATTTTGAGATTATGTTTTTTTTGTATTATAATTATAAGTACACTAAAACTAATAACTTTACTATACAAACCAATACTACTGTAGTCTACTTTAATTTTTAATCTAGTTTGTTTATCAACTGTCAAATAACATTTGTTTATTATTATTATAAAAACTGCATGAACCTTACAGTTAATGCCTGTAATACTTTTCAAAATTCAGGTTTAATTGCACTTAAAATTTAGTATAAAAACACTTTTGTGTTCAATAATGCGGAAGCAACTTGAAATCTACGCAACATTTAAACATTTTATATTCAAAATAAAAAACATAACATAATTAAATTCTGATACATATTATAATCTGATGGGATTAAAGTTTTGCTTAGTTTGCACATCGCAATGATGGTTACACCCAAAGTTGTCTCGAGACTGCAACAGCTTGTTAGCATACATTGTGAAATCTTATTACAAAACTTTAAAGTACCAGACTTTAGGAGCCTACTTAGCTGTAAATACTATTATAATATAAACCTGTGATAGTAACGGTACTTAAGTATCAAATCAAGGGGCTGTGATCAAATAAACGAAGATTATTAAAAAAAAAACTTGATATAGACACAGTATGCTTTTATTACTATAGTTAGTAATTATCTATGTTGACCTATCAAATACATTCAATTTTAACATTTTGGATTCTTTATTAGTTTATTCCGATTTTCTGAAAAAGTGTTATTTGTTTAAAAACAAGATACACAAAAGGCTCCTTTATAATCACTGTTGTTAAGACCAAAGATGATTTTACCGAAAGGGTAAGAGATAGGGTAACATTTGAAAGAGATTGGGATACATTCGGTAGTTTTTAGTGCTGGACTTTTAAATTGTTAACATTTTCATTTTTTGTATCTTTTAAAAATACTTTTAAAATACAATTTTATATCATATAAACTAATTCATATACTGTACTGAACCAAAGTCTCCAGATCCACCCTTAAAATTAGAATAGTGTGAGGAATAAAATATAACATATTTTTAACCAACTTGCGTAAAACTAAAAAGAGTATTGTAATCAATGTAGTATAATTGTATAATCAAAACTCTATAGTATTTCTGAACTCTACCAATTTAATGAGGATTCTTCGCTTATTCAAAATAGTATTCACTACCGTAAATAAAACTCAGTAAAATGTTTGAAAGTAAATGTAGTTCACAAAACGCTTGAACAATGAAGATACTGTATACAACCGGTAGGAACAATCAGTATGCTGGTCTCGTCGTCTCCCATGCAGTCTTAACGAAGTTTACAGGTTACGTTGCGAGTAGTAAGTTGCGTAGTTAAGTAGCTTCCTATCCTCTGGTTCCGTCAACCGACAACTACTAACCTGAAACCGTTGGTCTTGCAAAATATCTACACGAAGTTAGTTGGAACAATGCATTTTATCATAAAACAAAATAGTCAATATAGCTTATATTCATGGAAACATCTAAATTGTTATTACTTTACCGGACCTGTAACTGTGATTTTTTTATACTTCGAAAGGCATTTTCCGATTAGAGGAAAAGTCTAAATAAATTGTTTGATTCTTTTACTTTGAACTTTAAATTCTAGCTATTTGGAGCCTGCTTACATTTGCACTCTAGTACTACACACAGTTTTGTATTTAAACTAAACTTTTATCTATAAATCATAAGTAAACCATGAATATTAAAAAAAACAGTTTTGGTAGAATTTCCTAAATTGCCTAGCTAAAGTCGTACAATTCAAACGGTTTATAAAATTTTAATTATAGTTATTTAGGAATCGATAGATTAATTAATTTACAAAATAAAAAAAAACATGGAGTTGTTGTCATATTGTTTAAATGTGAGTACCAAAGTAATATACTTATGACTTTTCATAAAACAATTAACTCACTCGATGTTATTTGCAAATTTATAAAATAAATTTAAACCTAAATAATGTTTTTATGGCTTCGGAAAAGTATATTACATGTGTTTGGATGTTTGACAATCGTCAAACAGTAAAATCAGTTGCTGGGCACATAAAGAGTATCATTGACATCGCTGGGCTTGACAATGTATTGTGGTTTTTGTCCAACGGCCGGAAGAGTTTAATGAGGTAATGTGAGCTAGTTACTTCGAAAAAATATTCTTTTGAAATAATAACCGCTAATGATCAAGCTGAAATTTAAATAATGATGCTGTTGGTTATAATGTGATTGTTATTTTAAACAAACACATTGGTTACAAATTTTGGCTCCATACACTATCCATTTACATAACATTAACGTATTTAACACATATTTTCACCATACATTAAAAATTCATACAAACACAGATCTCTAATTTAATGTTAGTGAATGCTTGTATGAGGATTCTCCGATGTTTCCAGATATTCTTATCAAGCTTATTGAAACAATTTTATCTCCACTTAAAAACGGTTTGTATTTATGCCACAAAACTATTTACAGTCCACTACTTATCTAATTGAACCAAGTGGATAATGTTTAAAAAATCCATATTTAAAGAAGTCTAAAACTGAAAGCGATAGTGCGAAGTCTAAAACACCAACGAATTTGTAAATAACAGATAAACCAGATCCGATTTACTAATATATATATATATTTATTGACTGTAATAATACATTATAGCAATATCAGAGAACCCAGAGATGGCACAGCAAATAACGGGCAGCCATTATTGTGTGTAAACGTATAACCTTTTTCATAATAAAGTTGATTAAAGTTGAAGTGGCTTGATAGTGATATTGTGCAGGAGGTTAAAGTTTGAATCGATAAACATATAAGGCTGATTACGTTTCCCCTCTGTATTGTCTTGCAGTACTAAGGAAAGTTAATTTAAATTCTAACATTCTATTTAGATTGACCCATTCAGTTTTATTTTTTGATACTGCTCTTCTATTTAACCATGCAAATGATAGCTTGTTATGAAAAAATTAAGTTGTATTCTAAGGTAAGAAACATTTTATTCTTGTTTGTATATTTACGCAAAATTTTTTAGTCGTTAGTTAACTATTATGATTATTCAATAATGCATTATAATTAGGGAGGCAAAGTATTACAACAATTGTATAATAGATTGTATAAGGTATTAGGGCAAACAAGTTTTAGTAATTATTGTAACACAGAATATTACACGTGAATTGGTCCTTACGGTCCTCTTTATACGGTCTGTAAGTTTATAATTCGTTGTTGAACTTTCATTAAAAAATTCACTGCCATAGAATACACTTGTGTATGTTTATACATTGCAGTGATAATTTTAGCCATAAATAATCTATTAATGTCATAAATGAAGTCTGGTAATTGCTATTTGATTGGAAAATGTGTGATAACAGTTATTAGGTAACTTTTATTGTAAAAGAGGTTATTATTTAAACAAACTTAGTCAAAGGGAATCTTTGCCTTGATATGATGTAGAATAGAAAGTTGGATATTCACATCATTTAAAGTAAATCTAATAACCGTGGTGATATATGATAATCCTATCGATGCTAGTGTAATATTTGTTGCTAAATTTTCAAGATCAGACTCTGTTCACGAGGACTCTTATCAAAAACAAACTTGTCAATTTAATGGTTAGTCAACAAAAATGAGCAGAGAGCTCTCGTTATCTAATCATACCAGCAAAATAAACGGTATCAGGAAACTGACACATACTTTCTCCCTTTTAGCCCAACTTTAATGAATAAATTACGTTTTATTTACTAAATATAGAATACAAAGCACGGTCGAATGTACAGAAAATCTTGTAAACAAGTTGTTTAAAAAAACATCCACCCAAATCCCTGCTTTGGAGGCACTGCAGAATCCATTGCTACACTCGTGGTTTTAAGAGGGGAAATGCCCCCTATTCCCCCCTAGGGTTATTAAGGGCAACATATTTCGAATTTCCTCTGTTGGTCAATGCTAACTTGACAAGCATATCAAGTTTGAATGAAATTGACCAGTAAATAAGAGAGAAATAGTATGTTTTTTATTCCCCATAAGAATAACATTGGACAACGTACTGCGTTTACCGCAAAATGAAAATTTCAATTTTCTCCGAAACCAGTTTCGTAGAATAGTAATTCAAAATACTAAATTATTTAGTTTTTTGAGCTCTTTTTAATGGTGAATAGTAATATTTGTTTACATTTATGTCTTTTTATGAAAAATCCAAAAAACTGAATTTTTTATGTTGTAAGTCCTGTAATTTCTGAACCCGAATTTTCACAGGAATGCGGGTGGTTCCATTTTGTTGGAAAACCAAAGTTCTACAAACGACTAAAGTTTAATGAAAATCGTTAGAGCAATTTTTGAGAAATTTGGATTTTTTATGTTTTTTGGCGGTTTTGGGGGGATAATTACCCTTACACACACACACACACACACACACACACACACACACACACACACACACACACACACACACACACACACACACACACACACACACACACACACACACACACACACACACACACACACACACACACACACACACACACACACACACGGACACACACACACACACACACACACACACGGACACACACACACAGACAGACATCACGTAAAAACCACTTTTTTTGATTCAGGGAGCACCAAAACAAATATTTCCACTAACAACTCAAATTTGAAAATTTGTACGAAAACAATACTTTCTCCATATACTATGTATAAGGGGAGAAAGTAAAAAGATTCCTATTGGATTCGTATGGTTTTACTTAATGTCTGTTATATTTCTTCTATTTGATATTTGTGTTGTTTAGTTATTGCCATGTAAACCTACTTTCTAATAATTAATTTAGGCTTCCATTCGCCTATACAAGCCATCATATCAAGTGATGTATGATACCATATCAATATAGGAATATCGACACTTGGTTTTAGAAAACCGTAACAACTCTGATCAGTCACCTGTGCACATTATATGCTATTTCATACAAAAAGGTTAATAAATTACCGATGGGATTGTTTTAAGGTGAATGTGAGAGAATTAAACTTACTTACTCCTGTGGCCATTTAAACCTAAGATGATTTTTTGCCTCACCAACGACCCACTTCCAGTCTTCTTTGTCATTCCCCATTTCTATTACTACTCTAAGTCTTCTTACATCATTGAAAGAATGATGAGTGAAAATATAGCCTTGTTCCTGAGTGCGATCAACTGTTACTTTGGTAAACATAATTTAACTAGTATCCAAATAACCGGTGAAAATTTGAGGATCGAGAACTTAATGTCCATCATGGCACACTCAAAAAAGGCATGTACACTTAAGATTAATTGAAATTTTACACAGATATAATAGGGATTTTAACCTGTTTAAAACTATGAATGTCTGGTAATTAACGTCTTTAAAATATTCGTTGGCTCTTCGCTTTGGTGGTGGATTTTAAAACAACTATTTATAATTGACACATGAGGAAGCACACCAAATTTAAAATGCTACTTTCTTTTAAAATTTAATAATAGGTGCTGGAAACATGGGGTATCAAAATGTAGGATACAAGTGTAAAGGGCGGTAGGCAAGTTATGTGTTAGAACATTACGTCAGGAACGACCATCGTTAAATTCTTCCACGTCCCGAACACATTCTACGTGAAAACAGATGTTTCACCCAACGTCACAGGGGGTGAATCGCAAACGAATATCCCGTACTCTATTGTTAACAGTTACCCATTTCTCTTTATTATTGAATGGGGTTGTGTATATAAATCATGATTTGACGTTTTGTTCTCCTCTACTTTCCCATTAAGTATACAACATTAATATTTTTCAAATTTATTTATTCACATTCAATTAATTTTCTTCGGATAACAATCGTTGCTTCAAAGGCCTCAATTATTGTATTAGGTTTCCCGCACGCCGTGCCATTTAGTTAGATAATAACGATTGGACAATAAACGCTGTACTATACTTATACTACAAAATACTTTGTTATTTCTAATATATTTACGTTATTGTTTGTAATAATAATAACTTGGATCCACCCAAAAAAATGGTACGGTATGAACATAAAATTGTTAGATTAAAATGAAATTGTACAGAGTAACGCGCATGGTTAAAAATTATATTCACAAGTTCGTTTTCCATATACCATAAAAAGTTCAATGAGTACAACACAGCTCACAACGGTATTCATCAATCCAGTAATCGACTTATGACCAAACGACTTCAACTGTGGCTTTATTGGCACTGCAACTGGTATGTTTTTCCTTAGCTCCACGAGTTTTGCAGGCAGTCTGGATATAAATACTTTATTCTTTATGTATCCAAATTTTAAAAAATTACTTCAGAGTGAAATAATTTTTTTTTTTTTAAGACAACTTAAAATTGAGATGTTATGGTCCACTAAAAGCTGTGTGATGATATAAACATTTTCTTTAAAACAGTAAACAATGCCAACTACTTCATTTTTGATTTTTTTACAATCAAATGTTGGGAATAAAACATGACGTTATTTAACATTAATGCAATTAACTTGACCGATGTAAATTATGCCATTAAAATATTTTTATTGTTTGACATTTTATTTTAACATTACTGTATTAACTTTTAAATTAACTAGTAAATAATTTGTCAACAGTGCTAGGCAAGGACTGGTAGTGTTATTGAAAGCCATTTTTCCCGGCTTGAGTCTTTCTTCACTAACGGATCTTTCTTATTATCAGACTGTTTGTTTTAGAGGTAAGATGTTAATCAAGCTAATTATGAAATTCAATTGGATTTTACTAATAACGTATTACTCTATGTTATGTCGTATACATTATTGATACACGTTATCAATCGTTTAATATTTCCATATTTATAATTAACACTTTCGTTCTAGGTATGTAAGGCGTGTCCATGTAAAAGGTTCCTTCTCAAAAATGTAAGCAATTCACATGAATAACTGTAAGTCTGTAAAGGTTTTGTTTTAAATACTCATAACATATGTTTGACCTACAGTTGATCAAATCAAATCACCACCTTATTGTTGCATTGCACTCATCTCAGTGTAATTGTACCATTTTTGACGGACAGTTTAATTCATACATTTTTGAAACCAATGTCAGAATAATACGCTCTAATGTTATTTTAAGATATGTGTTTCTTAAAATAAACAACATATTTTGAATATAAACAATAATTATTTTATTGCATACATTAACTTACTGCAGTGTAAATACTCTTTCTGCAATTTTGCTCTAGAAAATTATGGTGCTTAATGTGCACCAGTTTACGGTTTATAAAAGAAACTTAATTTTTACATTGGTTTCTTTATAACGTATATATATAGAAATTCTTAGGTAATGATTAATTATATTTACTTAAATATGTAACTCATAAAATAGTTGTGTTGATTTAAAATAGTTCACTCCCTCGCAATTTAAAACATTGGCTGATAGTAACCTATAACAGCATTTATTTCAATAGTGTTCAACAAGATAAACACTATCCCTCATCAAGGTCCCGATTCAATGTTTCCTCCTCAAAAATAGGAAGGAAAATATGAAAATGTCATAAAAAACTGACAGTGACTAATTCTCACAATGTCTCCACCTATTTTTAATTTTATAAGTACTACATGTGATTTTAAGCTGTAAAATAAAAGTTTAGTTTAAGGCATAGAGTGATGCAGGGAGCATATCCGGCGAGTGAGTGACTATTTTACTTGCATTTATTACTCGTATACCGGAAAAGTCACCAAAAAAGGTTGTGGTTCAACCTGTGCAACTTTGGTCATCCTATTTTTGTTTGTTTGTTTTTTAAAAATATATTTTAGTTTTAACCCCTATACAAAATATTACCCGTAGTACTGCATTATATTTTCAAAAAAGAGTAAAATTACAAATTTTAATACATCCATCAAAATTTCAATCTGCTAAAACATGTTAATTAACTGACATGGTGTTGCGAGTCTTATAATCGCACTGTCTTAAAAACCCAAAGCCTTTGTAGCGGAGATTAACATGAAAACTTGAATATAGGCCCTATCAAAATTAATTGTCCAATTATGTTGTAAAGAATTAATAAACATGGCGTTAAAATAAATAATGTAATCAAAAATTAAAGGCCACAATAATTGCAGATTATTATTCATGTTGCAAAAGGGAGTGGTATAATGATACCGAGGAATCTAATGTTTGATCAGAATTTAAAAAATTCAACGGTAACTGAGCAATACTATTTTAAAAATTTCAAAGGACTGTCAAAGAATACGTTAAATGAACAAGCAAAACCGTTCATGATATTTAAATCATACAAAAGAATTGTGTTCTGAATCCCTCTGAACTTAAAAAAACCTTCTTCCTTAAGTTGAACAAATAAGACAAAAACTGACAAGAAAGAATTTTTTTAGTCATTATAACACTCTACGTTCGCTAAATAAACTTAGTAAAGAACCTAATAATATGTTCTCTCCTGATACTTGAGAGGCAAAACAAAAAATACCAGAATTTTTATTATTAATTATGATGCAACGGAGGTTCGTTAAAGGATGTTTGAAATCTTGTCTTAAGCAACATTTTGCAAGGAATCCGATTGTTTAATCTTTAATTAATTGGACCTACTGTAACGGAGTTACATTTTGTTACCGATTTCAAAGGGAAATCATGCCTTTTCATACGGAAGGTGTGTAACTAAATAGGCCAGTTAACGAACTTGACCTAAAAATCAAAGGAAATAATTCGAGTGCCAAATTTAGTTTTTCATTTTTTGCCATGAGAACGACAACTCTGATTTTTTTCTAATTACAACGGACACATCTATATATATATATATATATATATATATATATATATATATATATATATGTCTATATATATATAAATTTGAACGAATAGGGTTTTTGGCATCTGGGGACCTCAAAACGAAATGTTATCATGGTCTCGGGCTTAAGTCTTACCATGCCACCTACGGCAATAGCTTCTTCCCTATAGGGGAAATTCGCTAAAAAGGTGTAGAGCAATTAGAAACAATCAAACCATACGAAATCTTAAAAACTTAAAACAAAAACCATTCAGTTGATGTTTTGTTTAGATTTGACTATTTGACAGATCAAATGATATTCGTGAACTTGCAATACGTTATTCAAACTACGACTTAACATTGTTCAGTAAAAAAACTAATAATTATTGAAATGCAATAATAATTCGTCAATTATAGTTTATTACAATCATTAAAACATCAAAACGTTACCCTAAATGTTTCATGACAATCCATCAAACCATTCAATACCCCCGTAGCAGCAAACCTGCATACTCAGCGAATTTCCAATGCATATAATATTATCTTAATACTAGATAAAGCTACATACCAAGTTTCATCAGTATACATTCATAAATAAACGATTTATGACATTTTAGTTATTCTCCATAAGAATACCATGGCGACTGAGTTTGCAGGTTTGCTGAAATAAGGAACACTAAAAATGGGTTTTTATACAAATATCAATATAACTCAACTAGGTAAAGGCACATACCAAGTTCTATTAATTTATTTTCATAATTAAAGGAGATAACACGTTACTTATTCTCCATAAGAATAACATGGGGCTGAGTATGCAGGTTTGCTGCTACAGGAACTATATTAGAACAGAAACGGTATTCTTCCGGTATTATTCAACGGTTTAAATACGGTTCTTATAGAATATATAGGGAAATTCGCTAAAAGGTGTAAGCGTAACTCGAATTCAATCTTCAGACTGAAGTATGAGGATTTCACTACGTTTATCCAATGAAGACGGTTTAGATACAGTTTCCTTAAAGAGAGATCATTAATTATAGAAATGTTTCTGAGAGATGGGTCGGGGCTTTGCTGTGTTTCAGAGACAAGTTTTAAATAACATTTATGCAGTGAGATTTTGAATAAATTAAAGAGGCAAAAGAAACATATTTGTTTGCTTCTGTTAAATACATAAATATATGACATTGTTCTTTTATTCCCAATTATATTGCTCTTGTAATAATTGTAATCACACTCAGCAGTTTTTATTTAAATTTTTAACATCAGCTCGTTAAGTGAATAGAGGAGTTAATACAAAAAATCTGTTTAGTATCATAATACTATTATTTATATAACAAAATATTTGTTTTTGATAAGAGTAGTAAAAGGGGGGGGGTACTTATTCACCCTGTTAACATACTATTACATATTGTATGTAAATCCCAAACGAAATAAATAAAATAGATTGCAATTTAGATTGTGTTCATATAATGTCTTATTAAAATTAATGACGCTTCTATAAATAAGTCCTATATTGTTTCAACATAATTATGAACTGGTTACAGAAATAACGTTGGTTCTAAGATACATCTAATGCACAACAGGCAAGATATTACCAAGTATTAATAGCCACTAATCAACCACAGGAGATTAGTACCAACTGTAGCATCGCCCACAATGATTGGATTGACCTAGTATGATCAAGAGACACCACAATGAGACGACGGAAATAAGAAGATTATGTTATATTTACATTGTTCAAAAATTAAATAAAGAGAGAACTCTTTATAAACCTAAATAATACGATCATGACACCGTATATTATGTGGGAATTTGTATTTGGCTGATCTACAGTTTCATTTATATTATCTATTTAATTGTATTTTAAATATTTATATTATACAAGCATATATTTAAATATATTCTCTTCCTAATACAGATTTTGTTTTTCTTGATTAAAAACAGAAACGTTAGGCAGGTCTTTTACCGTGCAGGTAGTTCATTGTATTTTTTGTGTATGGTTTAATGTTAAAGTACAAACAAACACGAATAGTATTGAAACCGAAACTTTAGATACAAAAATATATTTATATACTAGGTCTTCTTTTCAGTTTTTAAATTATTCCCATACATTTCTCGCCAAATTTAGTTGTTTCCCGAAATTACGTTTTAATATGATTTTAAAAAATATAATAAAAACAAATAATTGAATGTTCAGCAAACAAAGTTTGCAGATCGAGTAACAATCAAGGAGAAAAAAATACTCTTAATTAGTCATTCTTCGTTAAAATTTATCTCTCAGTACTTATATTGATATTAAGTGTATTTGAAATAATTGTCCAGTAACGTATCGTTTATTAGTTTGTACTAGTTTAACAAATATAATTTTAAAGTACAACAATGTTAACACGTATGAAGAACCAATAATTAAGAATCAAGATCGTTTGTTGTAATAAAACTACATGTACAACATGGACAATCGTCAACATTGACACCCAGTAGCGACAGATTGAAAATAAAATAGATAAATAAGATCATAAACATTTTTATTTTTATCTTACAAACTATCAAGTAGATACGACACTAAGGTATTAGGATCAGGTTTTATTTGGTTTAGTTGTTAAAAAGTCTTACCTGCACTTCTTATTACTTCGTTTGCTTCGTGAACCTATTTACGTTTCACATAAGGCTTCAAATGGTATCGAGCAAATGATAATAGAGAGCCAGTAGAAGGTTTTAAACTACTTCGTCGTTACTATAAAACCACGTACTATTTAGACGAGTTTAGAGGAAAGAGTATTAATATTGCAGCAAAGCAGATTCTAATTGAAATACTAGTTGTATATTTGGTTGTTTTTCTCATTCGCTAAAGGCAAATGCCACATAAACTCACTGTTACCAATAAAGAACCAGTTGTATTATGGATGTCTTAGCAACCAAGATATTAAGAAAAGAAATGTACAGAGAAATAAGTTATGTTTAATTTAGTTTGAAATATTGTTTTATACTGTTTTATAGAAAAACATGGATTTACTTATTAGTTTAAATTTATTTACAAGCAAACACCAGCTATAACACTGACCTATTATTGAATGCAATACTGTATAAATAAGTACATTATATTTAAAGAAAATCTAATACAATCTAGGGAGTGCAGACTTGGTCCCGAGGAGGGTGGGCTGTTACTTACCAAAATTAAACAACGCCCTTTGCTTTTTGTACATTTAGGATGGAACATGTCTATATTATACAATACTAGGTAATTAATTTAAATTTAAATAACAGTATTTTAAAATAATATGTTTATATTAGTCTGATACAAAACCAAAACCATACTGAAAAATTACCAAGGAAAGGAAGGGCAAGGTGGTGTTCAAGTCAGGGGAGGCCAACTCCATTAGTACAATTCACACGTAGCCGGTCTGTTTATCATTGCAACCCCCTGGATAATTACACGGTATCGCCGGGGAGGTCAAGTAAGTTGAAAAAAACCTTCTATATACTCAATAAAACCTTCTATATCCATCAAAATATTTAGTTTTTAACATTTGTAATCTAATATTTTTTAAATGTCAGTAAAATCATTTTTTTAAGAAGACAGAGTATAACAGTAATTGTTTGTAGGAGGCGTATTTAACAAAACTACTTGTTATAACTATGACATTAAACAAATACACCATTCCAAAGGGAAAAATAACTTAGCTGATTTTATAACGGAAACCACTTCAGGTGTAAATTTTGTCTAACCGGTCTACATAATTCCGGAAGCTAGTGGTACAACTAATTCCTTACGAGAGTGATAAATAAATCTAGTGTGAGAAATCTAGAGGCCGAAATCTTAAAAGTGCAGAAAATTCTTGCCTAACACTCTGCTGTGTTTGTGTTTGTATAGCAAATGATTGGTATAGCGTGGTTTGAGAACTTAAACCAGGCAGTGGAACCATTTGGAACATTTATATTTAGAACCACGATGGCTAGTGGCCAACAGTAAAAGTTGTCTTAATAGACTAGAACAATAATAAAAAATGACACGCGTAATATTTATCAAGAACAAGTATAGCAAGGTTTATTTTATGCATATACATAAAGATGTGCGTCTCCTTGAAAATCAGTTAATCCGTAAAATTTGTGTTGCCATCATTTAACTTATTCTACGTCTTGCAATTAATACTTAAAACACAATAATGTAAATAACAAAATTATTTTTTTATTACAAAACAACATACACTTTGCAAATTCCAAACGTAATTTAATAAACAATATGAAAATTGTATTCAATCATAAAACAAAATAGCGAGAAATAAAAAAATATCATAATGCCCTTATGCAATAAGTTAAAAATATTTACCATGCGTTAAAAAAATGTATTTCCAGCCCGTGTCTTATTGAGTGGAGTTTACGCCAGTATATAAATTAATACAAAGGTCGTTTCACGGTGAGCCTGTGTATCTTACTGGTGATAAATCTTCTGTGAAACAGGTTTGGATACTGGAACACGTGTTCCTTATATAAAGTAAAGGAAAGAGCTCCTCCGCAGTATTTGTTTATGTGAATGAAAAATATGGTTAAAAACTGGCGTAATTATAAAACTATAACTGAAAGCTAAAATATATATAATTTATAGCATTTATGGCAGTAATTACATGAATGGTTTAGTTTTAACATAAAAATAACTCATTTGCACTTATACTTATACTTATTTTAATGGAACAAACATTATTTTTAAAACTAAATAATATTTAGTGAACCATGGCTACAGTCTTTACCTGCTATAGCATGTCTTACCATAACAAATATTTATAAATTAAGTATACATAAATAAATATAATTCTGATGCAGCATTTTTCATACAATTAATTATAAATTAAATCCCTTAGTTTGTTTTCCACTCCCTGAAAACTTGAACTAAAATATATATTGCAAATTTTAGGGTGTTAATTAACCAATTCAAATAAAACATTTTCAAACATTTTAAAAGGGTTATAACTTCCAATTATTATATGTTTTGTTTGGATATTAAATTTCCGCAGGGTTTTTTCTGATTAATAATTCTTTAGTATGTAGTTGTGTAGTTCATATATATTTAGTATTGGATGATAGGCGTAATCCCTAATAAAAAGAATCGCACCCTCAAAGGGCACACGACTACAATGAAACAATCAAGCCTCAAATGAAAGACTGTATTGCGTACTTAGTTTTTTATTGTGAACCTTAGTTGTTTCAAAGATCATAAGTAAAATAAATTAATTTATTAAAATAATTGTATTATTATGCTCATAATATACTTTTATGTATTATAACATGTAACGAAAGTATAAACCAGCAATGCCGATCAGGTCAGATGTGAATGTTTAATTAAATAATTTCTTCAGTAGCAGGATGCGTGTTGTTATAACTAAACAGGATTAATAAACTACGTCTCACAACACTACAAAGTATATTTACACTTATACTGTAATTACATACAAGACGGTATAATATACATTAAAGATGGTACAAGGCGATCGACTTCAACCAGTTACACAACCAGTTCCCATATAGTTAATGTTTAATTTTAACTTATTTGATAAATCGTTTTAAATTATAAATCATTAAAAGTTCAATAATTATTATAGTTCATAATTGAGATCCTGATAAATCTCTAGTTTACATTCCACCATTGATTATACATTCTACCTATAGCAAAAAGTGCAATAACAACTCAATAGAGTATTATTTATTTAAACTATACCAATTTTATTTGGTTTTATTATCCACCGCTTGTAAAATAATGCAAGTTCACTTTATTTTACAGTAAATTTAAACCAATTAACGTTTATGAACAGCTACTTTGGAGTGTACTCAGTTTAAATCACTGACTCCAACAATAGTTCTGGTGTACAGAGTCTGTGAGACCTTGGACCTGCCGTTACACTAGCCTGGGTCAACATCTAGTCGGTATTAATTAACCGTTGCCTCGAGTATTTTACTTTACATTTTTAACTTTCAACTTTATAACCCACCAAGTTAAGTGAAACAGTATTGGTAGCAGAATTTATAAAGTTTTACTATTCTACAATATCAATGAATATTTTGTTGAATACAAAATAAATTATTATTGGGATTCAAAACAAAATGAGTATTAATTATTAGAGCAATTTCGGATGGTATAAATTGTAAAAAAAAACTAATTATAAAAATAATAATACAACTGGACTAGGGAGTTATAAAAGTTATAACTTAAACAAACTACGACTAATTTGTTATGGCAATTTTCAATAGCATAATGATAATATTTAAGGAAAAGCATTTAAAAACACGAAGATTGTGAAACGAATGGCACCTCGGGTCCCTTCAGGGTTTCTTTTTATTATTAAATGTAAACGTTTTATAGCTTTAATATCTGTTTGTTGATACCACATTAAGTTTATTTTTTGACTTTACCTATCGCTTCTAGTGTTTAAAATTACACTACGTTTCGGGAGGTAAGGAAACTCCTCCCGTTATCAAGTGAACCCTACTTACATCTAAATATCAAGTTCTTACACCTAATTAACCTACATTTTTTATTTTTATTTTATTTCTTTTTATTTTACATTTTAGTTTACACAAACACAAAAATAACAAATATATACAAAAATTCAAACACAATACACTAACACAACATTTATATACACGAACAAATGGGAAACTGACAATACATTTCCTGTTCTGCATCGTTGCCTCCAAGCTGACGGCAAAAACGGGAAACTTCTCTCACACGTCATCTGACTACCGGACTGCGCACTCGACTAGCGGCTAGCGTTAGTGGAGGGGGGAGAGCCGTTACCCCCACCTACCGCCAGGGGCACGTGACGACACAGCTGTGGCTACCCACCCGTCTGTGTCGACGGGAACATGACACGGAAACCAAAAATTGCACGATTCCTCCTATAATGCTACACGGGCACCCGTACAATATCCTTGCATTGGGCATTGGGAATGAGTCATGCAATCAGGTGGCCGTGTTTCCTCCAAGGGCGATCACGGACGCATGTGTCGTAGCCACATTGGATAGACTCTAGACGCTGGAGCAACTGGAACACAAGGAACTCGCGTGTGTTTGTGGGGTGATTTTTGACTGAAATGGTTTTTAATTAAGGGAACTATAGTGGGCTGACATCAATACTACTCTGACTTATCGGATTTTAATGTAATTTAATTAATTCCCTTTAAACAAACTTCCTTTTTTATGACAATGAGACTCATGATGTATAATATTTGCCTCTTCTTAACTAAATTTATGATAATTTTCCCAGGCGTGTTTTGCCAATTTAGATTTTAATGTTTTGCAATTTTTTGTGTTTCTTATATGTTTGTTTATACGAACTTTTAGCGGCCTTTTAGTTTCTCCTATATATTCACCCTCACATTCACATTTGATACTGTAGATACAGTTTTTTGAGGCTTGTTCTCCGTTTTTCGGTTTTACTTTAGTTAGTTGCTGTCTCAAAGTGTTTGACGATTTAAAAGCTATTATGATCTTATATTTTCTAGCAACTCGCCTGATTTTTTCGACATTTGCGGGACATATGTGATGCATATGAAAGCTGTTGGTTTATCCACATTTGGGATAGTGTATGGCTTCGTCCCCCTTTCCTTTTTGCATCTGTTAATTATTTTGTGAGGATAACCATTGTTTTGTAACTCTTGTGATATGTTACCGTGCTCCGCGACTAAAGTTTTCTTTTCACAACAAACTGATTTAGCCCTGTCGAAAAGAGAATAAGCTACAGATTCTTTTACTGATTCACAGTAGTTTGATTTGTAATTGAGGTATCGACCTGTATGTGTTTTCTTTCTACCAATTTCTGATTTAAGGGCGTTTCCATCTTTAACTAAATTTACATCCAAAAATGCTAGTTTTTTGTCTTGTTATTTTCCTGTTGTGAGTTTAATTGTTGGTGAAACTTTATTTAATGCTCAGTAAACTCGTCTAACTTTTTATCACCATGATTCCAGACTGCAAAGACATCGTCAACGTACCTCAGCTACACTTTCGGTTGAAAAGAAGCAGACGTAATAGCTTTTTGATCGAACTCTTCTATAAATATGTTGGCAAATATTGGTGACAGAGGTGATCCCATTGCCATTCCCTCACCCTGGCGGAAGATTTGGCCCTCCAATTAAAAATAATTTGACTCGGTACATAATTTAAGCAATTCCATAATTACATTTACTGGGATTTTGGTTCTTGTGTTTAAGTTTTGGTCATTGTGTGACCGTTTTTCAATGATTTATAGTGTTTGGTTTACGGGGATATTAGTGAAAAGACTTTCAACATCAAAACTAACTAACATGTCATTGTCTGAAATGTCCTTGTCTGAAGGGACAGGTAAAGTCCAAATAAACAAAAAATAAATTCAAATCCATCGCTATTATGAGTTTCAAAAATACACATTAATTATTATTATATTTATGGTTAACTTGAATAAAATATAACAAATCAATAACTTCTCTCCCTCTCTCATTCTCTCTCTCTCTCTCTCTCTCTCTCTCTCTCTCTCTCTCTCTCTCTGTCTCCCTCCCTCTCTCTGATATTTTTTAACAATATTTGAATTAGGTGAAGTTATTTAATGTACATAAGATAGTTACAAAAGGTAAGAGAGGTTTTCATATTCTTAATTATGTTTATTTAAATATATAAATCAAATCAAATCCTCTCCAACTATCTTTCTTTCTTTCTTATTCTCCCTTTTGTTCTAACTTATTAAAATAACATAGATCTGTAGAATTTGTATGAGTTCACATTTCATCTACCTTGGAATGTGTAAAACCTTTTTCTCAAGTAACCGATTTGGCTAGTTTCTAGGATGGGTTGATAAAAACTATAAATAAATAAAAACTAATATTAGTTCTGTTTGCGTTATTTATAACTGTCAATTTTATGATGAGAATACAAAGATACTAATCAGTTCTGGTCACAGCTTTGAAAACAATCAAAGCAGTAATGAATCAGTTGATTTCACTTATACGGTTTACTACACGTAATACGAATTTATCGTCGTTAGCAAGAAGTTTATAGTACACGTATATTTTCAATTATATTAATGTAGTAAGCCTGCGGTTAATATAGCGATTATATAATTATCAGATCCTTTCAGTCTAAATTCACCTACAAGGTCAGGTCAGGATAAAAGGAGGGGAAGTCAGTAACAAAGTTGGAGGATGGTAAACTCCATTAGTACAAAGCACACGTCCCAGAATGTTTAGCATGGAACCATCTAGTCGTTGTGCATATATTATAGGTTTAATTTACGTTAACGTTTACTTGTTTTTAGCGTGTATTAAAATCAATGAAGTAAACTTTGCAGAAATGTCAGAGTTGTTTCGGTTTAAAGTATAACATAGCTCATTAAAATTAAATCAAATTCCCAAATTGAGGTGCATCAATATTTAAATGAAAAATCTAAATATAATTAAAAAAGAAAAGAAACGTAAAAAAGAAGGTGGATAATCTTGGTAAAAATAGTTTAGAAAAGGTGACAGTTTTGTAATTTGTTTCTGATTAAAGGAGAAAAATTACGGTTGAAATTGGGTTTAAACTTTATTTTTATTTTAGTGAACACTATAAAACTGGGGCTACACTAATTTAGAACATTAATATACAATTGTATTACAATATAATTTAATTTAATTATTTAACTCAAAGCGAAAAGAAATGTAAAAAAGTGTAAGTGACTGGGGGTACAGCGGCAGCGGGGTCACCCAAGTTGTGACGTCACACAAGTAGCAGCTCGTCCTGGATTTCCTGATTAACATTATTCTTAATTTTGCTGAATCATTGCATTTCTTAAGTGGTCAAAGTTAATACTATAATACATTACCCCAAGGCATGACTTGTTGTGATTGTTATGATAAGTGGAGTAGGGGTGGGGGGCTGGGCTGTAACGTCCAGCAAAGTGTAAAGGTTATTCCAAATCCAGTTCGTATTAACATAAAGCAATTAGTATTTCAATATTTACCAAATTTCGTAAAAATATTAGGTTATTTATGTATAGTAAATAATTTTACAAATTATTATAATGATGGCTCGGGTTATTATTATGAAGAGTAGTCTATGAAATCGCAGGGCTTCAAATTGTATTGTTGTCTCTAGAGATAGAACTGGAAGATTATAATGAGGTAATATAAGCGTGTTTTGTTGATACAGTCAGCTCTTGAATATTAAAACCCTCTAATAACCTATTAAATAATACATATTTAATGAAGTGTTTGACTAAGAATTGTAGGATTTTTAATCGGTTATAAAACAAATAGTTTTATTGCTAATGGAGCAAATGTTTATTCATACCTTTACTACTATTTCAATATACGCGTAGGAATGTTAAATGTTTTAGTATTCTAAGGTGAATAGTAAATGTTTTAGTATTCTAACGTGGTTAGTAAGTGTAACATTTAGTGTGAAAACTATATTTACACACTCATTACAGTTTCAAGAAACAATTGCGTTACTCTAATCAAGTGGTTGGTAAGCTGGAACCATCCTGATACATCTAATTAGATTTGTTGTATAGTAAACAATAAGTCTAGCAAGATTTATTTTGCTACTAATAAACGTAGTTTATTTTTAAAAGTTTAGTTTTGGTTCTATTCTTTGGATTAAATAATAGTAAAAAAAGGCTATTTGTTTAAGATTTTACCCTTACATATAGTTTTAGGTGCTCCCTGACGTAAAATTGTAGTTTTTAAGTGATAACTGTCCGTCTTTATGGATGATTACAGACCCAGAAACTGCACCAAAGACCCGATTGTATGTAGGCACTAATTTACGGTATCTATGTTTTTTTTTATATTGAGAAATTTTGATTTTCAGGTATAATTATTGCCGAAAAACCTCTGAAGTAAATCAAATAAAAACATAAAATACACAGATCGTTTTACAAAACCATAAGCTTTAAATTAAATTAAATTATCACCAACAAAAAAAGCTCAAACGAGTGAATACAGTTCTCTTCAATTATTAATCTCTGTGAAAACAAATTAAACTTTCTTTTGGTACTAAACACAGTCCAATTTTATTGATATAGGAAATAAATCAAATAATTTTTCTTTATGTTTACTGATAAATTGCACTGAAACTTGGTACAAATAAATTTAATATTACACAATCGAGGATATTCGGTGTATGTTGCTACTTAACCCTGTAATGGACGCTTATTACTCCCCTCTTAAACCACTGTGAGTATGAAATGTTTTTGTGGTGCCTACAAAAATGGGATTTGGGTCGGGCATTTCTAAATAAAAGGTTTTTTGGAATATTTTATATAAATGCTACCCTACGTTAATTCGATAATTACTTAGTAAATATAAATAAATGTATTGATTAAACTAGGGTTAGAAGGAAGAAGGGACGTGCTGTTTTTTTTATAGTATTTATTTGTTTATACGGATATCAATACGGTAGTGGAAGAATGAAACCAAATTTAACTTGCATGTCACATATATCCAGTTTATATCACTTACTATGACCTGAGGGAAAAATCCAATTACTTTAAAAAAATACCTTAAAACTTATTTTTCTCTTACTGTAAATTTTTTTATTGGACAAGGATGTATTAGGTTGTAAGTATTGCGTTTGTTTATTCATTAATACTATCAAAATAAATATAGGTATTTACAATTGGTATGCAACTTTGAGGGTTTTTATGTCAATATAAATATTATTGTGATTATTTCTATAAACATCCACTAAAAGGTGACTTGTAGATTTTTTTCATAGGAAGTAAATACTATAAAATATATTGGCCTTAAATGTATTTGTTTTAATATATCACAAGAAATTAATAACTTTGCAAAACAAAAAACAAAATACCCCCGTCGCAGCAAACCTGCATACTCAGCGAATTTCCAATGTATTTATGTTTCTCACTCCTACATAAAGCCACTTACCAAGTTTCACAAAAATACATTTATAAATAAGTGATTTATAAAATTTTATTTATTCTCCACGAGAAGAACATTAGGACTGAGTACGCAGGTTTGCTGCAACGAGGAGATAATAAATGAGTTGTTATGCAATTATCAATATAACTGAACCAGGTGAAGCTACATTTCCAAGTTTTATCAATTTATGTTCATAATTAAGGGAGATATAAAACTTTACATATTCTCCGTAAGAATAATATTAGGGCTGAGTATGCAGGTTACCTGCTCCGGGTACAATCAACAACAAACTTATTTTAGTACAAATATCAATATACCAGTACAACATGAAGCCACATACCAAGTTTCATCAATATACATTCATAAATAATCGAGATATAAAATTTTATTTATTCTCCTTAAGAATAACATTGGACAACGTACTGTGTTTAGCACTTTGAATATCTCTGCAACGGTTGGACGTAGAATAACAATTTAAACACCAAAATGATTGTTTTGTGGAGCTGAAGTGATTGGTAAAAGCAAATGATAAGATTAAAGTAAAATTAACTGAGGAAAAGCCAAAAACCTTTCCCCCATAAGAAAAACATGGGAGATTTAATGAGCAGGTTTTTTTGGATTTTTTCCGCAACCACTAAACCTAGGTTAATAATTCAAAATACTATATTATTTGTGCTTTAAAGCTCTATAACATGGTTAAAACCAAAATTAAATGCTTTAAAAATTTTAGGGTGAAAAATGCAAAAAAATTAATTTTGGAAAATTTAAACCCCCCATAAACCCCCCTTCCCATCGTCCAATTTTTCTGGTTTTCGAACTCAAAGTCATAAATGTCACTTTACACATCTGAGCCGAATTTCACTGAAATCGGATGTTTCGTACTCAGTTATCGCATTCACGGACACACACACACACACATACACACACACACACACACACATATATATATATATAGAGAGAGATCCATATATATATATATATATATATATATTATATTACTTAGTTCACTGCATAAAACTACTGTTATAATTATTATTTTTAAAAGAAAATATATATAAATTTGAACGAATAGTGTTTTTGGCTTCTGGGGACCTCAAAACAAAAAGTTATCATGGTCTCGGGCTTAAGTCTCACCATGAGACCTACGGTAATAGCTTCTTCCCTATAGGGGAAATTCGCTAAAATACAATCATATCTACAAAGTAAAAGTGTTTGAGTCTTATTGTCTGTAGAGACTTTTCTAGTTTACAGTCGACTTTATTTCTGCAACCTTTTAGATAAAGCGTTCTATCAAGCGTGCTATAACACCTATACAATTAATTATACAAATAAAATAAATAAATGTTGTTATTTTTATAACATTTCTATATAAATCTGCATTGCAAAACATGCTGTAAAACATAAACCTAAAACCGATAAACGTCGAAGTGGAAAAGCTGACCAATTATCTGTGTCGTGCCGCTTTGCTTAACAAAGCTAGAGGGATTTTCATACATTGATTTAAAAACAGTAACGGACTTAACGATTTATCTTTGTATATATCAATATTGTTTTGATACTTTACTTTTTTACAGCTAAAGAGAAATATAACTCTATTGTAATGTGATTATTATAAAATGACGCATTCAAATAATTGTTAGGACAAAAATTGCAAATTGCACTTTCACTTCCATATATATATATATATATATATATATATATATATATATATATATATATATACATAAGGCTTTTAAATTCTGTGATTATGAGCATTTATAATCGTTAGAAAAGCATAATTTGTACCTTCTATTAATAAACTTGGCCAAACAACATAAATTACCTAGGATTATTATGTTTATAATTAATGACTTGTTTATTTTAGACCACATATACACTGCTATTGAATGGTATTATACAGGCTGGGGTAATACTTAGGGAAGTAAGGATGGGTGTTCTATTATTTCATTGAATAATAAACAATTGTGCCCTTATGTATCCATATAAAATGGAAGCAATATCTTTACACCTATATATCTAATTATGATAGAGAAATTTGTAAAGAAAGAAGATGATGAGGACGTTTTGTTAATCTCAGGGTGATAAGAGACTTATTTAATTAAAGATATTGACTCAAGGGACTCGGCTAAAACGGTAGTTTATTTCGTTAAAAGCATCTCAGACAGAGATAATATACATTTCCCCTTAACTAAACTGCATGTGATGCCCCCCCGATGGATATGGATGGACTGAGGAGGCCTTAAACAAAACAAAAAACCTAACACTCATTAGTGCAGATCAAACTTGGCATTTTTATTATTATATTTTAACGCATCACAAAATAGATTTAATATAATTGATGTATAAAAAAATTAATACTTAGTTGATTAACACGAAACAGTACAATTATAATAATACTAGCTGCTATGCCCGTGCTTTGTAACGGGGTGAAAATTCGGAGTAGAAAAATTGAAAAAAAATAATGACAGTCTGTAGTTAGATATACTCCTTATTACAGATGTTTATTTAAATTAATTGAATTAGCAAAACACACATGTGGCATAAACCAAATAAAACTCTCCTCCATATGAATAACATGGGAACTTGGAAGTCCCGAGGAGCAGAGCCCTGAGGACACTCCTCGGTACATAGACTACATCTGTGCAAAATTTCAGCAGAATTGTTCCAGTGCTTTTGTCGTGATGGAATAATAGACAGTCAGACAGACACCACCTCATGTTTATAATAGTAGTGATGTACCTTTGTTATTGTTATTTTACTTATATTTGAATTAAATTAAACAAATCATGATAATATATAATGGCCTAAGACTGAAATTAGAATTGTGCAACCTAAATAATGTTATAAACACAAATAAATTGTATACAATCATTTTTTATTATTTCAATTTCTTGTGGATTTAAAACGTACGTAATAGAGTCGTAAAACAGACACCAAATTAAGAAAGCATTCATTATCAAGTGCAATACAAAATATCGGACAATTAATTCAGTCTAAGATTCACCAGGCAAGTCCACCGGCTCATGGGTCCATGGCTCATTGACCGGTAATGAGGTCATTTATACAGTAAGAGAATGCTTAATCAATTAAAAACATTAATTAGCATAAAACGTTAAATAAACAAAATATATATCTCTAACACCATAATGTGTTTTATTACGGATACAGCACCGGAATAACGATTTATTATAGGGCCAATATCAGTAGGCTGATATATTCTCAAAGTTAACACCAGTAGACGTTTGTTTTGATAACATTTTCTTTATTATTTATCTTTTACTAGAATACAACTCGTAACCTGAGGCGTGAAGAAACAATCGGTACGTGTGTCTCGTGTGTTTTCCTACGCAGGCTTAAAGATGTTCACGATAACAGCAAAATATTTCTATTCTCAGATTACATTACCAGCTAAATAGTTATATTCCTGGATCACATTAACGGCTAAATAGCTCCATTCCCGGGTAACGTTATTTGCTAGATAGCTCCATTCACGGATCACATTACCAGCGAAATAGTTCTATTCCCGGATCACGTTACTAGCTAAATAGTTCTATTCCCGTATCACGTTATCAGCTAAATGGCTCCATTCCCAGGTAACGTTACTGGCTAGATAGCTCTATTCACGGATCACATTACCAGCTAAATAGTTCTATTCCCGGATCACATTACCAGTTAAATAGTTCTATTCCCGGATCACGTTAACAGCTAAATGGCTCCATTCCCAGGTAACGTTACTGGCTAGATAGCCCTATTCACGGATTACATTACCAGCTAAATAGTTCTATTCCTGGATTACATTAACGGCTAAATAGCTCCATTCCCGGGTAACGTTATTTGCTAGATAGCTCCATTAACGGATCACATTACCAGCGAAATAGTTCTATTCCCTGACCACGTTACAGCTTAATAGCTCCATTCCCGGACCACTTTACTTGCTAGATAGATCCATTCACGGATCATATTACCAGCTAAATAGTTCTATTCTCAGATCATGTTACAACTTAAATAGTTCTATTCCCGGATCACGTTACCAGCCAGATAGCTCCATTCCCGGATTATGTTGAAAGCTTGATAGCTCTAGTTCCGGATCTCAATACCAGCAACATAACTCCATTCCCGGATTTCATTACTACTTAAATAGCTCCATTTCCGGATCACGTTACCAGCAGGATAGCTCTATTCCTGGATGACCTTACCAGCTAGATAGCTACCTTCCCGGATATTGTTACTAGCTCGTTAGCTCTATTCCCAGATCTCGTTACCAGCTACATAGCTCCATTCGCAGATCGTTTTACCACCTCAATAGTGCAGGATCTCGTTACCAACTGAATAGCTCCATTCCCACTTAGCCCATTAACTGACATCGTCTAGAAATGTTTTCATCTATAAATTGGTCACGTTGTTGAACATGATATTCCGTTAAGAAAATCTTAACATATATATTTCCTTTTAGTTATTAACACAAGTTTTTGCTATCACGTAACTTGTTTAGACTTTATTTATATTAATTTGGTACAATTCCAAAGATGTGTATTGTTTCAAAAAGACAGAGTGTTCTGTAATGAAACCACCAGTCCTTTGCCATCTTGTCTGCATATGTAAAATGAAGCGAAATATTGAATATACAAATATGGTATATATTTCACATGTTTGCCTCTTAGGGAAAAACTGAGCCTTTTTGTTGGACAAGGAATTAGGAAGTTTAATTAGTTATTTTGGAAGAACATTTTAATTTTCAGTTATAAGTTATGTTTACATATTAAAATGTATTTACTCGGTTATAAACTCCATCAGGGGGGAAATAAACAAAACGTGCTAAAGGTTGAAACTAAATACCTGGTCCTTGGCAATGGACAATTTTTTTTTTTATTATTTGGTACTTTTCCAATAGGACACTCTATATAAAACCATTTTCGCACTAAGTAAGGCTTTATGTAGAGGAAACCGAATATTATATGTTTTCATTTGCATAGTTGTATTATAATACAACTTTTATATCTAAATAATTGAAATTCATTATTAGTTAAAGTGCTTATTACTATTATGTTACTTACATATCAAAATAAATTGTAATGCGTATATGTATACAATGTTTATTATAATATATTAAACTAAAAAACTACCATTACTTTAAGAAATTTTACAGCTTATAACTGTTTCAGAAAAGTAAAACATTACTTTTTCGTTTTTATAAATAAGAAATTGCTTAAAAGTTAAGAATGAGATTAACATTTTTGTAACATGTACTTTTATTTTATTTCGTAAAACGAACTCCATGTTTCTAATGATTCTCATGACAGATACTGTTTTTAAAGGAGTCAAAACTATAAACAAATAAATCATCTTTTTGGGGATTTGAATAGGTATCTTTGATTTATCTGGGCTTGACAATGCATTTTGGTTTTCGGCCAAGCGCCGGAAGAGTTTAATGAGGTAATGAGGACAGGTCAGCTTGATAGACATTGTTTTTCTGGAGTAATAACCGTTAATGGTTGAGTGAGCTTAAACATAATTTAAATATTTATAATATATTAATTACAAATTAACAGCAAAATATCATTATGAATTAGGCAACAAATAAGTTATATGTTGAATATAAACTAAAAAAAACTTGTCTTATTGCTTTAGTTTATAAAATGCGTTTGAGTTAATTATGTGGTTTGAAAGTCAGTTTTTTTATTATGAGACTTTAAAAATAAAAAAATAAAAAGTACGATTAAATCAATAGTTCAAGGGCATTTCTTCATTGCAAAATATCAACTTGGTAGTGAAAAAGCCTTGCACATGGCGTTCCTGCTACTATATAAATGGTCTACGTAATGATGTGCGAGAATCTTTTAACTATTAGACTGATTTCCTCTGCCTGCATATTCAATGACTTTCAAAGGTGAGAAATATTAATATTCAGTATGACTAGGCAAGTCCTTAACAGGTAGAATGTTAAAAAATATGCACTTCACTGAAAATTACCGTCAATAGAAATCCGTATAAGAGATAGAGACCCATTTTGGAGATTACTCCCTCAGCTGCATTAGTATTGGACCAATACCAACTGATATACAAGCTGGCTGTGGATATACTGATGTACTGGTTGGCATTACACCAGACTACTTTAACGATGGTATATATCACAATTTGTAAGTGGACAGTTTGACCAAGGCTACAAATAGTGCTCCATATAATTGTAATCTGTTAATTCTAACATTAGACCTAGTTAGTTTCGTCATTCTATTAGCTCCTGGATTAATATATGTCTTAGAAAATAAGGTTAAATGCCTTTTCAACAGGTACGTAACCTTCTTTTATAAGTAATTACTTTCATCCAATTAAAATATTGCGTGAGAGTTAACTCTAAAAAATAAAAAGAATATTTGTCATAAGTTGGATTATATAGAAGAAAGCATATTGCTTTATAAACTAGTACATAAAGTATAAATATTTTGTAAGTTTTATGAACTAAACTATCGATATTTTATAAGACATAAGCTCATCAACTTACACTTGATGTCAGTGGGGCCCGGCACTGTCCTAACACAACTAATTAGATTAATCTCTTGGGTTTAATTAGTGTGAAGGGACTGTTATATGATTAAACCATTACTAAAGATAACTTTTCCTTTTAGTATTTAAAATATTATTTCAAATATACTTTTTCTTGTATAAAGTATTAACGTATATTTCAATTATCTGTTACAATTTCCTCTAAGTAGAATAATATTTCATTTGGATTTATAAATGAGCTTTACTAAAAGTATATTCCTATTACATGTTTTAAAATTATATCAAGCTCATTGATTTCCACTCTAAAATAATAATTATAAAAAAAGTCAGATTTATAATAATAATAATCTCAAACCATCACTATTTATTTATTAAACTAAGCGTTAAATAAATATTTATTAAGGTAAATAAATTAACTGTTTCCAATTATTTATAATTGTTCGACCCCTTTTTCACCTCATAAAACAATAGTAATATCATTATAATTACTACTTGACAACAGTTTTACTATAATTTTATGGTTTAAAAAAGTCCAGGACTAATTGAAAACGATCATCAAATAACTGTTTCGTACCCCATTTTAACCAACGGTAACATATTTTGTGACTAAATAGTTACACTCCATGATTGTCATTTTCCAACCATTTTTTCCCGTTAGTATTTGTTTTATATATACATCAAAATCTCAGCATATAAAGGGAAAGCTATAAACAAAAGTAAATATCAAGGAATAATTGTTTGTCACTTTTGTTTATAAGTTGTTAAATTCAGTGGACTAGTGGATTCCATCAGTATACGGTTATGAACAACTTCCTATTGGCATATATTACATCCTCTTGCAGGACGTGGTTTGCAGGGATAGACAAAGTAGGAAAGGGATGTAAAAACCCCCAACAGGAAGAAAGAAATTGCATTGCATCTATCTATCACCAGAGCGTATACCTGGAGACCCCTGGATCGATTTGTTATCTGATGAAGTGATTAAACATAGGCTTAAGATAGCAAGGGACGAGCATAAAATATCAATTCAGTCAGATGAAGGTGTTGGACTGGTATCCAGACTCCGCCTGTCTCGTATTTCTGTCACGGAAGAAGTAAAGAGGTAACATGGACTTTTAAAACTAAACATACTAATTAATACTTCATGAAATTGTAAAAAGTTATTGTTTTCTGCCCATTGACGATCTGAAGATTAGTTTAAACCAGGCTGAGACCCTAATAGGGGTATTTTTCATGGTATTTAAGCATTTTTATTGTAATAACACTCCCCAATGTATGATTTTTAGTGTTTTAATTATTTTTCTTGAGAGATTTACGTATAGTCAACAGTTTCTTATTACTGCTAAACAACAAACGGTAATAGAATATTAAATTGATTGAATGTTTCAACGACTATTTTTAATGTTCTTTAAAGCTTTGTTAAAATGGTGGGATGACAAAATAATGTATTTCTCGAGACAAAATGTAATCATAAAATAAGCATAAAAATTGAAGCAAATGAAAAAGCTAGAACGGAATTACGGTTAACGAAGAAATATTGCTTCACCAAGGCAACTGAATATCTTTGGCTTGGTTTATTGAAGCGGTTTTATGTTGATTCATGAATATTAAATTTAAAAATGTATTCTTCAATTTGATTGAACCAAAAGTACAGATATGGTGTTAATAACCGTGTTGTTAAAATGCGAATTATAATGTGATGTATGTTTAATATGATATACCTCTCACATTTTTAAAACAAAAATACAACACCAAGTTTGTTAAACAACTAAGAATAATATATTACCAGTGTACTTGTAATGGTGTGATTCATTTGATAATAGTGACACTTTGAAATTTATTACTTTTTAAAATTCAGTTAAGTGAAATTATACAACTATTTATTATTTTATGAAATATTTTAAACTTGCCCTTTTGAATGAATTTACATAGATCATGTTAGTCGCGGAATATATGTATTTAACTAATAAGTGTTTATCTGTAATCGTCATGGTTATACGAGAAGATAATAAATACTTAGTAACATCCATCACTGACTGAAATCAGTGAGTGGCAAAAACGTGTTCTGCTCACAAGACACTACATTTAATAACCATCAGGTAAACAGTTTTTAAGAAATATGATACGTAAATGCACTTCAGATTTCTCTATTCTAACCCGATATCCATAAGAATACCAGCTGCAGGCAATCTTTTGTATATAGCATAATTTATTGTTTTAAATATGCCGTTGCATAGGTTGTATACAAATTTGGATTAAAAAAGCTCTATATTTTAAATTTTAAGGTTATCAGTAAAGTTACACAATACACTAAGAAATTATGAAACCTTGTAAAAATATATAGGCAATAAAATAAGTAATACTTATCGTGTTATTGTTAGTACTAACCTTGAAACGATTAAATTACATTTATCACAATAATATTAAAAAAAGATTTTCAGTAAATTTAACAAGTAGTCTACCTTTTATATTTTTAACTGGAATTGTGTTGGAAGACGAGCTAAACACATTAGACGAAACACCTGTTGGCAGGCATATTACATCAAAAGTGGCGCGTAATTCAAAGACAAAAGGACACGAAATCCCAAGTTAACAACCCTGCTTCATCATGGCAACAAAGAGGGTCCCCCGGCTATTCTTTTGCTGTTTTTTTCCTACTATTTTCCTCCTGAGCAGCTCTTAAAGCACGTATTTTGGCACTTGATCTTTAAATAACGTTTATGTTTATAAACTGTAAATCATAATAAAAAAGTAAATTTTTTAATTTAATTTTTTCCCTTTACTTATTACAGACATTACATTGTTTTTGTTATCAATCGAATGCTATTTCTATGTTTTAAATTCCTTGCCAAAAGTGCAAAAAGGAAACCAAAGCCGATTATAATGATTTAGTTCTGTCTGAGAATTTTAGTTTTATATTTTGTAAACATAATGTTACAGAATCAAATTATTAAAGTTATGGTATACAATAGTTTTAGAGTGATACTTGTGAATACCAATACAATATTTAAAAGTTACAGTATTTATTGAATTCTACGGTACCAATATAAAATACTTTCTGTGCCCGAATAAAAGTTCTTTTTGATAAATATTCAAAAATAACTGCCTCTCCTTTTCACGTGCGGGTGTGCGTGACCCTCGCCAGTGTTTATTATTCATAGTCTGAACCGCACTTGACATCGGGCGCATCATCTCCCAAGTCACTTCGAAGAATGTTTCGTTTAAATGGTCATCGAATTTAATATTTCTGTTTTAAAATATAATTTATATCATAATAAAATAGTAATTATTTAATATTTTTAAATATAATATAAATAAAAACACTTAACATTAACTCTTTATAGAGAACCCTTGCAGTTAAAACTGAAATCAAATATTACCTGTTTGACAATAGTTAGGCAAGATCGAAAACGAAAATTTGTTTATTGTATGATACTTTATCATTTTTAACAATGATCTTACATTTATCACTTTATAGTACGGTGATTGCATTGTATCTGCACATCTTGGAAGCAAATTACTGAAAATATAAATTCCATTTACAATGTTTGATATTATGATAAACATTTTTTTTATTACTATTGGCGTTATCAAACTTATCATTATGGTAAAATAAAATATCTTAGGCTATCGCTTTCCAGTACAGAATATAAAATTGAATTTTTTTCGGTTCTAGGTTTAGGTTAAATTCCATACGATAGTTTAAATCTGAAAAAAATTTAACAATGACTTTACAAGTGACTACAAGTGCTATTACAAATTTTAAACTGTAATATGAACCAAAAATCTTTTGAGGTGCCAAGAAAATTTCAATGTTATCGTTTTAAATATAACATAAACAATGATACTGTTTCTTATTTACGAAACTTTATCCTTACATAGATAAAGCCCGTGCGTGAGGATAAGTTTGTCCACTCTAATTAGTATTTATTAACAATGTTTTAAGGAAATTGGTTGGTAGGATCAACAGGCTGGCAAGCAAATAAAATAAATATAATTGTCAAAATCTAATATAATATATTTTAACCTATACCTGAATTGAGTTAAAATAAAATATTATGAAACTCTTTAGTTTTTATTACTTAAATACAACAGCAATGTTTGATATTTTATTTGCATTAATCCCGTGATGTCTTACGGGCTAGCAGCTAGTTTATAAATAACTCATGTTTGATGAACTTTAGAATGTTTTCTGTTTGGATAAGTTATAATGAATTCCAAAAGGAACATAATAATAACTAATAAAGATAAATCCATAATTTGAAGCAAGATGAAAACTCTCAAAATTATAGTGAGTGCTTTAAATTCGATAATATAATTGAGTGTTTAATTGCGTTTGGTTAAAAAGTGGTGCTGAATAGTGTAATAACTAAAAAACGTAAACAGTTTGTGATAATGATGGAATATTTCTTACATTAAGATTAAAAATATGGAAAACACCTAAGTCGCGCCCAAACCGTGTCATATAAATGGCCACCTTGGGTGCTATAAAGCTTAGAGGGAATTATTAAGTATTGCATGAGGAGCGCCATTTTCATAAATGCCTCTTTATAATCTAATATTTTACCTTGTATTGTTGTATTCAGTATCCATGAATAGTTAGTTTTAAAATATTGAAAAGTTAATGATGCTATGTCATTAACAAAAAAAAGGGCTATGACGCGACCGTCCCAGTAATGAGTCAAGATTCACAAGTTCTTTGCTGACCTGTAGATAACAGTTTACTGTCGAAACGCGTAGTCATTTATTGTACTGCGAGGATCACAAGGAAGACTACAGGTATATTTAACCTTTTATTATAGTCAAACGTGATTCAGCAAAAACAAACATAATAATGTAGTTAAAATATTGCCTTTGCCGAGTTAAACATAGAACTCTGTAATTGGTAATGTCATTATATTTTATGCCGTGTACTACTTTTGGCGTAGAAACAGAAATATTTTATAAACTTGATAGATATGCTTCATTGCAATTGTCATAATACTACTTAACCACTTAGCCGCTTACAAATTGTACACTGTTATTATTTATTTAATATATCATTTGACTAAACAAACAAAAAAACTAGTGGTCAAATTACCTGTTTTACAATTTTAACCTGTCATAAAAATGTGCATAATTTATAGTTAATAGAAGGTAAGATATGTTAAGATGAAGTCTAAAACCATGACATTTTTCTATTTAGAAAAAGGTTAAATTATTTGTAAACCTGAATTATACAAAATATTAATTTTTAGTTATATTTATTTTATTTTGGTTGCCATCGCGCTAAACAAGCATCGTAAAATTAGTCTACGTCCGAAATACAGTCTAACTGAAAATAGAAGCTCCATAAATCATGACAGAAGATGTATTGTTCATTAGGTAATTTGAATTAATTTTGTATTGATGAAATATTATTTATCATTCATACTATAATATTTATATATTTTGCTTAATCTTCAATATGTACCACATTCTTAATCATTTACTAAAATATGTTAAATAAAATATATGTAAAATAAGAAAATTGTAAGAGATTGTTCCTTTTGTAGCGAAAACTCTAAGCATAACACGACGTTCATAAGCAGAAATGTGCAAAGCAAAGGCGGAGATGTCTTGTGTGGTTTGGTCTTTATTATTCATGACCTCGACCGCTTCTCTGTTAATGCAAAGCTCACTGAATAAAATACAAAACCCCTCACTTTATTTGTTTGAAAAAAGTGAAAACTATTTATACTATTAGCATTTCAATATGACTAGTTAAATTATTTGCAAAAAATTTTACAATAATCCCAAATTTTGAGTGAGTACAGCTCATTAATTCTATAAGGGTTTAGTTTTAAAACAGTGAGTAAGTTTACACGTATTAAATAATACTAGGCAATAGATATATGACTTTGTATTACCAACTGGATATTTATTACTTAGCTTCGAAAACTACTTTTCGTTAGTTTTGTTACTACTGATATACTTAGTTTAAAATATATTATAATATGTCCACATATAAAAAAAGGGTAATAACGTGATACCTGGTATAATACCTAATAGATTTATTACGTATTACTTTTGTTTATCTATTTTCTATATTTGTTTATATTTAGAATTGGTAATTTAATGATGTCGATTACACTTAATGTAACAGACTTGGTGCTTTTGAAACAGTTATATTTAGATTAATTTGTATAGAATAGTTAATATTATGTATAGAAATATGAATATTCGTTTTACTATGACACCGTAAACAATGTTGAATGACATAATCATGGTAGTATCAGGCGAACTAGATAAAAGATGTTATTTTAAACCTAAAATATTGTATATAAGCTATTATTTGTAAAGTTATATTACGATAAAACATATTGGTTAAGTATAATCCTGCCACTCATTTTATAGAACCTCATTAGTAGTAGATCTCTCAGTACATCACTTAGTAATTAATATCAATCCTTAAATAGTTCAGCCCCTCAACACTTTCAAGGAGCTTAACTGAAGTACCTGTTATAATGTACACACATATTTATTACCGATTGCTTTGTAAATGCACCGAGTCTACATATATGCAAATCGACGTTTAGTCTGTAGATAGTCGTGATAAGGCAGGACCTATTTTAACGATTACAAGAGAATGGGGTATTACAAGAGACAAGAGAATTAATATGTATTAAATGCATTTACGACAGCTGAAAATTATTCTTACAAAATTGTACAAACATTGATTTATTGATTTTTACGTTGTGATACAAAACCATCTGCAGACCAAATTTAAGTTTTTTTCTTAAAACACTTAAATTAATTTTCTCTAAAACTTAAAAGATTAGTAAATGTTGATTTATTTGCTGTAACTTAACTTCTTTTAAGAAGCATCATCTTTGCATCTTGGCACTTTAAGAAACATCATCGTGCATTAATGAGAAAAAAGACATTAAACCAAATTAAACATCGTTAAATAATAATAATATGCAGACAATAGATTGTTATCATTAGATAATGTGAAGAGAGCCTAAAGTTTATTTGCTATTAAATAGTCCAAATCCTATCGGATTAAAATGCATTTAAATCATACATTGAGGTGTCAAGGCTTAACATGAACTCTTTTAACACAATCCAAAATTTAAAATATTAAATATAAATTAAAAATAAGTCTTGAATAATACCATAAAACTACTTGTCTGTTTAGGTACTGTAAGATTTAAACAGATTACAACAGTATACGTATAACAATAAGACATTTAACATTTGTGAAGTGGCAGGTTAAAAGCTCGATAGGTTGGTACCAATCCCGTTATAACTTTACCTTTCTCAAAATACCAAGGTAATAAAAGTTAAGTAATATAAATATACACCCGTATTAGCAGCCCCCCGCGGGTACTGAGCCCCAGGACGCCGCGTTATCCGCACACTGGCAATATTTTAACCTTAAAGCTGGGGAGAGATGTCTTGGAATTACGCTGTCGTTTTCTTACCTCTCTCCTGCCAACGTGAGATTTTTATTCATTTACTGCCTATCATCGTTATTATTGAAATAGGTGAAGTTAATTTAAATATATATATGTTTGTGTGTGTGAGAGAATTCATCTTGTACGTAACACAATTGTGAATTAAAACGTAAAATAACCTTGTTTAGAGTTTTCCCCTAATGTTAATTTTAATAAACTATCCCCTTTTAATAAGTTGGCAAAGTCTTGAAAAAGTGATTGAAATAAATTCAGCATTAATTTTCTACTACTGTTTTGGGTTTCATGTACTGATAATGTGATGCGGAAGTAATCGTCCTTCATAAACTTATACTAATAGATGGTCTTGTAATAGTGAAAGAGGTATCCAGTGTTTAATAAGATACTGATGTTAATCACTCAGTTTCCTGGATTATCCTGCTAGATAACGTTAATAATACGATGGATGTATCAAATCGTACTGTAAATTTTCCTGTACATTGACTGTACATTTGTAAATGATTACGATCTTGCCTTTAAGTCTCAATTCTGGATCACTATTAATCACTTAAAAATAACTGGAATCATCACTTGACTTTACAACACTTAACTACAATGTTCAAGACTAATATGCAGATTACTATTAATATTCGATCTAACTAATAACAATAATTATATTTTATAGGAATAAGTTCAAAATTACATTTATAAAACAATATCAAAGTACCAACAGTTGCTATCAGATGCCAAGTTTAAAACACACAATACTCCAGTTGAATCTGTTCACAGACTGGAACCTGTACCAGATATAAAAGTGTATCTTACAGGAAAAATTCAAATCGAACTCAAAGATAACCAATTAAATGAGTGGTATTTTAAAGTTAAATAATTGTTCAAGCACATAAAGTTTTGGCATAAATAAACAATTCAACAGTAAGAACCATTATAGCCCAAGTTAGAATATTTTTGCATTAGCGGTAAGAGGTCAAACCACAAGGAGTTCCGCGGTGATGTCTTGTGAAGTCTGGCATATCTTATTCATGAGTTGACCATCCTCATTGCGGAGCTGCTTGTATCAAAGACGCGACAACGGACGGACTTTGACACGCTCAACAAATATTTACGTAACACCCCCTAACATCTATCTGTAACTTTAAAATAATGTATTTCAATAGCTAACTTAGAAATTCTTGTCCAAATAACTATTTATTTGACTGCTAACCTCATTTTACAGCCGAATGTTTTACATTATATGCTCTGATTTGTGACAGCATTCGTTGAGGTTGATTTAGTATTTATCGATAGGTAGAACATTGGTTTATATGTGATAATATGAAATGAATGAAATGCAAGTTTATCATTTTAATTTAGTTTAGGATGAATAAGCATGAGAATTTATTTGTATATATTTAAAAAAAAAGTATTTAGAAGAAGCAAACGGTGATCTTTTAGCGAATTTCCCCTATAGGGATGAAGCTATTACCGTTGTTGGCATGGTAAGACCTAGGCCCGGGATCATGATAACTTTTCGTTTAGAGATCCCCAGACCACAAAAACACCATTCGTTCAAAACTGTATGGATGTATACGTATATGTGTGTCCGTGAGTGCGATAACTCTCGTAAAAAAGGTCCGATTTTGATGAAATTTTGGTACAAACGTGTAAAGCAACATTTATGACTTTAAATGATCGACCTATCCGAAGGGGTATTTTTCGGGTGGTTTTGTACCCCAAAAATGGGTTTTTTTGAATTTTTTAATAATAATTTTTTACTAAATAAAATTTAAGTTTTCACCATTGAATTCAGCTTAACAAAAATTTGTAGTTTTCATTATTGCTCTAAGTAAATTGGTTACAGAAATATTGAAAGTGCTAAACACAGTGCGTTGTCCAATGTTGTTCTTATGGAGAATAGGAAAAATGGTATATCTCGCTTATTTATCAACTTATCCTAACAAAACTTGGTCTATTGCTTCTTATCGTTGTGGTCTACTGATATCTGCACAAAAAACTATCTTTTTCCTATAATTACCGTAGTAGCAAACCTGCGTACTCAGCCCCCATGTTATTCTTATGGAGAATAAGTAAAATGTTATCATCCTTAATTATGAACATAAATTAATACAACTTGGTATGTGCCTTTACCTAGTTGAGTTATATTAATATCTGTATAAAAATCTCATTTTTGTGTCCCTTGGTTTAGCAAATCTGCATACTCATTCGCCATGTTATTCTTATGGAGAATAATTAAAAATTCTTATGGATGCCATAAATCGGTTATTTATGAATTTAAATTGATGAAACTTGGTATGTGGCTTTATGTGGAATTAAAATACACACATATATACATATATGCATTGGAAATTCACTGAGTACGCAGGTTTTCTGCTACGGGGTTATTTTACCATACTATAAATCACTAACATAGCTTGGTTTTAGAAAATAATATCGAGTAATTACAAAAGTGTAACTACCATTGTTTTTGGTTGTTTTGAATTAGGATTCTTTCTTTAATAAATAAAAACAAATCGGTATATCAGAATAGTAATAAAACCAAAACTTTAAGTTATTTAAATTACACATTAATAGTTAAATATATAAACTGGAGATAGATTGGATGTTTATAAAAGCTAGTAAATATATCAAATGGCACTTTTGTTTTAATTTTGTTAAAGCTATTTTATAAATTAAATTGAGAAAAAAATGTTTCTTCTCAAGAGCCCATGTTCGAATATAACATTCGATTATTTGATTAGCACAACATTGGATCAGTATTATTTATATTTTATCAATATTTTAGTGCAAAACCAGATTTTAAAGTTGTAGGTAAAATTACCAGAAATTGTAATAATAATTTGTTTTACAAGAACCATACTTATACATTGACAATTTATGTAATAAGCTATATAATACTATATAATGTTACTGTTGGAACGGTTAAATAACAAAAGTGTACGGGTAAAGTGCTACAGGCAGAGGAACATTGTTAGCGAGGTAAATGTCAAGTGGAAAATTCGTTGTTCAATTGACATGTCGTCGACTTAGCGAACACGTGTATTGACCATTGTTATTTCCTGATGGGCTTTATTCATAAGCGTATTCCAAAAACTTTCCCTGAAATTTAAAAATTTATTTTTTATAAAATATTTTACATAGTATTTTCATATAATATTTGAAGAGTGTCCTACCTGTCTTGTTGCTATATTTTGGAAGCTTTGCTATTAATAAAAAAATCTTTAGGTCACACTAGCTATCCTAAATATATAATTTTAATACCTTATTAGCTAGCTACACTTGTATGATTACAATATTGCGGGTAAAATGAAAACGTATATGTATAATATTTAATAAAACATATGGAAGTTTATAATGAGCGTTTTATCTTCCGAAGTGAAGCATTTTAATTAACAAATTGAATATTAAATAACCACTTGATCGAATTTCATCATAATACGCTATGAAGAATTAAGTAAACTTTTAAAGCTTACGTTCAAAATCCCCTGAAAAAAAAAACAAATAAAGGGTGCTCGTGGGAGCCATAAGCCAATGTACGGGGATTATTGCGTGAAATTAAGGACATTATTCCCATAAAAGCTTTTTTTCGATAGGTGATATTTTTTTCCTTTGTAAGCTGTAATATTCTTTTACATGATTTCCCTTTAAAGAAGAATAAATTTATATTTAGGATATTAACTTTAAAATGTTATTTAACACTTTCACTGCTGCAAACATGTTTAAACATGAAATTTGCATAAGTTCCTATGTTGAGAATCCCGATAAGCCCGATCGGGGTCCGCAGCAGCTAACGTGCTAATGGAATAAATCCTCTAAACTATAGTATTTTTAGGAGGGTTAGTAAAATTATCATGCTCAAAATGACACGAATACACGTTGAATTTAGGAGAAAATAGAAATTGATTCTTTTGTGAGACTCCGATATTAGATATTTAATAAAAACATAAAATATTCCGATTTGCCAAACATTGGTAATGACTTAATTAGCATTCGTATATAATTTCTTTAGTTGTTTTTGTGTTTTTTTCCCTGGGAAGGGGGGTTGAATATACTTTACCCACATAGCAGTTAAACTTTTGGTCACTCTAACAATCAATAAATTCAAACTTTTATCAAAAACCTTTACTTTAATATAGATGAACTAATAAATATGTATAATCTTTTATAATTATATAGATACGTTAATTATATTTTATAATATTTTATTACAAACCCACTACTTGTCAACTATTTAAAATTTGACTCACATATTTAACCACTTTCAATAATACATCATTTTAAATTTGAATTATTTTATGTGGTAACATACAAAGCTCAATTATTATTCATGAAGTATTGAGTAATGAACAAAATTTGGTTAAAATTTATAATAAATAACTTAAAATACTTGCCATGTATTTTTTGTGTAAAATAAAAATACATTGTATTTAACGTTAATAGTAGTGGATAAACAGGAAAGAGGCATCACTTCCGGCGCTTTTTTCCCATGTTATTCTTATGGGGATCAGTTTTTGCGCCGACGCCCGATCCTACCCTACACAAATTTTCTTTTTGGCCCCTGCCTTATTTTCCCCCATTTAAAATTTGCATTAATTTTAATACATCCTTTGCAGAAATCCACAAGTTCAAAAATAACTCCACACTAAATAAACAACACATGTAAACAACTTAGAAGTTATTGTGTAGTAGTGGTGAAACAGCAAAGAGGCATCACTTCCGGCGCTTTTTCCCCATGTTATTCTTATGGGGAGCCGTTTTTGCACCGACGCCAGCTCCCGCCTATAGAGCTCCCGCGCGTTGGCCAATACTAATGTCCAACCCTTGCCTATATTAAATATATTGTCCCCATCCCCATCCCTCCTCTATATTTTTAAAAATTAATTTTCAAATTCAGGCTAAAAAACTATCTTTGGTGTTTACTGTCCGATTTGTCTGCAATTTGGATATGTTATTGTCCTAGGCAAGTGTTTTAATAAATTTCACTTACATTTCCCAAATTCACTATAACGGTCAAATTAAAAAATATTTTTGAAAAATACTATAGTGCCAATTGCCACCTTCTTTATTAACTGTCCGATTTGTCTTCAATTTGGATATGTTATTGTCCTAGGCAAGTGGTTTAATAAATTTCACTTACATTTCCCAAATTCACTATAACGGTCAAATTAAAAAATATTTTTTGAAAAATACTGCCAATTGCCACCTTCTTTATTAACTGTCCGATTTGTCTTCAATTTGGATATGTTATTGTCCTAGGCAAGTGGTTTAATAAATTCCACCTACATATCCCAAATTCACTATTACAGTCAAATTAAAAATTATTTTTGAAAAATACTGCCAACTGCCAACTTCTTTATTAAATGTCCGATTTGTCTGCAATTTGGATATGTTATTGTCCTAGGCAAGTGTTTTAATAAATTTCACTTACATATCCCAAATTCACCATCACGGTCAAATTAAAAAATATTTTTGAAAAATACTGCCAATTGCCGCCTTCTTTATTAACTGTCCGATTTGTTTAAAACTTGGATATGTTATTGTCGTAGGCAAGTGTTTTAATAAATTACACTTACATATCCCAAATTCACTATTACGGTCAAATTAAAAAATATTTTTGAAAAATACTGCCAATTGCCGCCTTCTTTATTAACTGTCCGATTTGTTTAAAACTTGGATATGTTATTGTCGTAGGCAAGTGTTTTAATAAATTACACTTACATATCCCAAATTCACTATTACGGTCAAATTAAAAAATATTTTTGAAAAATACAGCTAATTGCCAACTTCTTTATTTACTGTCCGATTTGTCTGCAATTTGGATATGTTATTGTCGTAGGCTAGTGTATATGCACCATCCACATTTTACAAATATTACGGTCAAATTAAATAATATTTTTGAAAAATACTGCCAATTGCCACCTTCTTTATTAAATGTCTGATTTGTCTTCAATTTGGATATGTTATTGTCCTAGGCAACTGGTTTAATAAATTCCACCTACACATCCCAAATTCACTATTACAGTCAAATTAAAAATTATTTTTGAAAAATACTGCCAATTGCCAACTTCTTTATTAAATGTCCGATTTGTCTGCAATTTGGATATGTTATTGTCCTAGGCAAGTGTTTTAATAAATTTCACTTACATATCCTAAATTCACCATCACGGTCAAATTAAAAAATATTTTTGAAAAATACTGCCAATTGCCAACTTCTTTATTTACTGTCTGATTTGTCTTCAATTTGGATATGTTATTGTCCTAGGCAAGTCTTTTAATAAATTCCACTTACATATCCCAAAATTCACTATTACAGTCAAATTAAAAATTATTTTTGAAAAATACTGCCAATTGCCAACTTCTTTATTAAATGTCCGATTTGTTTAAAATTTAGATATGTTATTGTTGTAGGCTAGTGTATATGCACCATCCACATTTCCCAAATTCACCATTACAGTCAAATTAAAAAATATTTTTGAAAAATACCGCCAATTGCCAACTTCTTTATTTACTGTCCGATTTGTTTAAAATTTGGATATGTTATTGTTGTGGGCTAATGTATATGCACCATCCACATTTTACAAATATTGCGGTTAAATTTTTAAAAATTTGGAAAAATACTGCCAATTGGCAACTTCTTTATTTATGGTCTGATTTGTTTAAAATTTATGTCATTATTCTAGGCTAGTGTATATGTACCATCCACATTTGACAAATTAACTATAATGGTCAAATTTAAAAAATATTTTGAAAAATATACAATTTCAAACTTCTTTATTTACTGTCTGATTTATTTTCGGATATGTTATAGCTCTTATATAGGTAACAAGACCACACTACCACACGTTCCATTACCCATTTGTCTTTTTTTTGTTTGTTTATTTTGCTGTAATCCCAAAACTGACTGTTTATTGCCTACACTTTGGATATTGTCCTAAGCATTTATTTTTGGATATGTTATAGCCCCTAACTATTATATCTAAAATTACAATATTATTTCCACCTATAATACTGTTGTTTGTTTTGCCGCAACCTAAAAACTAACATTGGTATTTGTGTTTTTACAAAACTATATTTTGCGGTTGGATTAAAAAAAAATAAATGCAAGCTTATTATATTTGCCACACGCTTATTATATACATCCAGCTGTTATATTTGCCACATTTCCAATATTGTTGTGACCCTCTCAACTACCTCTCATTGTAATATAATAAGTAATATATATCCACAACTATGGTCAGAACAAATTTTGGATATGTTTTAAGCCAGCAAAAAATAAATTTTTAAAACCCAAAACAACTAAACACAAAACACTAATCTTTCTTTGTGCTTGTTTGGAGTAGTCTTTATTTTATCCAACTTAATTTTAATTTTGCAGTTAAAATCAAACTTCCCACATTCTAGCTCCCTTTCCAGCCAGTGGTTGGAGACATAAAGGTTACGAATATTTTCAAACAATATATCTTTTTCTACCCCTATGTTGGACTTGTTTAATAGCGCACCATATTCCAAATCCTCCAGTCTACTACATTCTTTAAATTTAACATTGCCTTTAATATCTTGCATCTCTATGTCTTCTTGTCCATTGTTACGGAAACTTTCTATTTTTGGAATTGCCATAAAATGTTGCGGTTCCGTTAAAGCTTGCAAGTGGCTCGTTGGTAGGTAGGTAAATAATGTCCAAATCACCACTGTATGGCAACACGCCTTGCCTATTCTTATTTATCTCTATAAATACAGTTTTACAGACACCTTTAACATAGTATACACCCCTCCATCCTTTTCTGCCAACACTCCCACAAACTTGTTGTTTACTACAAACGCATACACATAATGCTCTAGATCCTCGTCGCAGGAAGTAATCTTTTAATTTATCCTCTCTTTCCCTTCTTTCTTTAGCCAACTGTGCTTTGTATTCCTCTGCAACAGTATTTTCCACATATTCCAATTTACGCTTATTACTGTTTCCTCTTTTTGGAACAACTCTCTGCTTGGAAAGTGGCTCTATTTCTTTAATAGTGTATGGGTACAGTTTATTGGTCCGGCTTCTTAAAACGTAGGGAGTAAGGTTAGGACTTTCCACCAAGCCTAATTCTTCTAAATTGATGGAGAAAGGTGTATTTGATGCCCCCAGATTTGATGTAACACCTATGCTTTACACTTACGGCATCCTCCTCTATTACCTCTACATAGTTGGTAAACAGTTAAAGCCAAATGCAGATAGAGCATACTTTATTAACTTTTCCCTTTGATCTTTTGGCAGTTTTACTCCAGTTATCTTCCCCCAACACGCATCGTTAAACACTAAACAACAACTGTTTTGTGATTGGCAACTTTCACCCACATCTTATGCAGAGGTACAGCATAGAATGGAGCATTTTGAAAGTACCGTTTGTTGTCTTCTATTAGACTTAAACAATCTCTTAAAGGTTCAAACCCTTTACCAAAACCTCTACAATAGATTGTTGCCTCTAACCTTGCCATTCTCTCTAGCCAGTTGAGAACGTTTCTTTTAGGTTTACAAAGTTTATTATATGGTTTCCTATACTTTTAATTACTCCAGGGCTTGTAATCTGGCATATAAATTTATTATATATTTTTACCCTGCTATTTACATTAAACCATGCTAACATTATCTACAATAACATTATGGGGGTCCATTCGCCCCCCTGGTAGCAAAAGTTTTCTGTAAGATATTGGCACATTTCCTCTTTATTAAATATTCCAACCAAATCTAGTGTTATATCGAAATCCATAAGATAGTACATTTCTTTTTCCAGATCTTGCAGTATCTTTGGAAGATCTTCCAACAAATCCTTAATTTTAACATTTGCAAGCTCTATTTTATAGGGAATTGCTATAGGATCATCATACTTTTGTTTAATTTGGTCAATATCTTTCTTTATTATTTGTAACACACCCTCGCTTTGGGAGAATGGTAGTTTGGCCACAACACCATGTCGAGCTAAAGAGAACTTTTTAAATATTCCTCATAAGTAGCTATTAAACGAGCCACATATTTCCTTCTTAACTTTAAATTTATTCCGAACATCCCCATTACAATCCGCAACATTGGTTATCTTAACTAACATCCGTTATAGATGTTATTTAATTTTGGTTCGCCCTCGCAATAGTTTATATTACCTATGTCTGTAAGAAGGTTATTATTACGTAGATTTTCTAATAAAAACCACTTACCAAATCTTTCGTTAGTAGGTTTAATACAATTCCCCAATAAATGGCTAACAGAGTACATTTCTTTTATACAAAAAGTAGCGGAAACATGCAAACAGGACAGATATATAGGCATATATGTGTTGTAAATATATATTGTATATAAACATAGGCGAGCGGCAAGTGTAACATGTAAGTGGACACCCACATGCAAATATGGAATACCCACAAATTCGACTAAATAAGTTTATAGTCTCAATATAATTAACATATTAACATTAGTACCCAAATTGTCGAAATTCTATAATTCTATTCTTAGTCCTTGTATTAGGTTTTGTACTATTAAACCCAACACCCCATGCAGTAGAGTAATATATGTATTTAATATGCACATTCTACAAGACCTGTACATCTGTTGTAGCAGCAGAATAGACATCTCATTGTGTTGTTGTAAAGTAAAACATAAATTGTGCTGGATACAACCGGCCAGATATTAGACAGGAAATGTGTTGGAAGTGTATTGCCAAAGACAAACACCACATAGTGCAGCATGTAATCAATCCATTACTATTTAGACAGCATTGGTACAACATCCGATATATTAGCCAAACCCACAATCAAACTTGGAAAACAAACAGTAAAAGATAAATATTATAGTAACAGAAATAGTAACCCCCCCAATAGAAGTAGTCGATACACCCCCCTTTAACTTCCAATGGATGGTGGTTGTGGACAATGTTATGATTGTGTTAAATTTGTTTATATTACATATATTTCTTACACAATTTACAAACAATTTTTGTGTCGGTTGACAGAACGTGTAAAGTTGTGTTAAATGGATGTAAACCAGTATCTGTGCCTGTGTCCAAATGTGTTGGAGTGTGTTATTGTGTCTCTGCATTTGTGTTGTTTTATAAACTTTAAATATTACTATGTCCTTATACTCTTACTATTTCTGTTACTATAATATTTATCTTTTACTGTTCGTTTTCCAAGTTTGATTGTGGGTTTGGCTAATATATCGGATGTTGTACCAATGCTGTCTAAATAGTAATGGATTGATTACATGCTGCACTATGTGGTGTTTGTCTTTGGCAATACACTTCCAACACATTTCCTGTCTAATATCTGGCCGGTTGTATCCAGCACAATTTATGTTTTACTTTACAACAACACAATGAGATGTCTATTCTGCTGCTTATACAACAGATGTACAGGTCTTGTAGAATGTGCATATTAAATACATATATTACTCTACTGCATGGGGTGTTGGGTTTAATAGTACAAAACCTAATACAAGGACTAAGAATAGAATTATAGAATTTCGACAATTTGGGTACTAATGTTAATATGTTAATTATATTGAGACTATAAACTTATTTAGTCGAATTTGTGGGTATTCCATATTTGCATGTGGGTGTCCACTTACATGTTACACTTGCCGCTCGCCTATGTTTATATACAATATATATTTACAACACATATATGCCTATATATCTGTCCTGTTTGCATGTTTCCGCTACTTTTTGTATAAAAGAAATGTACTCTGTTAGCCATTTATTGGGGAATTGTATTAAACCTACTAACGAAAGATTTGGTAAGTGGTTTTTATTAGAAAATCTACGTAATAATAACCTTCTTACAGACATAGGTAATATAAACTATTGCGAGGGCGAACCAAAATTAAATAACATCTATAACGGATGTTAGTTAAGATAACCAATGTTGCGGATTGTAATGGGGATGTTCGGAATAAATTTAAAGTTAAGAAGGAAATATGTGGCTCGTTTAATAGCTACTTATGAGGAATATTTAAAAAGTTCTCTTTAGCTCGACATGGTGTTGTGGCCAAACTACCATTCTCCCAAAGCGAGGGTGTGTTACAAATAATAAAGAAAGATATTGACCAAATTAAACAAAAGTATGATGATCCTATAGCAATTCCCTATAAAATAGAGCTTGCAAATGTTAAAATTAAGGATTTGTTGGAAGATCTTCCAAAGATACTGCAAGATCTTATGGATTTCGATATAACACTAGATTTGGCTGGAATATTTAATAAAGAGGAAATGTGCCAATATCTTACAGAAAACCTTTGCTACCAGGGGGGCGAATGGACCCCCATAATGTTATTGTAGATAATGTTAGCATGGTTTAATGTAAATAGCAGGGTAAAAATATATAATAAATTTATATGCCAGATTACAAGCCCTGGAGTAATTAAAAGTATAGGAAACCATATAATAAACTTTGTAAACCTAAAAGAAACGTTCTCAACTGGCTAGAGAGAATAACAAGGTTAGAGGCAACAATCTATTGTAGAGGTTTTGGTAAAGGGTTTGAACCTTTAAGAGATTGTTTAAGTCTAATAGAAGACAACAAACGGTACTTTCAAAATGCTCCATTCTGTGCTGTGCCTCTGCATAAGATGTGGGTGAAAGTTGCCAATCAATTACAAAACAGCGTTTAGTGTTTAATGATTTATTACAATACGCATATTGGGGGAAGATAACTGGAGTACAACTAAAACTGCCAAAAGATAGTACACAAAGGGAAAAGTTAATAAAGTATGCTCTATCTGCATTTAGCTTTAACTGTTTACCAACCATGTAGAGGTAATAGAGGAGGATGCCATAAGTGTAAAGCATAAGTGTTACATCAAATCTGGGGGCTTTACAAAATCAAATAAACCTTTCTCCACTATACCTAAACACATCAATTTGGAAAGTCCTAACCCCTACGTTTTAAGAAGCCGGACCAATAAACTGTACCCATACACTATTAAAGAAATAGAGCCACTTTCCAAGCCTTTCTTAGAGAGTTGTTCCAAAAGAGGAAACTGGAATTAGAAGACATTGGAATATGTGGAAAATACTGTTGCAGAGGAATACAAAGCGCGGTTGGCTAAAGAAAGAAAGGAAAGAGAGGATAAATTAAAAGATTACTTCCTGCGACGAGGATCTAGAGCATTATGTGTATGCGTTTGTAGTAAACAACAAGTTTGTGGGAGTGTTGGCAGAAAAGGATGGACGGGTGTATACTATGTTAAAGGTGTCTGTAAAACTGTATTTATAGAGATAAATAAGAATAGGCATGGTTATAGTGTGTTGCCATACGGTGGTGATTTGGACATTATTTATCTACCTACCAGCCACCAGCTTTAACGGAACCGCAACATTTCCAAAAATAGAAAACCTAAGTTTCCGTAACAATGGACAAGAAGACATAGAGATGCAAGATATTAAAGGCAATGTTAAATTTAAAGAATGTAGTAGACTGGAGGATTTGGAATATGGTGCGCTATTAAACAAGTCCAACATAGGGGTAGAAAAAGATATATTGTACAGTTTGAAAATATTCGTAACCTTTATGTCTCCAACCACTGGCTGGAAAGGGAGCTAGAATGTGGGAAGTTTGATTTTAACTACAAAATTAAGTTGGATAAAATAAAGACTACTCCAAACAAGCACAAAGAAAGGTTAGTGTTTTGTGTGTTGTTGTTTTGGGTTTTAAAAATTTATTTTTGGCATTGGCTTAAAACATATCCAAAATTTGTTCTGACCATAATTAGATATATATTACTTATTAGCGTATATAATAAGCTTGTATTTATTTTTTTAATCCAACCGTAATAGTGAATTTGGAAATGCACTTATGCAATGGCCAGTAATATATTGCATCCAAAGTTTGGTTGCGACAAAACAACACTAAAGGGGAAAAAATGTACGGTAAATTTAGATATAAGGGGATATAACAAGTCGAAAAGTAAATAAAGGAGTTATTGGTAGTAATTTGCAAAATATAGTTTTGTAAAAACACAAATACCAATATTAGTTTTTAGGTTGCGGCAAAACAAACAACTGTATTATAGGTGGAAATAATATTGTAATTTTAGATATAATAGTTGGGGGCTATAACATATCCAAAAATAAATCAGACAATAAATGCTTAGGACAATATCCAAAGTGTAGGCAATAAACAGCAAAGTCAGTTTTGGGATTACGGCAAAATAAACAAACAAAAAAGACAAATGGGTAATGGAACGTGTGGTAGTGTGGTCTTGTTACCTATATAAGAGCTATAACATATCCGAAAATAAATCAGACAGTAAATAAAGAAGTTTGAAATTGTATATTTTTCAAAATATTTTTTAAATTTGACCATTATAGTTAATTTGTCAAATGTGGATGGTACATATACACTAGCCTAGAATAATGACATAAATTTTAAACAAATCAGACCATAAATAAAGAAGTTGCCAATTGGCAGTATTTTTCCAAATTTTTTAAAATTTAACCGCAATATTTGTAAAATGTGGATGGTGCATATACACTAGCCTACAACAATAACATATCCAAATTTTAAACAAATCAGACAGTAAATAAAGAAGTTGACAATTGGCAGTATTTTTCAAAAATATTTTTTAATTTGACTGTAATATTTGTAAAATGTGGATGGTGCATATACACTAGCCTACAACAATAACATATCTAAATTTTAAACAAATCGGACATTTAATAAAGAAGTTGGCAATTGGCAGTATTTTTCAAAAATAATTTTTAATTTGACTGTAATAGTGAATTTGGGAAATGTAAGTGTAATTTATTAAAACACTTGCCTACAACAATCACATATCCAAATTTTAAAGAAATCGGACAGTAAATAAAGAAGTTGGCAATTGGCTGTATTTTTCAAAAATATTTTTTAATTTGACTGTTATAGTGAATTTGGGAAATGTAAGTGAAATTTATTAAAACACTTGCCTAGGTCAATAACATATCCAAATTGCAGACAAATCGGACATTTAATAAAGAAGTTGGCAGTTGGCAGTATTTTTCAAAAATAATTTTTAATTTGACTGTAATAGTGAATTTGGGAAATGTAAGTGGAATTTATTAAACCAGTTGCCTAGGACAATAACATATCCAAATTGCAGACAAATCGGACAGTTAATAAAGAAGGTGGCAATTGGCAGTATTTTTCAAAAATATTATTTAATTTGACCGTAATAGTGAATTTGGGAAATGTAGGTGGATTTTATTAAAACAGTTGCCTAGGACAATAACATATCCAAATTGAAGACAAATCGGACATTTAATAAAGAAGGTGGCAATTGGCAGTATTTTTCAAAAATAATTTTTAATTTGACTGTAATAGTGAATTTGGGAAATGTAAGTGTAATTTATTAAAACACTTGCCTACGACAATAACATATCCAAATTGAAGACAAATCGGACAGTTAATAAAGAAGGTGGCAATTGGCAGTATTTTTCAAAAATATTTTTTAATTTGACCGTTATAGTGAATTTGGGAAATGTAAGTGGAATTTATTAAAACACTTGCCTAGGACAATAACATATCCAAATTGCAGACAAATCGGACAGTTAATAAAGAAGGTGGCAATTGGCAGTATTTTTCAAAAATAATTTTTAATTTGACCGTAATAGTGAATTTGGGAAATGTAAGTGGAATTTATTAAAACACTTGCCTAGGTCAATAACATATCCAAATTTTAAACAAATCGGACAGTAAATAAAGAAGTTGGCAATTGGCAGTATTTTTCAAAAATAATTTTTAATTTGGCACTATATATTTAATATAGGCAAGGGTATATATATTTAGGCCTATATATTTAATATAGGCCAGCGGGCGGGAGCTCTATAGGCGGGAGCTGGCGTCGGTGCAAAAACGGCTCCCCATAAGAATAACATGGGGAAAAAGCGCCGGAAGTGATGTTAAACCGCTGTTTACCCACTACTACACAATAACTTCTAAGTTGTTTACATGTGTTGTTTATTTAGTGTGGAGTTATTTTTGAACTCGTGGATTTCTGCAAAGGATGTATTAAAATTAATGCAAATTTTAAATGGGGGAAAATAAGGCAGGGGCCAAAAAGAAAATTTGTGTAGGGTAGGATCGAGCGTCGGTGCAAAAACTGATCCCCATAAGAATAACATGGGAAAAAAGCGCCGAATAGTATGCCTCTTTGTGGTTTCTCCACTACTACTAAAATGTTTTGAAACGACTTATACATTTTACATTAACAAATCTTTGAATAATTTTTGCATTCCAGTTACACATACAAACTAAAATTTATAATGTAATTCTAGTGGCTGTTAACCTCTGAAAATGTTATACGTAATATTTTTCACAAGAGTACAGTATAAAAGGGTTTTTAATTTTTAATTTATAGCTCTTTTGTTGCCAGTTTGACTGCTGAAAGCAGTTAAAGTTAAAGAGAAGTAATACATACTATAATATAATTCTGATCGTTGTATTAGATTTAAGTATGTAATAAATTCTTTATACGAAGAAGTATAGGTTATTATTAGTATTCTTAGGCCTTTCCTTCCAAAGCTTATAGTATGGGTATCCTTGTCCAGTATAAAATTAGAATAAAAAGCTTGACTCATAATGAAATTTGTGAGCTTATCCCCTTACTCAATGGAAAAACTTATTTTTGTAAGATCACTTATGGTTTTTAATCATGTCAGGAAGGGTGAAATGATCTGTTAAGGTATTCTTGTTTTAAGTACGGCACAAAGCAGTAAGCCCCTGAAGTCACCTTCAATTAAATATCAAAATTTGGAATAATATATAAAACTGAAAATTTTAAAGCAACTTCAAATGCTCTCCAACCAATAATGTTATTAGCTTTATTTAACCAAAAAGGTTTAAGTCACCTGGTGATATTGCCGAGTGATAATATGCCATGGTAAAACTACCACATAATAAACCCTTCCCTCCCTGGTTTCAACCCTCAGGGTTTCATTTTTAAGTTGACATCAAGCCAGCTAAAAATATTCCTTTAGCTTAGTGTCAACTTGAAAATGAATCCCTAAGGTTTGAAACAAGTGGTAGTTGTGTCATGGTATAGTATCACTCGGCAGTATCACCAGGTAATTTAAACCTTGTTGGTAATATAAGGAGAGGCGGAGGCTATTCAATCATGAAAGCTTTATTTTGGTTTTGACAACGTCTAACTGTAGGAAGCGGAAATCACCATTTGGAGTCGGTGAAAACTGGTAAAGCCAAGTTGAATTGAGACTGGAACATAAATATTTTTTTTTATCTCAAATTGTTTCTAAGATTTACTGAATGAATATTTACGCCAAAATCTTTTTCGATACATTCAGACACTCATACGGAAAATAAAGTTCTGAACAGTTTATGTAACCTTTTTTTCTTCACTCAAACAAAACTGTTTCAGGTTTTTAAACACATTTTGTAAACTCGCTCTGTAAATAATAGCTTTATAAACAGAGGCTCATTCCGAAGCCGAGAGGACTTATGTGATCTTTATTTTTTGTTTTAATTGGAAGCTCTCAACGTGAAGCGTTTCATGGGTCTGGCAATTATAAAAGGGCGCTAAAGTTAATAGGAAACGGGCAATATAATATTTTACAATTTAAATAACATAGCACACTCATATTGACTGGGATATTTATTTAGTTTTTTATTATAAAATGTCTGGATATTTTAGAACATTATTTCCATGACCGGAAACCATAACATTCTATGTTGGGGTTTTATTTGCTACTTATATACAAACATATGAAATAACCTTCTTAAATTTGTTAAATATTTTTGTTTGCTTGAGAGAGTATTTGTGGTCCCGGTCTCTTTTGCCTTGTGCGTGTGAGCTTCCTGGATTTAAACATTATTATTAGGAAGGCAAGGTAACCCCAGGGCTCTGCCGGCCACTGGGGAGACATGAATAACTCACCCCTGACGCTTCCAACTCTGAATAAACTACCTTTACTTTAAGTGCTGTGCTTGGTAAAAGATGTGAATTGTTTAATTGGTTTCTTCAGTTAAAATTACTTTAAAATAGGGCATTAACCAAGACAAAGCGGTACCTGACTGTCTTCACCGCACATGTGAATAGCCTTAGTCCTGGATCTGACTAGGGTTCTGTGTGCATGTCGCGTATAGAGAATTTTGCTTTTGCAATTCAATATAGGTGTCTTAGGAAGTGTTTTCCACTCGGGTGTCAAGTCCGAACTTGGTACGTTTTCCAGCTATGACGTCATCAAGATGGCGGCTAGGGTATTTTTTATAATGCGTTTATTTGGCATACCATTTAACGGATCGGGAATTTTATTTTTTGTTTGAAAGATATTTTGACAGGATATATTTTTTGTGTTTACACTATTGTTGTAAACTTAACAATTATTCAAAAATATTCAAAAATGTAATTTTTTATTATTATTTATTTTAATATTTTGCTTATAACTTCTTAACCGCTCATGTAATGAAAAAACTACTTCTTACAAATGTTTTAGCTCGTCTTATACCCTTTCCAATGATACCACATAATGTGTGTTTATGACTAAGAGTAAATCAAAAATATTAAACTTTAAAAAACAGTAATTATGGTATAACGCCGGCAGAGATTGTGCACAGTTTCATTATTGTAACAATTTCTCTAGTTAATTCTACTAATGTAGAATTGGTTGTATTTATCAACGAATATGAACAAAGTTTAAAAGTTATCTACATACATACAATAATCATCTAGATATTGCTAATGCTTGTACTCTCTTTATTTGCATCACGAATTAACATTTACCCACGTTAAAAATTGTCATCTGAAGCCAAAGCTAGGGAATTTTTACATTACTTCGTTTTATTTATTATATTTTTGAAGGCATCAATTGACATAGGATTTGTATCGCCTATTTATTATATAGGAAGAAGAGGTGATCAACCTATAATAGCGTTTTATGAATAAGATTTTAGAATGTGTGTAATTAATTGGATAAGGTGTAAAATTCCATACCTAAAACAATATCCGTTGTTTATTATTTTTATTTGTTACGGTTCTTTAATCACTCTGTTTCAGATATTGTTTTATAAATCCCATGAAATTTATAGTCACATTGCTATTGATATGTATTGCAGAACACTTCCTGAAACTATTAATAATTAATACCTGGTGTTAACAAATATTTATTTTTCAAAACAATGCTAATGAAATGTTAAATATCGACTTAACCTTTATTTTTTTCGAATCAAAATATATTATTCTAATACAATAATTATATTAATACAATTGTTTCCAAATATAGGCTTTAATTTATTACTTTTAAAACTTGAATGAGTATACAAAGTATAATATATTAATATTTACAGGTTACGGCGAATGTTAGCTGTAACGTAATCTTAAATATTCACTATGCGATGTCTAATCAGACATCAAAAACCATGAAAAGTTAAGAAAATGTCAGTTAAATATATGATTATATCCTAGATAAGATAACACCATTTTAAATGCGTGGTAGCTCTCTTTATTATATTTCCAGTAATGCTGTTGTTCGAAAACAATTGAAAGAAATTACTATTAAAAGAAAATGTTTGATATTGGTAAGTATATTAACAAAGAGTTCCGCAAATAAACATATGAGGAGAAACCTGTGAGATCCATTAGTACAGTAAATAGACTTTTCTGACAAATCATATCTCAATAGTTCCTTCATGTCCTAACCTAGAGCTTGGCTGATTTGGATCATTATATATGCAGTGGCATATACTTTATTGTTTTTAACATAACAGATTCACTTACTTGTAGTTTCATGTTATGGAATATGGGTAACATTACTATATGTGTTCGACTAGGGATCATTGCAGTTTTCTCCTCAAATCTCGGTTTGTGAAACTCTTTAAACATCCTTACAAATGACAAACACGTTTATCATAATTTGTTTTGGTTCTCATCAAACAACAGCTTTTCTGATTTAGGTAGATAATACATTAAATTTATATTTTCTTAAATTTTATTTTTATTTTTAGTATGACTAGACATCTCATGGTAAATATTTAAGTTGTCGGTTCAGCCAACAGTCGCCTTAACCTGTAAATATGAATATTATACTTTGTAAACTCTTCCGAGTTTTAAAAGAAAGAAATTATTGCCTGTATTTGGAATCAATTGTATTAATATAATTATTGTATTAGAATAATATATTTTGATTAAAAAAAAATAGTGAAAAGTTAAATATATATTTGATTGATAATGGCTGACATTCCACGAGGAAAATTATATTTCTAACATTAGTTACGTTTTATATTGTGGATAGTTTTTGTTCCAATTTTAGGTGTTGTAATAAATTGGAACTTTGAACTTAGGTTGGATAAAGGTTAAATCAATATTTAACATTTTATTAGCATTGTTTTTAAAAATAGATGTTTGTTAACACCAGGTATTAATTAATAGTTTCTGGAAGTGTTCTGCAATACATATCAATAGCAATGTGACTATAAATTTCATGGGATTCATAAAACAATATCTGAAACAGAGTGATTAAAGAACCGTAACAAATAAAAATAATAAACAACGGATATTGTTTTAGGTAAGGACTTTTACACCTTATCCAATTAATTACACACATTCTAAAATCTTATTCATAAAACGCTATTATAGGTTGATCACCTCTTTTCTTATATAATACATCGGCGATACAAATCCTATGTCAATTGACACTTTCAAAAATATAATAAATAAAATGAAGTAATGTAAAAATGCTCTAGCTTTAGCTTCAGATGTCCATTTTTAACGTGAGTAAATGTTAATTCGTGATGCAAATCAATAAAAAGTGCAATCATTAGCAATATCTAGATGATTATTGTATGTATGTAAATAACTTTTAAACTTTGTTCATATTCGTTGATAAACACAACCAGTTCGACATTAGTAGAATTAACTGGAGAAATTGTTACAATAATGAAACTGTACACAATCTCTGCCGGGAGTTATACCATAATTAGTGTTTTTTAAGGTTTATTTAATATTTTTGATTTACTCTTAGTCATAAACACACATTATGTGGTATCATTGGAAAGGGTATAAGACGAGCTACAACATTTGTATGAAGTATTTCTTTCATTACATGAGCGGTTAAGAAGTTATAAGCAAAATATTAAAAGAAATAATAATAAAAAATTACATTTTAGAATATTTTTGAATAAATATTAAGTTTACAACAATAGTGTAGATACAAAAAAATATAGCCTGAAAAAATATCTTTCAAATAAAAAAGAATCATTCCGATCCGTTATTCCATTAAATGGCATGTCAAATATACGCATTACAAAAAATACCCTAGCCGCCATCTTGATGACTCATAGCTGGAAAACGTACCAGGTGCGGACTTGACACCCAAGTGAAAAAAACTTCCTAAGACACTTATATTGAATTGCAAAAGCAAAATTCTCTATATGCGACATGCACACAGAACCCTAGTCAGATGTTGGACTACCTATGGGGACGCGCAATCAAGGGTTTTTTTAGACAAAAATAAATAAAGAAATATGCATGTCTAAATATATTGTTTATTTAAATATTATATTCTGCACTACATTCCATTAAATAATTGCATAATTAAATGTATTTAATGATAATATAATGTAATCAATGTAATTAATATTATGTTAAGATACAGGTTTGTTCTCGTAGCCTTGTGTTCTTCTTACATAACTTAACTCTTTCTCCTTAAATCAAATTCATAACAAAATTATATTTTCACTGTGACCAACTCAAATTATTCATTCCTAAAGTTTTTTTACTTTAAATTGACTTAAAAAGTGGTATTACCAGGATCAAATATTATTTTGGTATCACACTTTCATATCATGTTTGGTATTTAGATTGATCAAATTCATATTATTTAAAGGGTTTGAAATCCCATAGTAAAATTAAAATAATTCTATCACAATATGTGTAAATCATGGTTGCTCAGTAAAGTTGCAAAGTGAAATTTAATATATCACAGCATGTGTGAACGAACTAATATAAATATATGAGTATATAACATCCCCCCCACCCATGTATTAGCAACCCCCCACGGGTATTGAGCCCTAGGACGCCACATTACCCGCCCACTGGCAATATTTTAACCTCACAGCTGGAGAGGGCTATCTTACAATTACAGCGTTGTTTTCTTACCTTTCTCTTGCCATTTTGCACTTTTCGAATAATGTTTTTAATTCTTTTTCGTATATGAAATTTCCCATGGTTCGATTAATATACTAAAATTATAATTAGTGCAGTAGTGTGAAAAATATATATGTATACTTGATATTACAGTTTAAAACATTTAGTGATTCACCCTTGTATTTTTATTTATTCTAGCATTCCAAAATCCAGAGTTTAGGCAATTTTAGGTCATTTAGAAGAGATTAATAAATTAATGATTACACAGGCAAAACACTAGTAAGGCATTAAACATTTGATACGTTCCAGAAATGCTTTTTAATTACACAGCATGTTCTTTATTTTCAATTTAAACCACACCCAATCTTAATAGTGGAACTGGATGAAAATATCAATAAAATAGGTGAGAATAATGAGATATTCTATGATTTTACAAAGAATTAGAGAAAACCTTATTTACTTATTGTTCAATCACAGATTGCACTTGGAAAGTATGAATCTAAAATGATATTTTATTCTTTCATAAAGTAGATCTAATTAATACATTATATATAGTTTAATAAAACCAAAAAAAGTTTCCGCAACAAATTCTAATAAAGCAACTTGCATCGAATGACTTTGATGCAAATTTGAATCCATCTAGAATAGTTATAGTATATCCGTGACATTAAATCTTGGTGTTTAACACTAACCTAGAATTTTCAGTACTTAAATAATGGAGCATAAATAATTCAGATTACAACTAATACATACATTAATGAATACAAATTACTAAATAATAACTGTTAAAACCAAATGTATATATATATATATATATATATATATATATATATAATTCGACATTAAAAAAAAAAGGAGATTTGTGTGATGTTTTAATGCACAAGACTAACAATACCTCAATTAAATTCTTCTGCTGACTGAACGCAGTTTGAGGAAAACAAATGTTTTTCCCAACGTGACAAAAGATTAATGGTCAACATGAGCTCCACGGTTTGTCGCGGGACCAACAACACGTGTCAGAAGCAATAGTTAATTGACTTTAAAATTCGTTTAATGGCTTAGTGGATTGAACATATGTGTTTTATTGATATCAGGTAATATGCTAGTAATAATTTAAAGTAGTATGTTACATCTATGAGCATAGCGTTAAAGGGTTCAGTAAAAAGGTTATACTACCTATTTTAATGGTTAAATTATATGTCACACCCCCTGAAAATGTCAAGGATAAAATTACATGCCTACATTGATGATCTATAATGTATAACAAGGTGTTTAAACATTTTCCTGGTTATTTATTGGTTATTTTTTAGAACATGATTTTACCTGTATATTTATTTACACAGCTATTTATTTGATCAAACATATTCCGTGGGCAAACTAAATAACGGATGAATTTGTAGTTTATTTTTTAGTTTACAACCACTTGATACTTCCTGAATGCCCATTATTTGTATATTTTATTTTCATCGGAAGAAACCCTATCGCTAATACTATTTAATCATAGTTTTATGATCTATTTGTAATAATTGATAAAACCTTAACTTTTATGAAAAACAGTTCTAAACATTAAGCTGGTATAAAAGCTAAAAGTAAAATAAAGTAAAATTAAATTAAAATAAATACTGTATGTAGTAACGACTAAATAATAATATTTGAAAAATATATATAACTTGGGATCAAAACATTTAATTTCAAAGCGATAAACAATTTGTTTGGTTGCAATTGATGTGGCCAATGTTTGTTATGGACTCGGCAATACAATAAACAAATTCTTAAAATATTTATTAAAATAGTTTCATCCAGCTTTTACGAAGCTTTCAAAAAGTGTGTTTAAGAGATTATAAGTTCATTACTAGGAGATCAAGGGAGGGTTTCCTAAGAACAATCATCAAATACGGTTAAAATCTAAATACAACTATTGTTACTAGTAATAAACAACTGTTTATATAATACCGGAAAGGCATTCTATATTTGTTAATAAACTAAATATATCAAAACCATTGTTGTTGCTAGTTGAGGTTGGTGCAGCAAAAGAAGAGTTGAGATGTGTGCCAGCTGACTTTTAAATGAGTATCAAAATTTAACAAAACCAATATTTGCACGGAACAAGTCAATTTTTATGATACGTTTGATAGGTTTACCAAAAGTAAACATTAAAAAACTAAGGTTTAACTAAACTAAACCATCCCAATGGAATTTATATTTACCACATTGATTAAACTATCATGAATTCTTATTCAAATATTTAGCACAGGTGAATAACAATCAAGATATTATACGTATACCGTTTGTACCCTTCTATGTAAGAGACTCTTCCGCATTAGGACTACGAGATAAAACCAAGGTTTGAGCTGCGGTGATGTCTTGTCAAGTCTGACATCTTATTCATGGGTTCGACCGTCCTTATTGCAGGGCTGCTTGCATCAAAGACGTATGCAAAGATTGACCACCAAGCTAGCAGCAAAACGGCTACGTAACCTATTCACGTTACTTTTTGGCAATTTTAATTAAAATCTACGCTTTTTTAATAAATATGATAATAAGTTAATCAATATTTTCCCCTTCTAGTTTAACACGCATTGTTAATTGTATCACGAGATTATTGATTTGTATGTTGAATATGCCTGAAAATTCACTTGTCTCCTAAAATGAATACAAACATATATTATACATATGGTTTCTTTGATAACGAGCATTTACATAGTATTAAACATGAATAAATAGCAAATACATGAATATTTCTTAAGATAGTAAACCAGCTTGTTAATGATGTTAAACTATATAGATATTCATGATTCAAAAAGTACTAAATTATTTATATATAAAATGTACATCATTGTAAGGCGAGGGTTACTAGAACCAGTGAGTACAACAACTAAAGAAATATGTGTTTTAAAGAAGGATTATATTTAGTGAGGTAAATGTGTAGTTTTTTATTCATAAAGGGAAAATAATAGTGAACTGTCCATAAATTATATTAAAGAAATTATCTGAATTAAAAACTTGACAATTGAAGTTAATTTAGTAGTCAAGTTTCAGTGAAATAGTGATTTTATCATATTATACACTGATTATTTTCAATAAAGATGTTTCAAGTTCCACTATGTTAGGTGACAGTTTGTTAACCAACTGACGTGTAGTCGCTTCACAGAATCAAATAAGTGTATATTTACAAATTTTAAATTTTAAACTCTCTTAAATTAACCAACCTGTAACATTCCCTTTGCGGAGCTAGGAACCACGGTACTGGGATTATTACGTGAAATTAAGGACATGATTTCCATGAATCCCTATTATGAACTGTAATAACGTGGAAATATTTTTGTGTTCTCTATCCTTCCTAAGCTGTATATGAGAAAGGTTTTTAACCACATTTTCAACAACCTATTTTCTAAAGGCCTTTTAATTGCTAATATATATTTTATTGTTGTTTGTTTAAGTAGTTTATAAAACATAACTATGATTAAGTGTATAACAGTATTTTAGTTCCATAGTAATTAAGGACATACAACGTATTTCGTTATAATGATTTTTAATGCCTTAAATGTTGTATTATTTTATTTTCGGAATTAAACCAAACATATTTAAATACTCTTTTCAGTTTCATAATCACCATAGAGTTATTGGTTCCCTTAAAAATAAAATTAATAAAAATATATAAATGTATAAGAAATACATTACATATATTATATATACATAAATATATATTTTTTTGTATGAACCGTAACTTAGTATCAGTATTAAAGATGTATTGGTTTTTAGCCTAAGAATCTATGAATATTTTAGATAAAACAGAATAAAGTTGTAAAATCAGAATGGTTTTATAAAAACTGAGTGTCATATTAAAATTAAAGTTTGTAGCTCAACTCTAATGAAAGGCCATTAAATGTTTTGAAATCAATATCATAATCGGTTATAATTAAGTAAATTAAAACAATAGCAATAAAAAAACAGAAAAATAAAGTTAGACTAACAATATAAGTAATCAATAATCAGTGGTTTATCTCATACCTAAGCAAACTAGTGGTGTAGAAACCTTTCCCACTCCTATTGAACGGCTTTAAATTAAACCCCGCCTACATTAAAAACAGTAAATATTTTACATATTACCTTGCAATATTATTTAGGCGCTAAATATTCGACAGAGATGAAATATAATACAGCCCAAATGTTTTTTCCACTTTAAATTTGTCATCACATCAGTAGTAATTTTATTTGAAATAATACACATTTTTGACCTTATATTTATTTTAATTACTGTGGTAACGTATTAACTACCCCCGTCGCAGATAACCTGCATACTCAGCGAATTTCAAATGGTACTTAACTAACTCATGAAACCACTTTCCAACTTTCGTCAAAGCATTTTCATAAATAAGCGATATATGACATTTTATTTATTCTCCATAATAAAAACAATAGGACTGACTATGCAGGTTTGCTGCATCAAGGACCACAAAAATCTGTTTTTTATGTAAATACCAAAGAATCACCACTATATAAAGCAACATACCAAGTTTTACCAATTTATGTTAATAAACAAGCAAGATATCACATGTTTCGTATTCTCTGTAAGAATAACATTATAGCTGTTGAGCACGCAGGTTTGCTGCCATGGGGAACACAACAAATGGGTTTTGTATGCAAATATCAGTAAACCCCAACCATATGAATCCACATATCAAGTTTCATTACAATATGTTCATTGTAAGCGAGTTATAAAATTTTACTTATTCTCCATAAGATTAAAATTGGACAACGTACGTAAATTGTGCTTAGCACTTTCAATATCTCGGTAACCAATTGACTTAGAGTGATGATAAAAGTACCAAATTGTTTTTTTTTCAGCTGAATCCATAAGTGTAAACTCAAGTATGGCTTTAACAATAATTATATGTAAACGGTTTGAAAAACCGTTTTTTGGGTACAAAACCCCCCTTATAATGGGGCGATCTGTCTGGTTTACCATCTTATGAAAATAGATGCTGCCTTACACGTTTGTACCAAATTTCATTAAGATCGGATCATTTTTAAGAATTTTATCGTGCCTACGGACACACTCACACACACACACACACACACACACACACACACACACACACACACACACACACACACATATATATATATATATATATTTATGAATTTGAACGAATTGTGTTTTTGGCATCTGGGAGCCTCAAAACGAAAAGTTATCAATAATCCCGGGCCTAGGTCTTACCATGCCACCTACGGTAACAGCTTCTTTTCTATAGTGGAAATTCACTAAAATACAAGTAGTAATAGTTTAATACACATTTCAGTAGTTTTTTAATCTGGTAATTCATGTTTTGATTTGGTCAAGATTAAAATACAATAACTAATTATACATTGTGATATATTAGTAGTTTGTTTGATGGTAATTAATTAAATAACTTTATTTTGGCACAGGCGCCTGAATATTGAACGGAGCATTTTTAACGACTTATAACAAAAGATCTTTTGCATAAAGTTTATAAGGTGAAACCAAGATGGGTCTGCGGTGATGTCTTGTCAAGTCTGACATATCTTATTCATGGGTTCGACCGTCCTTATTGCAGAGTACCTTGGATCAAACGCGCTTCAACGGATGGACTTTCACGCGTTCAATAAAAAAGCTACAAATCTATCTTTGATTAATTTAGTTCCTTCAGAAATAGTACGTTAACAAAAACGCTATAAATAAGTATACTAATAAAGCTATATAATTATCAATGCTAAAGTAAGTTATACATATTTAATTGACATTATATACACACAAACAAAAGTTCCACACATATTTAACCGAATATCATTATCTTATAAGGTATTTTTGTGATATGGTAAATTTATTTTGTAGTTGTGAGTGTTTAATTGCCTTGTAATAAAAATTAAAATGTTAATTTTATAATTTTGTAGTTAATCCACTTGATATATAACAAAGTAATATCAAATAATAGTGTATTACTGAAACCAGAATTATTTTAAATACACAGTAAAATATTTATTCCGTAAATTGTAATAGTGGACATGGTGCTCGAAACCGTGCAAATTGTTCAAGCTTGAACTTTATTTGAATAGTAAAATAAAGCAGATTGCGTTAGCATTTCAGTATTTTTTGCAATTTACTTTTTCAACATACGGGTATGATAATGCTGAAAACAGAGTAATGAAAAATTCAACCCCTTGCTAACCTTATGGGAAAAACAAACTTCGAGAGCGGATTTATAAGTACTTTAGGATGTAAGAATACAAATACCCCCGTAGGTTTGCTGCCACGGGGACCTCAAAAAATGTGTTTTGTATGCAAATACAACCCCAACATTATAAAGCCACATACCAAGTTTTATTAGTATATGTTAATTAATAAGTGAGATATTATAGCTGACGTTTTACTTACTCTCCATAAGATAAGATATTCTCCGTTGGACAACTAACTGTGTTTATCATTTTCAATATTTCAGTAACCGATTGACGTAGAACATTAATTCATATATTTTAATTTTGTGTTTTTTTAAGCTGAATCCAATGGTGGAAATATAAATTTGGTTTTAAAAACAATTTAAACGAATGGTGTTTTTTTCATATCTGGATGCCTCAACAAAGTTATTATGGTCTCGGGTTAAGTCTTACCTATGGTAATAGCGTATTCTCTATAGGAGAAAGTCGCTAAAATTAAAACCACTTTGCTCAACTACGGTTAGAAATCGTTTTTCTGAGATAACCGTTGAAACATAAATTTTCTTATAAAATTCGAGTGTGTAAATATAACGTTTTTAATAGGTGGTTATCGTGTGGTTTTATGTTGGAATAACGCTAAGTTTTACTATGGGTACCATGGTGATTTTGTCTATCTGGAAGCAATGGGAATGGTTAATTATTCGTTTTATTATATAGGAAATGATAACGATATTGTGAAAATCGGCACGTTATTAAAGTTAAAGTGAACACGGTATTGTAAAGTTCTAAACTTGGCATTAAACTAAACATTTAAAAGAAATCAGTAATGTCTGTGAGTAATCACCAAGCATTAGTAGAAAAATAATAATAAAAACAAGTGCAAAACTGGAAGGTGGGACATTTTGTAAAGACAGGGTGTTGTTAGTAGGGTAAACGTACATTGATGTATTGCTGTTGGTGTTGTTGTTGGTTAGCTGACAAGATGAGTGCTATTCAATAATACTTACAAAAATAGGAATATTAAACAACTTGATATACTTAAAATAATAGTAATAGTTATCATATTTATATTTATGAGATTTTTATTCAAATAAAATATACCTCCATTGAAGTTTGCTCCTAGAACCACTGACATCATATTCAGGGAATTCTTTCTATTAACTGCTACAGCTTTTTTTAAGTTCGGGAACGTATCAGAGACTAGTCAAGGGAAAAATATATACAAATTAATAGTAGGTATAATTTTTCAAACTCGGCAGTTTAATAGGAGTTTCAATCAGATGTTCAAGTTTTTTACTTTAAATAGAGTAATCAAAAAATATAATAATAATTCAATTAAATTCAATTTGTTATTTTCTCGCATGCGCAACATTTTCTCACACAAAGCAGTGCCATGCATTTACCTCGATAGCTATTAGCTATTTGAGAGGAAACTTAAAATCTAGTACATGCTGTTTACATATATATTTTTACAGAACTTGATGGGAAAAAATTAAAACTTATAATAGGATAAATTAATAAATTATATAACAAGCAATAAATGGTTTTAAACAAATAACAAACAAATGTAACCATACAAATCATCAATCACAACCTTACTGAAACAATACTCTATTGATATATATATAAACTACTTTCAACAATTATGGTATTCTGTATTCCGGAACTAGTTTCCCATAGTTATTATAATTTCTTCTGGTCCTGAATTGCCTTTGCCTTAAGTTATACCCTACTAAATTAATTTCTCTGAACTCCTCTTTGAAATAACTTCTTGACAAATCAGTATATTTTCCTAATGCTTCTAATGGCATAATTTGCAGCATACAATGTGAAACACCATTAAATAGTACTTTTTTTATACGGTTTAAAATATTACTCAAAGCCTGTTTCACATAATCAGGAGTAAGATAATATACCGTTATACCGTTATACCATAATATAAAATACTTTATACCATTGAGAAGTAGTGGGGGTTTGTAGGTTCTGGGCCAAGTGATTTATGGCTTCCGGTCACGTGACCGGAAGCGCTGAGTCATTAAACACGTCATCTGAGCCTCAGCCAGTGACGTAGGCGGTTTTGTGACGTAATGAGGGAAAGTTTAAAGGTCAATATCACGGGGAGGTTATTTTAAAAAAGTACTACCTCGCACGCGTAAAATCCGATTGTGATTTGATAGTTTTAATTCGATAAAAATATCGAATGAAAACAATCGAATGAAGCAATCGAATGATACGAGTGCGAGATAGTACTATTTCATTTAACTTTATTTTTACTTTTCTTTTTATTTACAATGAGTTATATTTACAACAATTTATGTTTACAATAGTTCCCCGTTGTTTGTCGTCAGCGATGTTGTTGATCCGGAGTCGCGGCCGTCAGACGCAGTTTTCAAGTGCTGCGCTTGTTTGTCCAATCGGCCCATCCCGACTGTGTGTTCCTTGCCTATTTATGTGACCGCAGGGAACACACAGTCGGGACGAGCAGCTCGATGTTCACCGGTCGAGAGCCAGAGAAATACTGGCTATTCACAAGCTAGCGTTGTAATCATACTAAATGGTGGGGGTAAAAGTGTGGTGGGGCGGAGCAGATGGCAGACAGCAGATGGCAGGCGGCAGATGGCAGGCGGGAGATGGCAGGCGGCAGATGGTAGACGGCAGGTGGCAAGTGCGCGGCAGATGGTTGCTACTCCATTCGCCGCCAAAGTAATGCAAGCCGTCGCCGTAATTCTTGTATTTTATCTTGTCGGTTCATTTGATATGTTTTACATCTACATATGCAATAGCTGAAACACCTGCACTTACGACAAGCTTTCCCGTCAACTTGATCGCCTGGTATTTTAAAACATTGCAACTCGCAACAATATGTCTTCAAATTGTTATCGAAAAATAAATTGTTCATCGGTGGCACTGACATGTTAGCTGCAGCGTGTATTAGACAAGACTGAGACTAACTTCACTGCTCCCTCTCTTTTATACCCCTTCATAAGTTAACCCTGAATGAAAGTTCAAGGTCATCCATTTGAATTTAAAAAAAAGCAACACTGCAGTATATAAAATAATATACTGCTATGTTGCTGTTTTTATTTTTTTATTTTTTTTAATGTTATTCTTTCTTTATTAAACAAACATTTTACAATACAATAAGCTTAAGTCTAACATTGATGACTAGAAATACAAACAGAGAAAAACAAATAGAGACATTATGTACAATGATGCATGATGTGCAGAGTGAGTTCCGTCGAGTTGTTGCCGCTTACACCGTGTGATACCAAATACAACGTCCCCGGTTGAATATCTCGCAAGTCTTCATTTTGTAGCAGTTGAACAAATCGTTTTGGAAGAAATACTTGAAACTTCGGCTCATCTCCTGGAGTCATAGGTCCTTCGCACAATGATACTAGAATTGCTTCTCCATGTGTGGTTTCCACTTTCTTGATGCTATGAATAATGTAATGTCTTTGTTCTTTTAGTTCTGAACATTTTTTAGTTAGCAGAAGGTTCGATTTTGAGTGAGTGTTGAATTGATCAACCAATGTTTGTAGATATTGTTGTGATGCCATCTTCGTCAGTGGTGGTGTCGTCTGTGATGTTGCCTCTTCGGAGTCTCGAATAATACTCGTGCTGGAGCGGTGTTGTCTCCTCGTATTTATAGGTCCCGCTACCCCCACCACATTTCTGTTCTCCGCTACCCCCACCACATTCCTGCGTTTGTTTCAAGTAAGCAGCCAAACGATATGCGTTGTACAATGCACAGTTTGTTTGACCGTGTTTAAGATCTTTTGCAGCGACACAAATATTACCGAGATTAATGTTAAAGTCCTTACTGATAGTTATATCGAAAACATTACCGTGCGTGTACTTTTGTATCCAGTTCTTTTTTTCTAATCCTCTTGTGTATATATGTGAATATTGTTTGCAAAAGTTAAACATTATACTGTGCAGATTACTGTAGCTTATAAATCCTTCATACCAATGTATGTGATGAAAGTAGTTTGTTATCCATTTGTTTGTACTTTTCGCTTTGGTGTTAAGTTTGTTAAAAGAAAAAGGAGCTTCAAACGTGAATGGGTAGGCTACAAATGTAAGCAAGTCTAAAATTACTAATTCCTTGATAATAAACCTATCATCATTATTTCGAAATGCTTGAAATTCTATTACACAAGGCTTTACACTCACTTCTTTATCCCCTCCGCTCATCATGGCACCTAGCTCATCCACACCACGGTAGGTTAAATACCAGGCCGTACAGTTGCAGGCGCGTTGGTGTATATTTAACGTGGGTACCGTCCCCAATAGGCCTACCCCACGTGTTTTCTTCTTTACTAAGTCAAACTTTAGTCTTTTTTAACTTCTTCTTCTTGTGTTTCGTTTTCTTCTTCTTCTTGTTTCTCCGTTTCTTCTTCCTGTGTTGTTTCTTCTGTAGCTTCTGTAGCGATTTCTACAAGTGGTTCAAAATCCTTTAACTTTCTCCACATGCAAACTTCATGAGGTATTCTATTAAAAATAGATGTATCCACAGGTCCGTACACGATGGTGCTATCAGGTTGTTTTTCCAAAGTATCGACCAAATATTCTTTAATAATAGCGCTTGCAAATACCAACTGTCTCATGTACCTTGTAATAGGTTCTGTTGCGTAGTTTAAAACGTAGAATTCTTCACGTGACAGTAGAATCTTATTTTCATGTTGAGTCAAGTCTCTAATTCGCACTTGTAGTTGTCCGCGATGTTTAACAATATCGATTTCATTGTCACAATCCAAAAGTCGAATATGTGTTTTCCTTCCACACAAACTGTTAGTTAAATAACATTCTATTAAATGTACATGTTTCAAAAATGACTCCCAAGCATTTTGTGAAAATAAAACCTTTTTTGTTCCATGGTGTAGTATTACTGTAGGGGAATAATCCAATGATTTCATCAATCCAACTGATACACTTTTACCGATGCATGCTGAGATGGGGTAAAAGATTCGCAGAAAAACTTCAGTTAAAATGTAAGGAGGAATATTTTCTTCAACTTTCTTCTTCCTTTTTGGTACTATCTTTGATGGGTCTGCATTAATTTCCTCTTCTCTATCTCTTTTACCAAACTTTAAAAATGCAGTTATTTCCTTGATGATTTCTGCTTCACTAGTATTATCACGTTCCAATAACGGTGCTACCTCTGCATCACCTTGTACAACAGATGGAGAACTCATTTTGTAGAAGATGTTACCCATGCGCCGATAGACGATCAACTGAAGACCTGCATTGCTGCTCCGCTATTTATAGGTTAGCGACAGTGGCGGTGCCGGTGGTGGTACAACGTTTTACAATACTGTCTTTACAATACCGGTCAACGGTGTGTATGTAACAATTTTATCGTGCAAAATTAAACAATACGCAGATGTATTTGCAGGTACGTTTTCTTGAAATTCCATGTCTATTTTTATATCAACACTAGACGATTTTACAGATTCATTTTGTTTGGAACAATCAATTACAACAATCGGAGCTTTCGATTCAAACTGTACGGGAGATAGTAGAGGTGTATTTGTTTTGCCGTAATATGAATTTTGGAACCTAGCGTACATGTCGTATAAAACACTGTATCTTTTTTTATCAAAAGAAATATTAAAGTTGTCGTAAGGAAAGAATTGTGAATTCAGGAACACTTTACAGTTTGTTAATTTACAATGGTCAAATTCACCAGCATTTTCAGTTATTATACTTTTCTTCTTCGTTTGTAATCCAAATATTACATATCTCGCTTTTTCCAAATGAGTAGAAGTTTTTACAGTCCATGTATGCCGTTGTGTTGTAGGTAAAACGGGGTATTCATGAAACTCCCAGCTTCTGAATGGCATTACAATGTCTCGATCTGATTTTAACTTTCTTAATAATGTAATCCTGTGTTCATCATTTAGTCGCACATGTGGTACTCTCCAAACAATCTTGTCTAATGTTAATTTCCAGTCTAAATTGGCATCAGTTGTTCCAGGAGCTGCTTTAATAATATCATTATCGTTTGATGATCTTAATAAAACTAGTTCTTGTTTTACATTTATTATTATTCTTCTGTAGTCTTCAGCAAATCCTAGGAGTAATCTTAAAGGTACGTAGAAATCAAAGTTTCCCGAAGAGTCAGGAGCGATTGTACTTTTGTCTGGTGCAACCCATCCTGCAACAGCTAACAGATTCTTCTCATTCGGTGTTAAAGACGCTAATCCTTTCAATGTACTGGAAATTCCAACCTTTTTTGTTGAATCGACTGTAACTCCTGAAATTTCATATCTAATCTCATCAAATAAAAATGCCATAGGATTATTTATGAACGGAACAGTGGTTCCAGCAGTACCATCAGTTTTTGTTACTTTTCCTTCAATATATAAATAACTTTCGCATGGAAGAGTATAAATGTCTTGTTGTTGTATAGGAATCCTAATTTCATCGTTATTGTTTGATTTGGACGAAGCGTAAGGGTTGTACGTGTGATATTCCTTTTCCCATAAGGTCTCGTCGAATGTTGGACCCTGCGCTATATCCAGTATATCCATTGTTAATGACCTTTAATCCAATTTCTTCTAGAAAACGAATGTTGTCACTTGTTAATCCTTCTACAGCTGATGAGCTACTGACCTCTTTGCTGGTTGGCTCTCTCTTTTTAAATGATAACCCCATTGTCTAAGCGGATGATTTTATATGTATTCTTACAGTAACAGCTTCTCCTCTAAAGTCAATAAGGTTTCCGTCTTGATCCACTATGTTCAGCACGATGTCTGAAATGAAACTGGTGTTTAACGGTAGGTACACAAGGTTTTGAGGCTTTTCTACTATCTTGAAACCCGGTGCAACTGATGGGTAGAATGTGTGTAATATATGACGATTTTCTCCATCTCTGTAGGATCCTTGCATAATGTTACATGTAATGTCTATGCTATTAACTTTGATGATCGTCACAGTTTTATTCCCAGAATGAGTTTTATTAGGTTCTAATACTTTTGTTTCCTTAGAAAACCCCAATAAACTACCAATTGAATGTTCTTGACTAAAATCAATATAATACTTAGAAGTAATTTCGGCTTTCATTGTATTGTTATTGCCTTTTATCGTTATATTTTCTTTTCCCATATGTTTTTGTATAACTTCATTTATATTATCAATTTCATAAGCTCCTGTTGGTAAACTGAATTCTTCCAAAGCTGAATACTTTCCTTTATCATCTTTTGTCTTGTAATAATGTATTTTGTTATTAATTCCTTCACTAACGTTTGGAATAGAGTTATATGTTGTTAAATCCAATAATGCGGCTTCCCATAGTCTTCCTTTTTGCAAACGTAGCGCTGGAAACAGAATACTGCGCAAAGTACATGAGTTACCGGTTAATGACACTGTATACGAGGACATCTTAAAGTTGACTAAAACTTTTAGCTAAAAAGTCTAAACATAAATGACCGCAAATGGATGTATCATCAGGTTGTTTTCTTGTATGATTGTAAAAAACATTTTCTGCAGCACGAAAGTATCGTTGAAATTCTTTCGGTGGTGGAAGGTCTCCAAAACTTCGAAATAATAAATGGTTTTACCAAGTTTCTTGTAACACACCCAATGAGTGCCTAATCCTTCACTATTATCCAAATTTACAATACCAGTCTCATTTTTCCACATTTTAACCGGTAATTCATCTTTAATAAATACTCCTCTAAAAAATGGGATTTTCAAACAAGAAGCATATGTAATCAGTTCTTCATTGGTTAATTCTTTGTTTTTAATTATTAATTGCTCTTTTTTATTTAATACACACGATACGGTCTTAGGTATAATCCTCCTCCCTTTTTTATCATTGACCATATTGTTGGTTTCTTTTTAGCTTTACCACTGGTAGATCGACGTTTTCTTCTGATATTACCTCCTTGTTTCTTAGCGGGTTTTTTCCCACGCCTTCTTCTCTTTCCTCCTCCAAACGTAGTTTTTGCTTTCATTGCTGCTGTTACTGCTAAAGACGCTGCTTTTTCACCAATACTCGCGTCACTAGATTTTACTCTTTGCCAAGCTTTCTCAGCAAGTGCTCTATCTGCTATTGATCTATTTTTAGTATCACCAAATTTGGAATACGCTATATCGTGCTGTTTACAAGCCTGATCGAGCTTATTTATTCCAGGATCTCCTCTAGCAAGACGTTTCTCTAATTTGGTTCCAGGACCACAATATTGATATCCTCCAGGTAAATGTAATTCCACAGGTAATAAATCAATCGCCTTGTTAACTATAGCTCCAACCGGTTTACTTAATAGAGAAAATGCTGTTGATGCTATTCCCCTTCCTCTCTGTAATCTCTCTCGATTATGACTGATGCGTTTAACCCTCGACATGACTATTTATAGCAAAACCTACAATCAGTAGGTGCACTCCATAAATGTTTTACAATGAATGTTATATCAGTTTTGGTTTCTTGTATTATATACTGTTTAAAATCCATTTATTATATAGAAATGGATTTATTAATTAAATGTAGACATATTAAATAGAAGTATTAAAAATTGAAATAAGGTGTAATTGAAGATGTTCCAGATGTTTCTCCGCTGGTGATGGTATTGTTGTCTTCGGTAAAATGAATAAACTTTAAATAGTTGTCATGTTTCCTTAGAAACTTGCCACTAAATCGTTGGTAATTGAATAACACATCCCAGTCTAGTTTATCTTTAAAATTGTCAATGTAATTCTCAGAGAGATTTTGATATTTACTTATTACTTCCCAACAGTTATTAAAATTTGATGTCATCTCTACGAGGAAGTCTTCTGAAAACTGTTGTCTTTGTAAAATATGGATCCAGTTAACTCTGTGAAAATAAATTCTTAACATAGTCATTGTGAAGAGGTAATGTATGGAAAGTTGTTCCCAATCCATATATATATCAAACCGTTGAACAAAACCATCTGTCAACACTCCTTGGGGAAATCTCGGCTCTTGAGATATTAAACTCCACGCAGTAATATTGGATTCCATCATCCTCTCTGTATCGTCTCTCGAATATGACTGAAGCTTTATCGCTTTTCATGGGGGTATTTTAAATTCTTTTTTCTCTTATGTAATCTTCATTGTTTTCTGTTGGTTCATTAATCACATTCACTTTATCTCCCTTTCCTAATGTCTTGACTTTAGAAGGCTCAGACGGTTTATCTCGTTGATTAGGTTTCTTTGGATTGTGTATATTTTTCCAGTCTAAATAATTGTGACTGTCAACATCTGAAGCTGCATCTCTTCCTGAAGCCCGATGGATATAATGGAATAGAGCTGCACCAAACCTTTCCAAATGTTTTTCATATTCCGTAGTCCATTTCTTGTGTACAATATCAAACATTTTCTTATTTACAGCGTCTCCATCCTGCTCACAATCACCTACATTTGATAATTTTAATTTTTTTACATCATAGCTTGTGTCAGTTTCATTCCTTTTGTAAATTGTTAACAATTTTAGAGTAGCTAAATTTACTGCTTCACCATCATAAACGGGATATTGTATATTGCTTAACCTTTTACCGGAAAACCCCCAATGATCTTCGTGTACAGTTGGGGTTCTTTTTTCCATGTACTGTACCGTAACCGCATCAGACGACATAAGCGGATCACCAACATTTTGAATTACTTTTCCTTCAAAATTATAGTTGCCGTCAGGTGTTAACGGAAACCCAGCTCTTTTTTCACTATATCCAGATTTTACTCCAAACTCGGAATACCGTCCAAACTTGTCCACACTCATGATGTAACTGAATCGCTATCGTTTAGGTTCTTATTATATATGTACGTCTACTGAACAATTATTCCTTGTTTTCGCAGTTCATCAACCAAAGCTACCCATTCGTTTTCTAAACCAGTGTGCCCGGCTTCCATAGCTTCATGTAATAACCTCATTCGATCAACTAACTTATTTATATCGTTGTAATATATTATATTAGTTTTATACAAATTTTTCAATAATCCCCTTCCAGATGTGGTAGGATCAGTTGTTTTTCTCTTTTTATGCAAAACATTTAATTCAGCAGAAGATAAAGCTCTTCTTTTAATTTGAGCTTTTTTTGATTTCGAGGGGAAAAGACTAGATATAATACTTGTATATTTTATTGACCGATTTCTATGAATAGGTAGGTCTTTGGAATACTTCTTTCTATGTGCATTTGTATACTCTAATATATTTTTAAACAATTGTAAATCCCTTTTAGTATATTTACCAGGATTATTTTTAAAGATGAGTTCAAACAAACCTTTAGTACCTTTATATTTCTTATCTCCAATAACTATATCATCATTTTCGTTTATATCTAACTTGCTATCTCCAATCATTAATCCTTTATCCTCTATTCTAGCTCCATAGGTATGATAATTTCGATTAGCATGTGCGGCGTGTAACATTTTTAACGTATATGTTCTTCCAAGTGTTCCTTTAAACATAATATCAGTGCCTAATTTGCTTAAGTTGGATGGGTTAATATCCTCTTCTTCTGCTCTTGTATCTTCTACACTTGTATCTTCTGTGCTTGTATCTTCTGCAATGTCCTTTTCCTTTAAATCCTCTATATCTCCGCTTTCTTCATACTCGTCGCTTTCTTCAGATGTTTGTAACTGACCAAAACTTTCATCATTCTGAAATTCTTCTTCATATTTGGAAATTGGTAGCATTTTGTCTCCTTCGAAGCGAATTAAAGGTTTTTCCATATTTTGTGCTAATCGCTTTAAAGGTTCAGTAACAGGTTTGAATGTTGTTTCTAAAAATTGCTCTCTTTCATTTATACCTGATTTTAAAGCTCGGTTCTTTTGTCTAATAGAATCACTAAGTGATTTTATTTCCTTTAATAGCTTTTCCTGGTTAACCATCTTCACACCTTGACGACTTGTACAGTAATACGGCTAATCAGTGTATTAAAACGAATTTATCAAAACCTATTCTATAACGACCATCTTTTATAGCTTGATCTTTCATAATAACCAAAAATCCATACTTTTCCACCCATGCTTTTCCGCAAAGCTCTTTAAACTTTTCAAATGGCATATCCGCATTCACATGATCGTTATATATATGTTTTAGGTTAGTATCATCTTGTTTGAATACAATTAGAATATTTGCATTATCTCTGATAAGTTGTTTTGGGATTTTGCTATAAGTTTGTCCTATATATATGCTGTCGATGTTATTATGTCTTCCCATGGCAAAGTAGTTTCTAATAGTATCCTGATTTTCACAAGATACATCGTCAAATATAAATACAGAATACGGTTTCGCTTCGTTTGGTTGCATAATACTATCACTAGCGTTAAATTTGTAAAAATTAACATCAGACACATCAGATAAGATTTTATCCAGCAATTGATACTTTGGTTGATGTAGAGACTTTGAAAAAATATATAGGTTATTAAACCTTAATCCCTGCGGATTAGTGATCAAATTAAAGACAACATTGGTCTTTCCGCAGTTTGAGGGGCCACTTACTATACATCGAACAGTGTTTGGAAGTAAACTACCGTGTTTAACATTGTTGATTTTAACGTTATCCACAGTTAAATCATCTATGTTATTAATATTGAATCGATCTTTATAGTTAATTATCTCCATCCTGCTCAAAGGTTAACGATGAAATGAGTTGCTTGCATTAAACCAAGTCCTTTATAGGTATCCATGAATCCTCAGTTTTGTTAAACCCTAACCACCGCACTTTAACTGCGTCCTTTTTTCTTTGTAACACTTTTTCAACAAGATATACATCACCTACTGTTGACTTTAACATTTCATGTCCATAAAATGCACCTTGCAACAAATCTCCTTTGTTATCTTTTAAGATATACGTTTCAGGTACAGTCGGTTGCACTTTATACACTGTAAAAACTTCATTCGTCCAATTGGGAAGGTATTTCTTGGTAAACACTCCCTTATATTTACTAATCCGTACTTTATCACTTACATTAAATTTTCTTGGCTGCATTTTTTCTACTTTAGGCTTTGTATTTTTCTTAATGCGTTTTAATACATCTTTTGCATTTCTTCTATTTACTTTGTTAGGTTTCATACCGATAGTTCTATGAAACCTGTTGTTATAATCATTTATTAATTGTGGTAAAACATCATACCATACGTAAGAACCTCTTTTTGAAAATTGTTTATACAGTGCTCCTTTTAAGGTTCTATTGAATCTTTCTACAATAGCTGCTTTTTTCTCTGAATTTGTAGAATAATGATTTATTTTATATTTATTCATTAACTGTGCAAAGTTTGTATTAAAGTATTCTGTTCCATCATCAGTTTGTAAATGTTTAATTTTGTTTTTAACTCTTTTTATGGCTATTTCCATGGCTTCTGTTACGCTTTTACCAGTCTTGTCCTTTAGAGGCAAAGCGTCTGCAACTTTTGTAAAACAATTAATAATTGTGAGTATATATTTAAATCCTTTGTTTATTCTGCTATGCTGTCGCATTTCAATTAAATCCGCTTGATATAGATCATTTATCCCTTTTATAACAGTATTTCTTCTTGGAAACTTTATTCTTGCAGGTTTGTGTAGTTCATTAATAATCTTCTCCTTCAGGTCTGACATGATGGTTTCACGAAGACAGCTGATATGATATTAAATATTCTTTTGTATAAATCTGCTTATATAGGTCAAGGTCATTCTAAACTAATGTATAAAAGGGGGAACACAGCAAAATACTGCTGTGTTCCCCCTTTTATACGGAAAGGAAAAGGAAAAGGGATGTAGGACGATGAAAGGGTTACTGGTCAATAGGGTTGAGGGAATAGTGGCCGAATGGTAGAGTGTGGATGTTGTCTGCAAGGATGTGTCGTTTATCATCATTTGAAGAGAGAGCTTTTTTTACTTCCGTCACGCTGTACAGCTGATGGTTGAAACTTCTGATTGTGTTGAATTTTGCTGTTATATCTTGATCTTCAAATAAACATTTCTTATAGTGATTAAAATGCACATTCTTCTTTAAATACAAACTTTTTACTCCTTTAGCTTTCTTAATGACTTGGTTTTCATTTAGTTGTAAAGAATATAATTTTGACATTAGTGCAACAATTTCTTGAAGTATAACACCATTGGCTTCATCTTTAAATTTGCCAAGCACTTTTTTGTTTCTGTCATTGTCGTAGTTTGGATGATCTTTTGGATAGTCGGAAAAGTCAAAGTCGTTTTTGTAATCAAATGTCCGAAGGTCTTCATACATATCGTTAGTAATTATCCAATATATAAAAGCGTCTGTATCCATGTAGGAGATGCTGATGTTTTCTCGTCCATAAAAGGTGACCATCTTTTTGTAATGAAAATCGTACATATGAGTCTTGTAGATATCCAGGATTGTCATACCTATATACAAAGGACGATCCATCTTCACACTTGTTTTCTTCATAGATACAGCTACAAGATTTTCGTTAATAATTATAGATGATCCAAAGTTTGGCTGTTGTACGAGTTTTTGTAGTTTGTTCGGATCTGTAACAAGTTTAACATTTTTATGTCTTCTTTTGTTTTCCAATGTTTTACCGAATATCGCATTGTTCATCAATTTAAAAAAGTCTTTTTGAAAGGCTGATGTAGCGGCTGCTCTTCTGGTAGTATTCGAGTCTATGTATGGTTTCAACCAGCACGATTGGGAAAATTCTACAGCTCTATTAATTTTAGTAAGACGTAAACCTAATTCGATAGCTTGTTGAACAACCCAATAGTGAGCTACGTATCGTTGTTTATTGTTAAGGGTCATCATTAATTTGGGGTGTTTTCCAGTTGGTGAAATTTCTGTTCTTGCAAGGAGTGGAAGGTCATAATGAAGATCGTGTAAATGTTCTGGATATTCAAAGTCGCAATCCAAAATGTATCCGGTATCTCCTTGTTTTGGAATTTGTGAAATATCGCCAATACAGTCGGGATCAACCCATTTAAAGTTGTCAAATGGAAGTGGGTTCGACATGGCCCATCCATACAGATTATTCGCGTCGAAATATCCCAAGTACGTTGAAGGTTTCTCTTGATCATGGTCAGGTAGATATTTGTTGTTGGCTTTAACATGTCTCGTCACGCTTTGAGTTAATCCACCTCTAACACCCGACTCAACCATTAAAACCATATCTATATCTGTTAACAGCTGGAGTTTGCATTTTGTTTCTTTCAGCATTGCTTGCCAAGCTAGTCCTGGAGATGTATATGAATGTAGAGGGTCTAAACCGTATGCTGCAAAACAGGTTCTTCGGAATTCTTCCATAACATCGCAGAGAAGAGTCACGTCAAGTTTTACATAAAAGTCTGAGTATTCTCCTAAAGTCTTCATATCCAACTCGTTCCATACTCGACATGCGTGTTGATAGTCTTCAAGTGAAATCTCCTAATCATTAAGTTTGTTGTTAAATTGTTCTGGTGGAGGAAGTGATGTTTCATTAAATCTATGAAGTCCATCGATGTAATCGTAGGGGAAGACTCCTTTTCGAAGAACCAGATCCATTTTACTACTGGCTACAATTTTGCTTGTTTCTATCAGATCTTCTCTTTTTAAATTATCAGTTAATTTCATTAGGCTAGAAGGTATAAATCGAAACGAATCAATAAATCTAAGTTTTATTTTGCCAACCTTTTTAGAGAAACTTATAAATTTTTCCATTGTTGTTGCCAAAACATCTATTGCTCCATCATCTCTTCCTAACTCCGGGATTATGAAATGAGAGTCATATCCGCTAAGGTTATGTAGAACAACGGGTATAAAAGATGGTACTTTGTAATTTAAGTTGCAAGCGTTACAGGCTGCACCTCTGTAGGCTCCTGTAAGATGGTCGTGATCACGCACTTTAACGTTATCTGGTGTAAATAGGTTATTACACAGATAACAAGTTGTTGCCAAATTGTGATGTTGAAGTTGGTGTTCATCCATAGGTTGCATCGGTATTTTATTTTTGTAGATTTCTTCCACCTTAGAGGCAATGTAATACAACTCATCTACAAAGTGTTTCGCTGCTTGTTCACCACGGTAAATCTTCGGAGCAGATGATAGTCCAAATTCTTGAAGATGTTCTTCAGACAGCGTGGATTTTGTTAGTATACAATAACTGTTTGGTGCATGTTTTTGATATTTGCTTCTTTTTGTGATATCCTCTTCTTGTTGTTCAATAGGAAGTAAAGATGCTTCGAAGTCCGCGTACACAACAAATGGAACAGGGTATTGTTGATTTACTTTGTCAAATTTTATCTGCGCTCTGCTGGGATGTGGCAATTTAATTCTTACCTCATAGTTTCCACTACATAACCTTTGATGTTCTACTAACCATTCTGAACCTCCTCTTCTTAATTCTTTGTTTACATGACAAAAACATCTTTTACAAATTGTCTTCTTTTCTTCATGTTTAGATAATTGTTTAGAAACAAGAGCTTCAAAATGTTTAATGTAGACATAGTGGGATATATCCCCTTTAGTGATTAATAGCAAATCCGTATGATCTCTGCGCTCAATAGGTGTTATGCGCAAGGGGTATGCATTGTTTGACGAATCTAAGCCGAAAATGTTGACAGAAGCTGACGGATTTTGCTTTTCAAATTTTGATATATGAGTAATTGCAACAGGGTAAGTCATTCCCTGGAAATTATACTTATGTTGTACTTCTTCATATGCTTGACTTGGTCTTTTCGGATGGTTTTTTACATATTTGGCCAACATAACATATTTAAAACATTCATTATTTTCATTTTGCACGTTAATACAGGATTTGGTATTCATAATTTTTTGCGGTAGAGGGATATAGCTACTTCCTCTCATTCCATAACCGTGTTTATGAACTCTAACATCCATACTTGTTATACTTAATAAAGTCCATCCAGATCCTCTTCCTTCATGCTCTTGTAGTTTCGTCAAAAGTTCCTCAAAACATTCTGTTACGATCTTTTCAATATCGGACGCAGCCATGATGGTTCGGTTTTTTGTCATGAAACCTCTTGGTGATGTTTCGTTTTGAATGTTAGTGAATATGGCATCTAGCAACAGTCCAAATTTGATAAAATTTAATCTTTTTTGTTCATTCTTTAGTGTTTTGGTTACTAATTTTTTGGCGTTATGTAAAAAGTTTTCAAGTTGTAATTTAACGTTGTCAATTTTAAAATGTGTTACTACCTTACCAGGTAGTGCTTGAGCGTGTAGTTCCACATCTACTGCTGATGATGTTGAGGGTCGGTGAAGTGTAGTCATAGCAGGCGTTGAGGTTGATGTTGAAGGATGGTGAAGTGTAGACATAGCAGGCGTAGAAGTCGATGGTGTTGATGTTGAAGGATGATGAAGTGTAGACATAGCAGGCGTAGAAGTCGATGTTGATGGCGTTGATTGTGCATAATAAATGACACTCGGTCTTAAAACTTCATTTTGTTCTTTTTTATTTAGGTTTGCAAATTGATGTTGGTGCTAATTGATGATCGATTGAAGCTAATTCTTGTTCATTTTGTTCTTCTTTTGTATTTGTGTTGGGATTATGTTTTAGTTCTTTATGAATAGCTAAAAGCCAATCATCTCTAAATGAGGCTTTACAAATATTGCACCGATACATATTATAACTGTGTCTTCCTCAAAGGCTAACCAGCTACTAATAACACTCCAAAATGCACCTCTATTTATACCCGGGGTATACATGCCGGAGTATATGTATTAGTAAAGAAATACCAAATTTTACGCAGGAAGTACATTTTGCATGAAACCAAGATGTTTTCAAGTCCCCAAAGTGGGTCAAGGTCGTTTGAACATGTTGCCAAAACGGGGAATAGAGCAGTAAGTGATTCTCACTTGGACCACAAACTGATCTATTCCCCGCTTTGTATTATTTAACAGATCTTTGAGTTTTCTTTTAATTATCCTGATCTTCAAAAAGTTGTTTGTATGAGGGTTCTTCAGCAAAGAAATGTTGAACCGCCAAGTCATCTTCAGTCAGAGGACATGATTCCAACAGTTTTTGATCGATTGAGGGAGCTGACAGCGGTTCTTGGAGTTTTTCATCTTCAGTCAGAGGACATGATTCCAACAGTTTTTGATCGATTGAGGGAGCTGACAGCGGTTCTTGGAGTTTTAACTGTAAACTTTTGATATATTCCATGGCCATATACAAAACGGTTATTTTTGCATCTCGAGGATTGGCAAATGGGATTGCACTTTGTAATCTCTCATATCCAGTGTTAATATTCACTCTCCATTTCTTTGAGTGTTCAGCGTTTCTCTGATTGTAGCCAGATCTGGAGTTGGATGTGCTTGCTTGCGAATCCATAGCTGACTAATACGTGTATTCCAAAGTGCATGCTTATATACCTGCTTACCCCCACCATTAGAGTACCCCCCACTTGCAGCATATGTTTGATTTAGTAATAATTATTGTATCAAAAGAAGTTGTTTCCAAGTCCTGATATAGGTCAAGGTCATCTGAAGATATTTCCAGAACGGAGAATAGAGCAGTAAGTAGTTCTCACTTTGACTACAAACTGATCTATTCTCCGCTCTGTATTTGTAGTTGGAAGGTTAACGAAGAAAACTAATCAGACTCATCTGACAAATCCGACTCATCAAACGGAAATAAGCGACGGGGGAGAAAGCTAGTGACGTAGGTACCCTCAAAAAGGGTCCTACTACCGCTCGGAGTTGCCTCCATGTGTTCCAAACAGAGTGACTGTTGGTAACACTCCGCATCGTCCGAATTCGAGTTTTCCTCCACGTCATCCGCTACACTAGAGATATCCTCATCACTCTCCAATTGTTCCATCCAATTCACGGCTTCCATCTCTACGGAATCAACTTCTTCATCTTCCAACAGCACATCTTCATTTTCATCTTCATCTTCTAACATAATGTTTTTTAACATTAGAATTACCTCTCGTGGATGAGGAAAGATGATGTCTCTTGGTGCCATGACTAGACTGATTCAACCATTGATACAAACTCGCCTTTTATACCACAATATAATGGGGGGGAGGTATTGTTGTTAAATATATATTTAGTATTAAACAAAGTTGTTACCAAGTCCTGAAGTGGTTCAAGGTCGTTTGAACATGTTACCAAAACGGGGATTAGAGCAGTAAGTGATTCTCACTTGGACCACAAACTGATCTATTCCCCGCTTTGTATTCCAGACGTCTTTAATTTTGTCATCCCACTTATTCATCCTGGTCTTCATCCATGAGGAAGATTTGTTTGTAGGCTGACGGTTCTTCCTCAAGAAAATGATGTTTCGTCAACCTATCTTCCACCAGGAACACGCATTCTATCGGTTCAAGAGAGACCGGTTCTTCAGAAGGAACTTCTGCAACTATTGCCTGCAGATGTTTTATGTAGTTTATTGCCCGATATATCATGTCCTTTGTTTTAGTAGTAGATTTAACGCCCGGGACTTTACTTGATAATCTACTGTAGGCTTTTTGCATTGTCAGCTTATATGTTTTTGTTTTTAATGCGTTTTCGGCTCTTCGGTTCCGCAAGCAATTGTTGAACTTCAAAAACTTTGATAGTTCATCTTTATACTCTTTGGATGTGCTTGCTTGGGAATCCATTGCTAACTACTGGGGATATTCCGATGCGGTCGCTTAAATACCAAGTTTACGTGGTGGGGGTAAATGTCAAGTATATTATTGTAGGAAGTACATTTTATATCAAACAACGATGTCGCAGAATGACAAGTCTTGTAAGTGGGTCAAGGTCGTCTGAACATACCACCAGAACGGGGAATAGAGCAGTAAGTGGTTCTCACTTAGACCTCAAACTGATCTATTCCCCGCTCTGTTTTTAATCTCTCTCCTTTTTATTGATTCAACAATGGTTTGGTTTAATATAAAATGTTGTATTGATGATCCATTTCTGCCGGAGTAACCTTTCCATTATACCAATCATTTTAAGTAACTTTACATTGTTTTTATAGCTTGTTTTCCATGCTTCCTGTTCACTATTATACACTGGAGCCGTAGGCTTCCACATATACAAATCACAACCAACCTCCCAATCGAGAAACTTGTGCAGTAATCTTCTTAATACAATTAACTGATCGTGCTTTTCAACCTTTCTGCTTACTACTAGTGTTGCTGCAGCGATAGGGAGAGCGGGTGTACTCATTTTCAGCAGAATGATTTTACCAGTGATAGGGAACCCCTTTTATACTACGTTTAAATGGTGGGGGTTAGTGGTGGGAGTACAAGGGTTAGGGAAGGGGTATATCGTATTAAGAAATAAATATATCTTCCATTATTTTACCACACGGAGTGTAAGTCAATACTATACACAAATATTCTAAGTCTTTTTAGTGGGTCAAGGTCGTCTGAACATATTGCCAAAACGGGGAATAGAGCAGGAAGTGATTCTCACTTTGACCACAAACTGATCTATTCCCCGCTTTGTTTTTTTTTAACCCCTCTCATTGTTTTAACGAGTTTAGTCGTCTTCTTTTTTAAGGGTCGGAGGTTCGACAAAAACGTTCCCTAATTCTTTTTGTAAGATTAAGGGGGGCAGCGGTTCCTCAGGCAGTTCAGCTTTTATAGAAGGTTCTTGAAGCTGTGTTTGAAGAAACTTAATATATTGTATTGCCTGTCGAATTTTTGAAATCCTAGAATCACTAGGATTAGCGAATGGTACAGCGACTTGTAATCTTTTGTATCCTTCTTTTACTTTATTTTCGTTTCTTCGCGAACGTTCTCTATGTTGTTTCGCTCTACGTTCCCAGAGTAACTGATATGGAAGTAATTCCATATCAGTAGCTGATGAGTTGGATGAACCTGCTGGAGTCTCCATAGCTGACTAATGAATATGTTCTACGACGCCACGCTTATATACCCGCTTACCCCCACCTAAAAGGTTGGTGAACAGATAAATTTTTTGGTTTGAAAAGGAATTCAAACAGAGCGAAATGTTTCTAAGTCCGTTATCTAGGTCAAGGTCGTTGTAACATTGTAAAAAAAGTGTGGACAACCTATTTACACTCTGCAGCAGATGCTACAAAGTGCAAATAGGTTGTCCACACTTTTTTTTTTATTTGGAAGAAAATTTTATTTAATTTGGAATAAACTTTTTGGTCTTTTTGTTTTTATTTATTTTTTATTTTAATGATTTCCACACAGTGTTACCTGAATCATTTCGAATTAAATAGTCCTTCTGGGAAGGCTTTTTGACGTGGAGGTCCATGCCTCTAGGTAACTCTACATAGTACAGTTTACCTTCACATTGAACCAACACCTTTGCAAAGTCCTTTATTTTAACAAAGAAGTAGCGTTTGTTTTTACAAAGCCTATTAATTCGAATTTTGGTTGGCACTACTGTTGGACGTGGTGAAGAAGGAGATGCGCTATGGTTTAATTTTAAATGAAGACTGCACGCTCCTTCATTTAAAATACAACTTTTATGACAGCGATCACCTTTTTTAGCACCTTTTTTGAATATATAACTGCATTGTTGTGCAGGAAGTATGCACATCCTTTGTACAGATTTCAGTTGTTTGAATTTCTCTGAAGGAGATGAAGTGTATGTGCAGATTACTGAAGGTCTGGTTGGAGAAGATGATTGTGTGGCTGGTTGCCTTGGTCTCGACCTTGATGATGAGGATGAAGAAGCAGAAGATGTGGAAGACTTTGATGAAGATGTAGAACACCTTGAAGATGTAGAACAACTTGAAGATGTAGAAGGACTTGGAGAAACAGCACGAGAAGTTGACGGAAGAGGTGAAGGACTTGCGGAAGACGTTGACACAGCAGGTGGTGGTGAACAGTTCTCCGGGACGATGTTAGCTAACATCAGAGCTGTCCGAAGGATGGATGGAACCGCAGAAGACGAAGTGGTAGAGGCGGCTGAAGACGAAGCAGAAGGTTTCAATTTGAGAGGTCGTGTCTGCTTCCTAATGTGTGCCATGGTGTGAGGTATAACAGCACAGGTAGAAGAGTGATTTTACTAGGGCTGGGGGACCCTCTTTTATACACAATGTTAGTGGTGGGGAGTGAAAGTGCTATAGGGTGGGGGTGTTAATGTTGTAACGAATAAATATATATATGTATATTTTACAATACGAGAACTTTCTAAGTCCCGAAGTGGGTCAAGGTCGTTTGATCATGTTGTCGAAACGGGGAATAGAGCAGTAAGTGGTTTTCACTTGGACCACAAACCAATCTATTCCCCGCTCTGTACGAGAATTTTCTAAGTCCCAAGGTCATCCGAACAAGTTGCCAAAACGGGGAATAGACCGGTAAGTGATTCTCACTTGGACCACAAACCGATCTATTCCCCGCTCTGTATTGGGGAAGGGGACAAAAGACAACAAACAAGAGACTGATTTTAAACAAGAGGCTGATTTTATATTTCACAAACGTTTCTCAGGCTAAGATGGGTAATGTCAACCGGTTTGCGCGCCGTAATGACATAAGGTCGGTTTGGGAGCCATACCTTTTTGTAAGGGGTTAGGAAAAGGATGAGAAACAAGTTACATTACTTTTAAAATAAAGACTTTGCCAACTACTATTTAAACAAAATTAATCAGTTAACGTTACTTTTAAAAGAACAGCCGAGGTCGGTTTTGCAAAGGTCAACAGTATCACTGAAACCCGGTGGGACGTAGACCCAAACACCCGGCGTCAGGCTGCTGCGAACCCAAGTTTTGACCAAGGTTGTTGAGGGACCTGTAGGGCCGGGAGTACATATGTTATTAGTAAATAAAACACTTCAAACCGATACCACACACTAACTACATTACCTAGCAGCAAACTACAAGCGTTATCTAACATGCTTAACAAACTAACTAAACATGCAAGGGCGCGGATCTCTTAATTGCGCGTCGGGCCCAACGCACACTTAACAGACCTAGGCTGCAGCAGAGTGCAACCCACTGGGACGTATATCCAAACAACGGGCGGCAAGCTACTGCGACGAGACTGCGGACTGCTCCCGCTTATAAAGGCAAAGTGACGTCACCGAAGCGGAAGGGGGGAGGTCGAAGGGGGGAGGTCTAAGGGGGGGGATCCGCCACGTGACGTCGGGGGGGGCTCCGCCCCGTGACGTCGGGGGGGGGGGGCTCCGCCCCGTGACGTCGGGGGGGGGGCTCCGCCCCGTGACGTCAGGGGGGGGGGTTGTGTCGTCACGGTGGAAGGGGAACAGGATGTAGACCGGTCTTTAGCTTTCTACCCGTATATGGAAATGTCACGGTTACACTTGGCGACCCGCTTTGCTCCGTCTGGTACCTCATTCCAGCTTTGCCTTGCGAACTGAATACACCTCTGCGCTATGTCTTCTCCCATCACACCCGAGAAACTGCAACGTTTGAAGGAGACTTTGAAGAAGTCTTCGGAGAAAAGGAGCGGCTTCAAAAGACCTAGTTCTTTTAGGTCTTGTATACAAAGAAATTTTCGGAACCACCCACTTTACTTTGATCAACGGCCTTCGACGTCTTCTGCATCTCCGCCATCGACACCGCCTCGCCCTTCAGCGCCTCGACCTTCATCGCCACCTCCAACTGTTGAGGAAATAATGAAGAGGACGGCTACGGTGAAACTTACCGAGTTGGTATCGCCGCTGGAGTCTGTCACCGTCAAGTTTACCCAGTTGAAGTTGAACGTGGAATATTTATTTGTGGGGAAGATCGGCGATGAATACCTACTCCAACACCTCTTTGGCGGCCGTTACGTCAAGGTCCACCTTCCAAGGTCCACTCTGCCACCTCCTGAGACCGAGTGCGACTTGTTTTTGGTACGGCTGAAGGGTCAAGTAAAGTGGGTTACAAAGAAATAAAGTAAACACCACCATCTGTCCACCGCTCCTTATCCACCATCTCCTTCGAACACAAACGGTCCTTTTCAGGACCACCCTAAGCATTTCAAGTTAGGGACTTGGCCTGTACATAGGCAGGAGACTGTTAGTCTCATGTTTGTGTGCAGCCCACTTTGTGAAAATTTCTAAGTCCTAAGGTCCTTGACCTTGACCTTGACCTTGAACATGACCCATTTTGGGGGGGGGAGACAAAGTTTGTGCAAAGTATGTTATGTGGGTACTCAAATTACGCGGATTGATCAGACGAACAAGTTGGCGAAAACAGAATTCAAATCCGACCAAGGGTATAGCAGTAATAGCTAAAAACAACTATTTTAGAGGTTAAACCTAAATAACTTCTTTATTTACGGATTAAAGTATATCAAGTGGGTACTCAAATTACGCGGATTGATCAGACGAACAAGTTGGTGCAAACAGAATTCAGATCCGACTAAGGATATACCAGTTATAGCTAAAAACAACTATTTTGGAGGTCAAACCTACATAACTTCTTTATTTACGGATTAACATATATCAAGTGGGTATTCAAATTACGCGGATTGATCAGACAAACAAGGTGGTGCAAACAAAATTCAGATCCGATCAAGGGCATAGCAGTAATAGCTAAAAAACAGCTATTTTAGAGGTCAAACCTACATAACTTCTTTATTTACGGCTTAAAATATATCAAGTGGGTACTCAAACTACGCGGATTGATCAGACGAACAAGTTAGTGCAAACAGACTTCAGATCCGACCAAAGGTATAGCAACTGTAGCGAAAAACAACTGTTTGAAGGACAAGGTAACGTTGTGGTGGGGATAGGTGTCTATCCTACTCGCTAGCGCTACATCATTATACTTCCAGCTCTTGTCGGATGAACATCTACCTATATAGTTTGTGTTAACGTCTGAACATGTCACAGTTTTACAGGAATATGAGTAAGGTGTCTTTCAGTAGCCCGCTTGCCACCACCTTCTACTTCTCCGACGATGAAGATAGAATGTCTACGCTTTTAGCGGACAATGAGCGGTTCCATCGTAGAATAGCCAAGGTTGAAACACTCTTAGCCAGTTGTCTGCTGCACAAGAAGCAACACATGGAAACATGCACTAGTTTAGATCATAGTGACTGTAATATTTATACACATATAGTGTTGAGACAAATTAATTGAAGTTTTCAGTTAAGGAGCTACGGTCTTGACAGTGTAAGAGTCAGACCCTAACTAATGCGTGTACGCTAGTTAGTGCGCGATGTAAAAACTTGGTGGGGGAAGTGGTGTGGTGGGGGAAGTGATGTGGTGGGGGAAGGAGCAAGTACCTAACCTACACTCAAACGCTGCATTACTATACTATCATTGGAACAGACAACACCATGAACAGCGTCAACGACAATATTTGGGGAGATGCGGTTTGTGAGGAGGAGTTGATAGCAACTCTTGACGCTACCGAGGTTGAGCAAACTACATCTCAGCAGCCAACAAGCAACATCATAAGCCGTGGCAATAACATTATTTGGGGAGGTGCGATTAGTGAGAAGGAGTTGGTGGCAACTCTTGAGACTACCGAGGTTAAGCAAGGAGCGGCGATGCAAACTATATCCCAGCAGCCTAGGACATATGAACAAGTCCTTGAGGACTATAAGAACGCGTATGATTATGCTTGCAAGAGGTGGTGTGCGCAGCCGCAATGTCCAGAGCAGGAGGATGAAATGGAAGCGGATTTTCAGCTGGTTACTAAACTAGAGGAGGAACTTCAACGAGCAGACCAACTTTTGCGTGGTGCACATGGAACCACAACTATTTTGATGGGTAACTAATGGATATTTTATTCAAGGTCTTCCTCCCCACGTCAGCTGCCATCTGCCGCGCACTTGTCGCCTGTCACCTGCCGCCTGCCATCTGCCGCCTACCATCTGCCGTCCGCCATCTGCTCCACCATCTGCTCCGCCATCTACTCCGCCCCACCACACTTTTACCCCCACCATTTGGTACGATTGCAACGCTAGCTTGTGAATAGTCAGTACACCTCCAGCTCTCGACTGGTGAACATCATCCTCTCTCCGCGCTCTTCACAAAATAACATTATCATGTCACTCAAGATTCGATGTATTTATTATGACTCTATTTATCTATCAACTTCTACGGACCTGGAGGTTTTTAAAGAGGAGTTAAGACTTCTCCTAGCGAATGGGTACAGTTTATCTTTAGAACTGATCGCAACAAACAACATAGACTCTGCGCAGGGGTCAAAGTATCTACCGTCTTTCATCAGAAAACGAAGTGATGGTCGCGACTCCGGATCAACAACATCGATGACGACAAACAACGGGGAACTATTGTAAACATAAATTGTTGTAAACATAACTCATTGTAAATAAAAAGAAAAGTAAAAATAAAGTTAAATGAAATAGTACTATCTCGCACTCGTATCATTCGATTGCTTCATTCGATTGTTTTCATTCTATATTTTTATCGAATTAAAACTATCGAATCACAATTGGATTTTACGCGTGCGAGGTAGTACTTTTTTAAAATAACCTCCCCGTGACCTTGACCTTTAAACTTTCCCTCGTTACGTCACAAAACCGCCTACGTCACTGGCCGAGGCTCAGATGACGTGTTTAATGACTCAGCACTTCCGGTCACGTGACCGGAAGCCATAAATCACTTGGCCCAGAACCTACAAACCCCCACTACTTTGAGAAGTAGATGACTCTTTTAGTGCTTACTGGGGAAAAAACAACTTATTCTATAACATTCGTAAAGTACAGTTCTAAGAAAATTTTCCATTGCAGTAATATGAGTATTGAATTTCATATCCGTATCAAAATTAATTCCCGGATGCTTAATGGTGTCACGGAAATTAAGATGTTGGTATGCACATGTATCTCTTCTAACCTTCCTTAAACAATCTGTATTATGATATACTAAAGTTGCATCTAGGCTACGATTTAAATTTACTCTAGGATTCTTCAAAACAATAGCGTTGGTTTTCTTGGCATTTAATTTAATGGAATTATTACAACAACAAAAAATAATAATTATATTTATTTTCCCAAACAAACAAATACAGTACAGTGCAAAGCTATAATAGTAATATTAATACACATCGCTAATATACAGTTTGTTTTTGGAACGGTAAAACTTATCAGTAGTCTAGGCGAGAGATGGGTCTTAACATGGGGGCTTATGGGCTTAAAATCTGGCTTCTGATTGGTCTAATTAGGTCACGTGATTCAAGATGGCGGCGCCCATGGTGGCGTTCCCGCCAAATTTGCGCGCCAAAAAAAAATTGGCGCCAAACCTAACCTCACTTTTCTTCCCTCCAAAGTGTTACCAACTTAGCAGAGCTAATGTACCATACGTAATTATATGTATCATATATAATTATATGTACCATATATAATACTACAGTGTATAATCATATATGTACCATAATAGCGTATAATATACCATCACCAGAAAGGTAAGTGGCTATCTAACCTCACTTAGCCAGTGTTGCCACTCTAAACGCTACCTATAAACCTAAATTATTATATGTATATATATATATATATATATATGTATATATATTATGTCAAACTATCTAAAATTATTATATGTATATATTACGTCACGCTACGATGTGTTACCAACCTATGGCAATGTATATTTCGCAAGCAAGTACCGCCAAACCATTATATAAAACCATTACATGTATATATACCAGAAAGTACCGCTAACTCAAAATATAAAACTATTACATGTATATATCGCAAGAAAGTGTTGCCAAAAAACTAAAAATCGCTTATATCTCGAAAACGGTAAGTCCTAGGGTCATTCTGACCCCAGAAAACTGCCTACTACGTAGTGTAGGCACTCCAGGGGGGTAGCTACCCATATGAAAAGTCTTAACCAAAATATTGCGGGTTGCATCTCAAAAAATGAAGGGGCAAATTTTCAAAATTAAATATCTCGAGAACGGGTTGGCCGATTTTAACGAAACTTGGCATGTATGTACCTGTTAACCTCCGCTACATATTACAAAAACCTAAACTCTGTACTGCAGGTAGTAACAAAATAATTGAAGGAGTCATACTTTAAAAATCAATATCTTAAGAACGGGTGGGACGATATAATTGAAACTTGACATGTGGATACTTGTTAACATCCTCTAACCTTCAATTTTGTTTGAGGGTAGAAGAGGGTTGTTTAGGGGATGATGGAGGGTGTAAAACTTTAAAATTTAATATATTGAGAACGGCTTGGCCGATTCTAATGAAACTCGGTATGTAGGTACCTGTTAACCTCCGCTACTATTTAAAAAAAACTTAAACCCTGTACTGCGGGAAAGTATCAAAAGATTGAAGGAGCTATATTTTAAAAATCAATATCCCAAGAACGGCTTGGCCGATTTTAATGAAATTTGGTATGTATGTACCTGTTAACATCCTTTACATCTTACAAAAAACTTAACCTCTGCACTGCGGGTAAGTATCAAAATAATTGAAGGGGTACTAATAAATACCTTAAATCTCGCAGCATAATCGGGGGGAACGCGGTGGTTTAGTGGTTAGCGCCTTGGACTACGGTTCAGGAGGTCCCGGGTTCGATTCCCTCTTTACATTCTTCATCAAAGGTATTGTAAAAGTCGGGTCTTGCCCTTCCTTTACCTACTGGAATGTTTATCCGTGCTACATCTACTCTAAACGTGTCACTGCTGGTAATTGATTCAGCGTTGCTTTGAATTATGCCCCCAAAAATCTCCCAAAGGACATTGCAGGGAACATAGCATGATCTAGGCTAAGTAAGGCAAACTCCCACAGGGGGAATTTTTTTAAAACTACAAACTAAGCTGTAATAGACCAAAGAAAAATACAACCCAGAATAAATCCGAGAGGAGTGGTGGCGATTAGTTCGCCCGAGCCTCAGCCAGTCGCTATGGTACCATCACTCTGTGTCTTGAACATATATGTAGTGCATCTCCAAACAAACATCAGCTTTTAAGTATTGAGCCCAAACCTACAGTGAAAGACAGTGGTGACCTACAGTGGACCACAGCGCCTATATTACTTCACTTTAGGGTGTTTACTGTTTCATTGTATAAAATATACCATGCCAGATACTCTCTCAGATCCTAAAGCGTTTAATCTGGTTTTACACTGCGATGCTTGCGGGGTCATCACAACACCATCTTGGAGAGATTGTCGCTGTTAAGGTAAGATATTTATCTATATTATTAGTTAGACTTATTACTTTGACACTTATTAGTTAGATTTTAGAGGTTTCTACCTCCCCTGGGGAATCATTAACCTTTGTCGGAGACTTCTAAAAGTGTTAAGCTTCCGCTGGACAGTATCGCTTGGGAGGTAAGACAACATACCTCACCAAATAAACTGAAAGTAAGCATAATAAGGAAAGTTTTATAATGCCAAAAACCTGAAGACGGTGGATTTTTAGAGTTAGAATTACTGTGGAGTGACGATTGGTAAATCACCAACTCCCCTCAACACACAAACTCTGCTCATCCTGAACCAGTCAAGCTCACTTCATGATGAACACTCCGCTTAGCCTAACTAAACCTTTTCTTAAACAAATCTGTTCTGACAATAAATTACTTGACAACATTTTAAAAATAAATGCCCCCTACCTTATCCAACACAATATTATATTTTAGCACAGAAAAAAACTACAATTCAGCACTACAGTCCATAATACCGTTGGGAAGGAAGGATATATTGCGAAGAATGCATTACGATAAGTAAATGAGATTATAAAAGACGGATACATTATTCATTAATAAATATTTTTCTTTTTTTCATTGTAACTAAAACTGCTATTATTAGCGTTTCCATATTTTTATATTCTAAAATCCCAGCAATATATTTTGCTTTAAACCACGGATTGTTTACAATTCTGTTCTTGTTTGACAGAGTTGGCACCCTCAAGCTCTCGAGGCAAACGTGCGGTGACAGTTTAAAGTCCCGCTCGGGTATTCTACCAGCCGACCGATTCAACCACTCATATATTGCAACTGCCAGAGGCCTGTGGCAGGAGGATTGTTGAACAGCTGCACATGTGTGAGTACATTTTATTTTCCCATCATTTAAATTTCCCGGTCAAAATATTTCAAAGTCCGTTAAATTGTTTGCCAGGGCCGTGGTGTATTTTGACGGCGTAATAACTTGACCAATCGTACCCAAGACCGCTAAAAACTGCCCCGGAGGCCTTGATGTACTTGGCCTGCAACGTTTTAAATCCTTCGGTCAGATACTTCCAAGTCAAACGTTTCCCTGCGGCCAGTGTTTCAGCCTAGATCCATCGAATCTCCACCGTCTAGGACCCCGGGCACTCCGTGACACAGTACCTCTGTATCACTACGCAAATCAGAAAAACACTAGCACACAAACTACGCAAGTCAAAGTAGAACTACAATTTACTAAAATCTAACTCTAAGGGAGGTAGAAAACACTACTCTAACCAAAACTGCATTAAAGAAAAGAGAGATTACTGTTACTCAGCACATACACACAACACTACCCTAGCCACATGGAAGTGAGGGTTTGTTTAATTCCTTTACTGTAAACTACCAAATCAAACAATTGAATACAAACACAACACTACTCTAGTCAAGCCAGACAGAGAAACCTCAAGATACTATTAACAGTAGCTTAAAGGAGAGAAAAGGCTTGTAAAAATCAGCAGAAAACTACAGGCAAGAAACCGATAACCCCACTCCACGGGTTTATTAACCTGCTTGCCGGGGACCGTGTGGTACTTTGTCCATGTGACTTCTCGGCCAACTATGTCCAAGTCCGCTGAAGTTACCTTTATCGGGGGTTACATTAAATTAACCGAAACTTCTTAAATCTCTCGGTCGAAAGCTCCCAAGTCCGCTTAACGTACTTGGTTGGATTCAGCTACATGCCAAGCCCTCTGTTTTTTAATTTAAATTAATGCAGAAAGGAAAGGTGACAGTAGGGTATTTCGTAAAGTTTAACAAATATAGGGTTTGACAATTTCTGTTACGATATATGATCAAATAGAATCAATGAATAATTTTACTGCATTCACTAGTCAAATATTGTTACCAACACCAACCTTGGGGAGTTGACCACAAATTACACACCATGGGTACACATTAAAAGACAACAAACATAAAATGCATTCTTTAGAAGGACAGAAATTATACAGTATTTCGCTCTGAGTCTTTAACCTTGGTTGGTTATTTGTGTTTAAGTTCGGTAAAACGGTGGGTCTGTTGTATTTTTACGCTGTAACTTCTCCGTCAAATACGTCAAATTCCGCTTGAAGGTGTTTTTAAGGGGCAGTGCCATAAATTGACCAAAACTCTTAAATCCCTCGGCCAAAGGTTTCCAGCCCCGTTAAACTGTTTGCCGGGGACCGTGATGTATTTTGACCATGTGACTTCTTGGTCGAACGTTTCCAAGTCCGCTGAACGTACTTGGTTGGGAACTAAATTGAACTTAACCGTAAGATTCTACATTTATCAACCAAAACTTCCCAAGACCAATACAAATACTTGGAGTGGAAGCAAACTATACCTTGCCTGAAACTCTTAAATTTCTCGGCCAATAACTCCGGTAAAGCTTTTCCCAACGCAGCGCCAGTGCGTTTTAAATTTCCCTGGTCAAGTCCCCCTCCCTAGTTATCTCGCGCTGTTGGTGCTGCTCGCTGCTCGCGCCAGTCAGTCGTCATGCCACTTAACAAGTGCGAAGGCTGTGATAAGGAAGCGCATTGCGTTATCATGGTGTTTTTTGGGGCAAAGGGCTTTGCCCTTTGCTGTTCCTGCCAGCATCTATCACTGCAGGAGCTGGATGAGAGGCCCCCACGCCTCCTCTTCTGTGATCATGTCGAGCTGTAAGTACGCAGAGTAACATCTTAACTTTATCGGCCTAGTATTTCCAAGTCCCTCTAGTTAGTTTTCGTAAAAGTATAATTAATCAGGGGGCTAGGCGGGAACCTGTCAAAGTTTTAAGCCATTTATGTCTAATTCCCCCGGTATTACAATTTCTCGGTCAAGTTTATTTTATCATGCGGAAGCGGTTGCGATTAGCTCGCGCTGCCGGCATTGCTTGGCGTCAGTCGTAGCTATGGAGCCCTGGTGTATCGAGTTCCCGGTGCTTTCGTCTCGTCTCATGCCTTTGTGGGTGCATGGTATTTGTGATTGGGGGCACTTGGTACAAGCGACCCCGATTATAGATATCATGTACCACTACTGCATATACCCGAGGCTTCACACGTGGCTGAAATATGAGTGGTATGTATACTCGATATGCCACTCGTGTATGTCTAGTGAAATCACAAATTCAAATAAGTACACCTTTTACGTTACTTAACCGCAACATCCGCAACAAGTCTTTGTCAGCAAACTTGCCGTTACCTGTTAAAATACTGCTCTGTGATTGGCCGGAATAAGCTAGCACTCCATTGGCTGTAATTAGGCGTACTGCGCTCTGATTGGTCCAGACGTTTTCCCACCACAATACCTGCTCTCTTGTTGCGCCTTTCCTCTCTCTTTGCTCTCAGCTTTCGTTGCGAACTGACGACTCCCAGCTCTGTTCTTTGCGTAACTATGAATCAACCGAAATCACTTTTTCAACTTTGCGAAAAACAAATCTGGGATCGCACCCAGTGTATCAATGAACTACTTTGCCTAAAAATGCCCCCAGTAATTTTGGAAAAATTTGTAGAAACCCATTGGCGTAACCACTACGCCATAAGTCAAGAGTATAGTAAAAAATTCTATGTAGGTCGCTCGGCATACTGTAATTGTCTATATTGGGGTACATTCTTACGTAGATCACTTAATTACTTTATAGAGATGATTTATAGTCAATGTCCTTATGTTACTTTATGCTCTAGAATCAACATTGACTTTGAAGAGCTGGTACCTCTTAAAGTACCAGACTATGTAAATACACCCTTGTATATAAAATATAAATGTAAATGTAATAATCCCCACTGTATGAATGAGCACGAACGAATGACGGTCACTGGCGCGGGTAACGAAAAGCCCCGTAAACCTGAAAGGGGGCCAAGTAGATTGAGACGATGGGCTAACACCTCGGCTACTCCTTCGAACGGCCCATGTGTGAATGAGGGGTCCAGTAGATTGAGGCGCCGGGCTAACACCCCGGCTACTCCTTCGAAAAGACCTCGGGTGAAAGAAGGACCTTGTACATTGAGGCGCCTGGCTAACACCCAGGCTACTCCTTGGAACGGTCCGGTGGGTGAAACAAAAAAAAAATATGAAAGTAAAATACAAAAAAAAAAAGTATAAAAGTAAAAATATAAAAAAATAAACGGGGGAGGCAGCTAGTTTGTTTTTGGAAGGTCTCCACGAGTCATGGCGGTGGAGGAGCCATGGTTTATCTTTAAAAAATCTCTATCCTTTGTTTGCTCAAAGGGAGAGGACATTAGTCTGTACTGGGCATCAACCAGGTAATCTGGATTGGCTCACGCACGGAATAATGTTTAACCTGGGTGCACATGCACGGATGGTCTCAAACCCCATCCAAGCAAACAGACACTTACAGGGGGTTTATCACGGTGTGCCAGGGTTCCTAGACTTCTGAATCAAATAATAATAAAAATTGACAGTCATTTTAGGCCATATAAACATTTAATAAGTTACTATAATTCATTGGTAATAAGCGGTAAAGATTTATCTAAGTACTTTAATTAAGAACAATATAGAATAGTTTACACGGGGTTTGGGAAACGGTTTGGTGAATACTTATGTTGGTTCTCATTTCCTTTTTCTACACCATTCGTAACGCTAATTATCTTGTATCTTGATGGTACTATTGCAGGGTATACAATCAAACTAAAGCAAACATCAGCTTCCCAAAATAAAATTACGCTCTTCTGTGTAAAATGAGTAAACGCAACTCCTCTTTGACAAAACGGATCAATAAATCAGAAACATCCCTGCCAAGTATAAAAACTAGTCGAAGCCTTCAAGGGAACTCATGACACAACTGATGTAAATTATTATAATAATCCTACCAAAGCAAGAAAATACGCATAGCAGGAGTAGTAGTAGTAACATATAATGTTATTGTTTCTCCTGGACCTGGAAAATGTTTGAAAAATAATTTTAAAAGGTTTGGGTAAAAGTAATTTTAACCTGGACTACTGGCAAATACATGTGATTTAAACATATTAAGCAACTCACATACAAGTAAACTTGTGATAAATCAACACAAAATAATTATACTTTGACTGGATTTCATGTTCAACATGAACACTATAGTTTATGATTGTACTGAAGATAAATAGGTCAACGCACCCCCTTCGTTAAAATGGCTCTCTGGCTATTTTTAGCTGTTATGATGTATAATTAAAGTAATTCTGGTTAAATTACGTTGACTTTACCTGTTATTTAGGAGCAGTCGGGTTCATCAAGCTTTAAATAATTTTTAGCTATTATTTAGGCACATGTCTCTGCCTTTTTATTATATAATTAGTGCATTAACTGGGTATAAGTCCTGAGCTTGTAGAGGCTGGTATGTGGGAGTTGGAAAGCCTAAGTTGTAACTTCTATTTTGCATGTTAAATTAAGTGAATAGATTCCTGGCTCTTTGATTTAAACTGTTTGGAATTGGTAATACAAAGGGTGCGGGATTCGCTCACCCCTTAGGGCGGGTTGGGGAAGGGGGTCAGTCGCCTGACCCCTCTTCGCTAAAATGGCTCTCAGGCTAATTTTACAGAGCCTTAGCCGTTACGATGTATAATTTAAATCAGTTATTGTTCAGATATGTTTACATTTTACCTGTTATCTATGAGTATTTTACCAGTTGGGTTCATATCTACAACCACGTCTACAAGTCGTAGTATATTATTTAACTGGGTTTCGGCTTCATGTGTGGAGATTCTTTCTGCTTTTTGGTATGGTTAGTGTATGTAATTTAAGACGTTGAAGAATACTTGTAATACCATGCTTATAAAAGCAGGATTCTTTCAATTTAGATTACTTTGGGAAACTTTCTAGGCATTTAATTGTTTAGAAACCTCAATATACTAATAACAGTAACTTAAAGGAGAGAAGAGGCTTATAAACACAGACAAAAAAAGCGATATCCCTATTCCAAGGGAAGCAAAACGCTCCCCTTTGATAACATTACACCGGAAGTTGTAGGTCCGATCTGGACCCACTTTGAACTGATTCTAAGTGTTAGACACAGCTAAATTCCGGGTCCAACGTGTTTGAATTAAATTAACGTTCTGAGAAAGAGACAGGTGACAGTAGGGTATTTTTGTAAAGTTAAAAAGGTACAGAGATTACACACTTTAGAGGTCAGATGTGACTTTTTGTTGTAGTTAGTTGCTTGTTAAACTCTGTTATGATATACCAACAACCAGAATATATACCCTGTCTTTAATACCTGCAGTCTGCATTCACAAGTAAAAAGATTTTTATCAACACCAAAACTAAATTTAACGAGGAGTTGACCACATCAAAAAACCATGAACAAGAGTAAATCTAAGAAGGCAACAAGCGGAGAAATGCATTCTTTATAAGGACAGCAATTATGGAGTGTTTTCTCCTCGGTAGTTTTATTTTTGTTTCTCCTGAAACCAGAGCAGCATTTCCCTTTGACGGTGTTATTCCTTGGTCATTTGTATCCAAGTCCGGTGAAACGACGGGGTCGTCCTGCGGTTTTACGGTGTAATCTCTCGGGCGATTGTGTCCAAGTCCGATGAAAAGTGTCTACCAGGGTTACATTTAACATGACCGTAACTTCTCAAATTTCCTTGCCAAATGTTTGTCGCCAAATCTGCTAAAACTGTCCACCAGGGAACCATTTAACTGTGCCTAAATATTTTAGATTTCCTGGTCAAATATTCCCGAGTCCGCTAAAATCTGTTTACTGGGGACCGTGATGTATTTTGACGGTGTAATTTCTTGGTCGAACGTTTCCGAGTTCGCTGAAGTTACTTTATCGGGGGGTTACATTTAAAATGACCGTAACTTCTTAAATTTTCCTGCCAAACGTCTGTCACCAAATCCGCTAAAACTGTCCACCGGGGAAACATTTAACCTTACCTAAATATTTTAAATTCCCCGGTCAAACGTTTCCAAGTCCCTCCCCTTGATGTTATCATGAGGATGGGGTCACATGCTCTGTACTTCTCACATCAATATCAGTTATGGAGCCGGCTTGCACAGATTTTGTGGTATTCTCAAATTTTCATGCACCCTTACGGATGCTTAATGTTTGTCATCCGATACATGGTGTGCAGGTGACGCATCACATGCACATCATGTATCATTATTGTCTCCTCCATTGCCTCTAGGTTGAGTAACGTGCAGATAGTATGTGTGTGTGGTTTGATTGCCACGTTTGCCATTTGAACTCCTGCACTGGTTGGCTGGACAACTTTTTTTTAAAAGGTATGTGTAAAATATCTTTAACTCCAGTGTAATCAGGGAGAATACAACTTGGAAGTTTCACACTCATCCTCATTAATACATTTAAAGCAGTACTGTTGAGAAACGCACAAGTTACCTTTATGAACTTTTTATCAGGGTCTGAGGGAAGCGACTCGTCCTGACGAGTCTCCAAGGAAAAAAAATATGAAAAGAAAGTATCGGTCTTTTGGTGTTCTCCTATCTACCCTCATGAAACACTGATGCGCGGGGTCTTTGAACGCTTCGCAGGGTTTACAATAAACTTCTCCGCATACGTGAGCTGTCTTACGTTTTTCGGATGAATCATTTTCTTACAGTCACGGCAAAGTTTTAAAGTTTTACAAACTTGCCCCTGATGGGCTATTAAACACCGCTCGTTGTTGAAGAAACGGTTGCAAAAACGACATGTGATGCCTCCGTGTTCTAGTTTACAGGGTGGGGAGATGGTATGGCAGGAGGTGCATCTGTTTGAGCATCGATGCTCTGCTTTGTGGTCAAAAGGGATGTGGCAGGCTTCACAGAAATAACGGCATACGAAAGCAGCAGTTAAGTTTGTAATTACATTATAATGACCGTTATGAAAGAGCAAGTTAATTTTGAATCTAGCGTCTTCATTACCTCCTTCAAAGTAAACATCTCGGCCTTTTTTATCGTAGTTGTAGACGGTAATTTTGTATTTTTTAAGATGGGACTGGAATTTTCAAGCTCAGGGATACCGGCACCTTCCTCCGGCATTTCTACACGGGCTTTTGCTATGAGCTTATTAGCTCTGAAAGTTTGTCTTTTACCTTTATCCTGACGTATTGCTTTATACTGAGGATCATTTTTTGCAAGTGCTTTACCTACTACCAACGCTCTAGCCAGGCATAAATTGTCTTTATTATTAATTACTACAATACCCTTCCTAGCATAACATTCCTCGTCAAACGTGCTGTACATCTCTGGATGTACTCTCCCCTTACCTACTGGTACGTTAATCCTAGCTACATCTACTTTAAACGTGTCGGTAGATTTAATGGATTCAGCGTTGGATTGAAGAATACCCCGAAAACTTTCCAAAGGACATCACCGCTAACTTCAGAGACCGGTCTAAAATCTACGTACCCTGGTTCTGCACTTTTTAAATTTATCGATTGCATTTTAAACCAGAGATAATCAGTGGGTACAGCGTCGGCTTTAGCTTTTTCAACAATTTGATTAAGACCCTTACGAATCCAATCAAACTCAGAGACACCCTTGGGAGGGTTAGTGAATTTAAAAACAGTGTTAGTCCCGTTTGCAAAAGTTAAAGCTGTAGAAATTAAAGACTTCAGTTAGTTGCTTGAAAAATTCCGTTACGATATATACCAGCTATCCACCACGATACATACTTTGCCTTAAATACCTGCAGTTTACATTCACAAGTCAAAATATTGTAACCAATACCAGAACAACTAAAATTATCGAGGAGACACAACATGGACAAGAGTACATATCAACAGACAATTAAAGCATAAAATGCATTATTTATATAGGCAATAATTATGCAGATAATCTAAGAAACTTGATCAGCCGTGTCTCATCGTTAGGTTATGTTATGCTCTGTTAAGTTAGGTTTGTGCATGGAAATATGAAACATCGTCAGTCTTAGTTAGGTTTATTGATGCAGGTTTAAGTTAGGTTTGACGATGCCAATTTTTGGACATCAACATCGCGCGTTGTTGATGTCCAAAAATTGGCATCGACAAACCTAACTTAAACCTGCATCAATAAACCTAACTAAGACTGACGATGTTTCATATTTCCATGCACAAACCTAACTTAACAGAGCATAACATAACCTAACGATGAGACACGGCTGATCAAGTTTCTTAGATTATCTGCATAATTATTGCCTATATAAATAATGCATTTTATGCTTTAATTGTCTGTTGATATGTACTCTTGTCCATGTTGTGTCTCCTCGATAATTTTAGTTGTTCTGGTATTGGTTACAATATTTTGACTTGTGAATGTAAACTGCAGGTATTTAAGGCAAAGTATGTATCGTGGTGGATAGCTGGTATATATCGTAACGGAATTTTTCAAGCAACTAACTGAAGTCTTTAATTTCTACAGCTTTAACTTTTGCAAACGGGACTAACACTGTTTTTAAATTCACTAACCGTCCCAAGGGTGTCTCTGAGTTTGATTGGATTCGTAAGGGTCTTAATCAAATTGTTGAAAAAGCTAAAGCCGACGCTGTACCCACTGATTATCTCTGGTTTAAAATGCAATCGATAAATTTAAAAAGTGCAGAACCAGGGTACGTAGATTTTAGACCGGTCTCTGAAGTTAGCGGTGATGTCCTTTGGAAAGTTTTCGGGGGTATTCTTCAATCCAACGCTGAATCCATTAAATCTACCGACACGTTTAAAGTAGATGTAGCTAGGATTAACGTACCAGTAGGTAAGGGGAGAGTACATCCAGAGATGTACAGCACGTTTGACGAGGAATGTTATGCTAGGAAGGGTATTGTAGTAATTAATAATAAAGACAATTTATGCCTGGCTAGAGCGTTGGTAGTAGGTAAAGCACTTGCAAAAAATGATCCTCAGTATAAAGCAATACGTCAGGATAAAGGTAAAAGACAAACTTTCAGAGCTAATAAGCTCATAGCAAAAGCCCGTGTAGAAATGCCGGAGGAAGGTGCCGGTATCCCTGAGCTTGAAAATTCCAGTCCCATCTTAAAAAATACAAAATTACCGTCTACAACTACGATAAAAAAGGCCGAGATGTTTACTTTGAAGGAGGTAATGAAGACGCTAGATTCAAAATTAACTTGCTCTTTCATAACGGTCATTATAATGTAATTACAAACTTAACTGCTGCTTTCGTATGCCGTTATTTCTGTGAAGCCTGCCACATCCCTTTTGACCACAAAGCAGAGCATCGATGCTCAAACAGATGCACCTCCTGCCATACCATCTCCCCACCCTGTAAACTAGAACACGGAGGCATCACATGTCGTTTTTGCAACCGTTTCTTCAAAAACGAGCGGTGTTTAATAGCCCATCAGGGGCAAGTTTGTAAAACTTTAAAACTTTGCCGTGACTGTAAGAAAATGATTCATCCGAAAAACGTAAGACAGCTCACGTATGCGGAGAAGTTTATTGTAAACCCTGCGAAGCGTTCAAAGACCCCGCGCATCAGTGTTTCATGAGGGTAGATAGGAGAACACCAAAAGACCGATACTTTCTTTTCATATTTTTTTTCCTTGGAGACTCGTCAGGACGAGTCGCTTCCCTCAGACCCTGATAAAAAGTTCATAAAGGTAACTTGTGCGTTTCTCAACAGTACTGCTTTAAATGTATTAATGAGGATGAGTGTGAAACTTCCAAGTTGTATTCTCCCTGATTACACTGGAGTTAAAGATATTTTACACATACCTTTTAAAAAAAAGTTGTCCAGCCAACCAGTGCAGGAGTTCAAATGGCAAACGTGGCAATCAAACCACACACACATACTATCTGCACGTTACTCAACCTAGAGGCAATGGAGGAGACAATAATGATACATGATGTGCATGTGATGCGTCACCTGCACACCATGTATCGGATGACAAACATTAAGCATCCGTAAGGGTGCATGAAAATTTGAGAATACCACAAAATCTGTGCAAGCCGGCTCCATAACTGATATTGATGTGAGAAGTACAGAGCATGTGACCCCATCCTCATGATAACATCAAGGGGAGGGACTTGGAAACGTTTGACCGGGGAATTTAAAATATTTAGGTAAGGTTAAATGTTTCCCCGGTGGACAGTTTTAGCGGATTTGGTGACAGACGTTTGGCAGGAAAATTTAAGAAGTTACGGTCATTTTAAATGTAACCCCCCGATAAAGTAACTTCAGCGAACTCGGAAACGTTCGACCAAGAAATTACACCGTCAAAATACATCACGGTCCCCAGTAAACAGATTTTAGCGGACTCGGGAATATTTGACCAGGAAATCTAAAATATTTAGGCACAGTTAAATGGTTCCCTGGTGGACAGTTTTAGCAGATTTGGCGACAAACATTTGGCAAGGAAATTTGAGAAGTTACGGTCATGTTAAATGTAACCCTGGTAGACACTTTTCATCGGACTTGGACACAATCGCCCGAGAGATTACACCGTAAAACCGCAGGACGACCCCGTCGTTTCACCGGACTTGGATACAAATGACCAAGGAATAACACCGTCAAAGGGAAATGCTGCTCTGGTTTCAGGAGAAACAAAAATAAAACTACCGAGGAGAAAACACTCCATAATTGCTGTCCTTATAAAGAATGCATTTCTCCGCTTGTTGCCTTCTTAGATTTACTCTTGTTCATGGTTTTTTGATGTGGTCAACTCCTCGTTAAATTTAGTTTTGGTGTTGATAAAAATCTTTTTACTTGTGAATGCAGACTGCAGGTATTAAAGACAGGGTATATATTCTGGTTGTTGGTATATCATAACAGAGTTTAACAAGCAACTAACTACAACAAAAAGTCACATCTGACCTCTAAAGTGTGTAATCTCTGTACCTTTTTAACTTTACAAAAATACCCTACTGTCACCTGTCTCTTTCTCAGAACGTTAATTTAATTCAAACACGTTGGACCCGGAATTTAGCTGTGTCTAACACTTAGAATCAGTTCAAAGTGGGTCCAGATCGGACCTACAACTTCCGGTGTAATGTTATCAAAGGGGAGCGTTTTGCTTCCCTTGGAATAGGGATATCGCTTTTTTTGTCTGTGTTTATAAGCCTCTTCTCTCCTTTAAGTTACTGTTATTAGTATATTGAGGTTTCTAAACAATTAAATGCCTAGAAAGTTTCCCAAAGTAATCTAAATTGAAAGAATCCTGCTTTTATAAGCATGGTATTACAAGTATTCTTCAACGTCTTAAATTACATACACTAACCATACCAAAAAGCAGAAAGAATCTCCACACATGAAGCCGAAACCCAGTTAAATAATATACTACGACTTGTAGACGTGGTTGTAGATATGAACCCAACTGGTAAAATACTCATAGATAACAGGTAAAATGTAAACATATCTGAACAATAACTGATTTAAATTATACATCGTAACGGCTAAGGCTCTGTAAAATTAGCCTGAGAGCCATTTTAGCGAAGAGGGGTCAGGCGACTGACCCCCTTCCCCAACCCGCCCTAAGGGGTGAGCGAATCCCGCACCCTTTGTATTACCAATTCCAAACAGTTTAAATCAAAGAGCCAGGAATCTATTCACTTAATTTAACATGCAAAATAGAAGTTACAACTTAGGCTTTCCAACTCCCACATACCAGCCTCTACAAGCTCAGGACTTATACCCAGTTAATGCACTAATTATATAATAAAAAGGCAGAGACATGTGCCTAAATAATAGCTAAAAATTATTTAAAGCTTGATGAACCCGACTGCTCCTAAATAACAGGTAAAGTCAACGTAATTTAACCAGAATTACTTTAATTATACATCATAACAGCTAAAAATAGCCAGAGAGCCATTTTAACGAAGGGGGTGCGTTGACCTATTTATCTTCAGTACAATCATAAACTATAGTGTTCATGTTGAACATGAAATCCAGTCAAAGTATAATTATTTTGTGTTGATTTATCACAAGTTTACTTGTATGTGAGTTGCTTAATATGTTTAAATCACATGTATTTGCCAGTAGTCCAGGTTAAAATTACTTTTACCCAAACCTTTTAAAATTATTTTTCAAACATTTTCCAGGTCCAGGAGAAACAATAACATTATATGTTACTACTACTACTCCTGCTATGCGTATTTTCTTGCTTTGGTAGGATTATTATAATAATTTACATCAGTTGTGTCATGAGTTCCCTTGAAGGCTTCGACTAGTTTTTATACTTGGCAGGGATGTTTCTGATTTATTGATCCGTTTTGTCAAAGAGGAGTTGCGTTTACTCATTTTACACAGAAGAGCGTAATTTTATTTTGGGAAGCTGATGTTTGCTTTAGTTTGATTGTATACCCTGCAATAGTACCATCAAGATACAAGATAATTAGCGTTACGAATGGTGTAGAAAAAGGAAATGAGAACCAACATAAGTATTCACCAAACCGTTTCCCAAACCCCGTGTAAACTATTCTATATTGTTCTTAATTAAAGTACTTAGATAAATCTTTACCGCTTATTACCAATGAATTATAGTAACTTATTAAATGTTTATATGGCCTAAAATGACTGTCAATTTTTATTATTATTTGATTCAGAAGTCTAGGAACCCTGGCACACCGTGATAAACCCCCTGTAAGTGTCTGTTTGCTTGGATGGGGTTTGAGACCATCCGTGCATGTGCACCCAGGTTAAACATTATTCCGTGCGTGAGCCAATCCAGATTACCTGGTTGATGCCCAGTACAGACTAATGTCCTCTCCCTTTGAGCAAACAAAGGATAGAGATTTTTTAAAGATAAACCATGGCTCCTCCACCGCCATGACTCGTGGAGACCTTCCAAAAACAAACTAGCTGCCTCCCCCGTTTATTTTTTTATATTTTTACTTTTATACTTTTTTTTTTTGTATTTTACTTTCATATTTTTTTTTGTTTCACCCACCGGACCGTTCCAAGGAGTAGCCTGGGTGTTAGCCAGGCGCCTCAATGTACAAGGTCCTTCTTTCACCCGAGGTCTTTTCGAAGGAGTAGCCGGGGTGTTAGCCCGGCGCCTCAATCTACTGGACCCCTCATTCACACATGGGCCGTTCGAAGGAGTAGCCGAGGTGTTAGCCCATCGTCTCAATCTACTTGGCCCCCTTTCAGGTTTACGGGGCTTTTCGTTACCCGCGCCAGTGACCGTCATTCGTTCGTGCTCATTCATACAGTGGGGATTATTACATTTACATTTATATTTTATATACAAGGGTGTATTTACATAGTCTGGTACTTTAAGAGGTACCAGCTCTTCAAAGTCAATGTTGATTCTAGAGCATAAAGTAACATAAGGACATTGACTATAAATCATCTCTATAAAGTAATTAAGTGATCTACGTAAGAATGTACCCCAATATAGACAATTACAGTATGCCGAGCGACCTACATAGAATTTTTTACTATACTCTTGACTTATGGCGTAGTGGTTACGCCAATGGGTTTCTACAAATTTTTCCAAAATTACTGGGGGCATTTTTAGGCAAAGTAGTTCATTGATACACTGGGTGCGATCCCAGATTTGTTTTTCGCAAAGTTGAAAAAGTGATTTCGGTTGATTCATAGTTACGCAAAGAACAGAGCTGGGAGTCGTCAGTTCGCAACGAAAGCTGAGAGCAAAGAGAGAGGAAAGGCGCAACAAGAGAGCAGGTATTGTGGTGGGAAAACGTCTGGACCAATCAGAGCGCAGTACGCCTAATTACAGCCAATGGAGTGCTAGCTTATTCCGGCCAATCACAGAGCAGTATTTTAACAGGTAACGGCAAGTTTGCTGACAAAGACTTGTTGCGGATGTTGCGGTTAAGTAACGTAAAAGGTGTACTTATTTGAATTTGTGATTTCACTAGACATACACGAGTGGCATATCGAGTATACATACCACTCATATTTCAGCCACGTGTGAAGCCTCGGGTATATGCAGTAGTGGTACATGATATCTATAATCGGGGTCGCTTGTACCAAGTGCCCCCAATCACAAATACCATGCACCCACAAAGGCATGAGACGAGACGAAAGCACCGGGAACTCGATACACCAGGGCTCCATAGCTACGACTGACGCCAAGCAATGCCGGCAGCGCGAGCTAATCGCAACCGCTTCCGCATGATAAAATAAACTTGACCGAGAAATTGTAATACCGGGGGAATTAGACATAAATGGCTTAAAACTTTGACAGGTTCCCGCCTAGCCCCCTGATTAATTATACTTTTACGAAAACTAACTAGAGGGACTTGGAAATACTAGGCCGATAAAGTTAAGATGTTACTCTGCGTACTTACAGCTCGACATGATCACAGAAGAGGAGGCGTGGGGGCCTCTCATCCAGCTCCTGCAGTGATAGATGCTGGCAGGAACAGCAAAGGGCAAAGCCCTTTGCCCCAAAAAACACCATGATAACGCAATGCGCTTCCTTATCACAGCCTTCGCACTTGTTAAGTGGCATGACGACTGACTGGCGCGAGCAGCGAGCAGCACCAACAGCGCGAGATAACTAGGGAGGGGGACTTGACCAGGGAAATTTAAAACGCACTGGCGCTGCGTTGGGAAAAGCTTTACCGGAGTTATTGGCCGAGAAATTTAAGAGTTTCAGGCAAGGTATAGTTTGCTTCCACTCCAAGTATTTGTATTGGTCTTGGGAAGTTTTGGTTGATAAATGTAGAATCTTACGGTTAAGTTCAATTTAGTTCCCAACCAAGTACGTTCAGCGGACTTGGAAACGTTCGACCAAGAAGTCACATGGTCAAAATACATCACGGTCCCCGGCAAACAGTTTAACGGGGCTGGAAACCTTTGGCCGAGGGATTTAAGAGTTTTGGTCAATTTATGGCACTGCCCCTTAAAAACACCTTCAAGCGGAATTTGACGTATTTGACGGAGAAGTTACAGCGTAAAAATACAACAGACCCGCCGTTTTACCGAACTTAAACACAAATAACCAACCAAGGTTAAAGACTCAGAGCGAAATACTGTATAATTTCTGTCCTTCTAAAGAATGCATTTTATGTTTGTTGTCTTTTAATGTGTACCCATGGTGTGTAATTTGTGGTCAACTCCCCAAGGTTGGTGTTGGTAACAATATTTGACTAGTGAATGCAGTAAAATTATTCATTGATTCTATTTGATCATATATCGTAACAGAAATTGTCAAACCCTATATTTGTTAAACTTTACGAAATACCCTACTGTCACCTTTCCTTTCTGCATTAATTTAAATTAAAAAACAGAGGGCTTGGCATGTAGCTGAATCCAACCAAGTACGTTAAGCGGACTTGGGAGCTTTCGACCGAGAGATTTAAGAAGTTTCGGTTAATTTAATGTAACCCCCGATAAAGGTAACTTCAGAGGACTTGGACATAGTTGGCCGAGAAGTCACATGGACAAAGTACCACACGGTCCCCGGCAAGCAGGTTAATAAACCCGTGGAGTGGGGTTATCGGTTTCTTGCCTGTAGTTTTCTGCTGATTTTTACAAGCCTTTTCTCTCCTTTAAGCTACTGTTAATAGTATCTTGAGGTTTCTCTGTCTGGCTTGACTAGAGTAGTGTTGTGTTTGTATTCAATTGTTTGATTTGGTAGTTTACAGTAAAGGAATTAAACAAACCCTCACTTCCATGTGGCTAGGGTAGTGTTGTGTGTATGTGCTGAGTAACAGTAATCTCTCTTTTCTTTAATGCAGTTTTGGTTAGAGTAGTGTTTTCTACCTTCCTTAGAGTTAGATTTTAGTAAATTGTAGTTCTACTTTGACTTGCGTAGTTTGTGTGCTAGTGTTTTTCTGATTTGCGTAGTGATACAGAGGTACTGTGTCACGGAGTGCCCGGGGTCCTAGACGGTGGAGATTCGATGGATCTAGGCTGAAACACTGGCCGCAGGGAAACGTTTGACTTGGAAGTATCTGACCGAAGGATTTAAAACGTTGCAGGCCAAGTACATCAAGGCCTCCGGGGCAGTTTTTAGCGGTCTTGGGTACGATTGGTCAAGTTATTACGCCGTCAAAATACACCACGGCCCTGGCAAACAATTTAACGGACTTTGAAATATTTTGACCGGGAAATTTAAATGATGGGAAAATAAAATGTACTCACACATGTGCAGCTGTTCAACAATCCTCCTGCCACAGGCCTCTGGCAGTTGCAATATATGAGTGGTTGAATCGGTCGGCTGGTAGAATACCCGAGCGGGACTTTAAACTGTCACCGCACGTTTGCCTCGAGAGCTTGAGGGTGCCAACTCTGTCAAACAAGAACAGAATTGTAAACAATCCGTGGTTTAAAGCAAAATATATTGCTGGGATTTTAGAATATAAAAATATGGAAACGCTAATAATAGCAGTTTTAGTTACAATGAAAAAAAGAAAAATATTTATTAATGAATAATGTATCCGTCTTTTATAATCTCATTTACTTATCGTAATGCATTCTTCGCAATATATCCTTCCTTCCCAACGGTATTATGGACTGTAGTGCTGAATTGTAGTTTTTTTCTGTGCTAAAATATAATATTGTGTTGGATAAGGTAGGGGGCATTTATTTTTAAAATGTTGTCAAGTAATTTATTGTCAGAACAGATTTGTTTAAGAAAAGGTTTAGTTAGGCTAAGCGGAGTGTTCATCATGAAGTGAGCTTGACTGGTTCAGGATGAGCAGAGTTTGTGTGTTGAGGGGAGTTGGTGATTTACCAATCGTCACTCCACAGTAATTCTAACTCTAAAAATCCACCGTCTTCAGGTTTTTGGCATTATAAAACTTTCCTTATTATGCTTACTTTCAGTTTATTTGGTGAGGTATGTTGTCTTACCTCCCAAGCGATACTGTCCAGCGGAAGCTTAACACTTTTAGAAGTCTCCGACAAAGGTTAATGATTCCCCAGGGGAGGCAGAAACCTCTAAAATCTAACTAATAAGTGTCAAAGTAATAAGTCTAACTAATAATATAGATAAATATCTTACCTTAACAGCGACAATCTCTCCAAGATGGTGTTGTGATGACCCCGCAAGCATCGCAGTGTAAAACCAGATTAAACGCTTTAGGATCTGAGAGAGTATCTGGCATGGTATATTTTATACAATGAAACAGTAAACACCCTAAAGTGAAGTAATATAGGCGCTGTGGTCCACTGTAGGCCACCACTGTCTTTCACTGTAGGTTTGGGCTCAATACTTAAAAGCTGATGTTTGTTTGGAGATGCACTACATATATGTTCAAGACACAGAGTGATGGTACCATAGCGACTGGCTGAGGCTCGGGCGAACTAATCGCCACCACTCCTCTCGGATTTATTCTGGGTTGTATTTTTCTTTGGTCTATTAGAGCTTAGTTTGTAGTTTTAAAAAAATTCCCCCTGTGGGAGTTTGCCTTACTTAGCCTAGATCATGCTATGTTCCCTGCAATGTCCTTTGGGAGATTTTTGGGGGCATAATTCAAAGCAACGCTGAATCAATTACCAGCAGTGACACGTTTAGAGTAGATGTAGCACGGATAAACATTCCAGTAGGTAAAGGAAGGGCAAGACCCGACTTTTACAATACCTTTGATGAAGAATGTAAAGAGGGAATCGAACCCGGGACCTCCTGAACCGTAGTCCAAGGCGCTAACCACTAAACCACCGCGTTCCCCCCGATTATGCTGCGAGATTTAAGGTATTTATTAGTACCCCTTCAATTATTTTGATACTTACCCGCAGTGCAGAGGTTAAGTTTTTTGTAAGATGTAAAGGATGTTAACAGGTACATACATACCAAATTTCATTAAAATCGGCCAAGCCGTTCTTGGGATATTGATTTTTAAAATATAGCTCCTTCAATCTTTTGATACTTTCCCGCAGTACAGGGTTTAAGTTTTTTTTAAATAGTAGCGGAGGTTAACAGGTACCTACATACCGAGTTTCATTAGAATCGGCCAAGCCGTTCTCAATATATTAAATTTTAAAGTTTTACACCCTCCATCATCCCCTAAACAACCCTCTTCTACCCTCAAACAAAATTGAAGGTTAGAGGATGTTAACAAGTATCCACATGTCAAGTTTCAATTATATCGTCCCACCCGTTCTTAAGATATTGATTTTTAAAGTATGACTCCTTCAATTATTTTGTTACTACCTGCAGTACAGAGTTTAGGTTTTTGTAATATGTAGCGGAGGTTAACAGGTACATACATGCCAAGTTTCGTTAAAATCGGCCAACCCGTTCTCGAGATATTTAATTTTGAAAATTTGCCCCTTCATTTTTTGAGATGCAACCCGCAATATTTTGGTTAAGACTTTTCATATGGGTAGCTACCCCCCTGGAGTGCCTACACTACGTAGTAGGCAGTTTTCTGGGGTCAGAATGACCCTAGGACTTACCGTTTTCGAGATATAAGCGATTTTTAGTTTTTTGGCAACACTTTCTTGCGATATATACATGTAATAGTTTTATATTTTGAGTTAGCGGTACTTTCTGGTATATATACATGTAATGGTTTTATATAATGGTTTGGCGGTACTTGCTTGCGAAATATACATTGCCATAGGTTGGTAACACATCGTAGCGTGACGTAATATATACATATAATAATTTTAGATAGTTTGACATAATATATATACATATATATATATATATATATACATATAATAATTTAGGTTTATAGGTAGCGTTTAGAGTGGCAACACTGGCTAAGTGAGGTTAGATAGCCACTTACCTTTCTGGTGATGGTATATTATACGCTATTATGGTACATATATGATTATACACTGTAGTATTATATATGGTACATATAATTATATATGATACATATAATTACGTATGGTACATTAGCTCTGCTAAGTTGGTAACACTTTGGAGGGAAGAAAAGTGAGGTTAGGTTTGGCGCCAATTTTTTTTTGGCGCGCAAATTTGGCGGGAACGCCACCATGGGCGCCGCCATCTTGAATCACGTGACCTAATTAGACCAATCAGAAGCCAGATTTTAAGCCCATAAGCCCCCATGTTAAGACCCATCTCTCGCCTAGACTACTCTTATCGATTAAAAATAAAATAATTAAAACGTAATAAGTATGAATGTAAGTTATCTGTAATACCCTTGACAAAACAATTAATGACCCTTTTGGGAGGAACATGCTGCAGCACACTGGGATTATTGCGTGAAATTCAAGAAATTATTTCCATAAAAGCCTACTTTGGATGGTAATTTTTTTGCTCCTACAGCAACAAAGATTTTAAGAACCGACCTTTCCAAGCATACTAAATTTAATCATAAAATAATCCCTACAAAAATTATTCTTAAATCACTTTGGTTGATGTATGTTTGTTTTAGTTTTTGAGTATTAATTTTTTTACATTTATAAATATTAAATCAACTAAGGTTTTAGTCTTAAACGCCATTATATTTATTTTTCGATTACGGCTCATTAATATCTTACAAAACAGACTCGCCAGAAAAACCCCATTAGTTTTGAGTTGCAAGAAATTGGTATTTTGGTAAATGTTTTTTAAAGTAATATTTCATACTTATTAAGAAAAGAAGTTTTGTAACGTTTATGAAAATTTCATAAATATGTTTAAATCTAATTTACTGGGAATATTACTAAAAAAAATTTTGAGTACATATTTAATCATAAAGGCATATTTAGCGAATTTTCCCTACAAGAAAGAAGCTATTTCCGGATGTGCCATAGTGGTATAAAGAGGGTTTAATGTGGGTTTTAAATTTTCCAAAAATCTTTTTTATTTTGTGTCCTAATATAAAAAAAACGCTGAATTATGGTTACAGCCATTTTATAGATCTTAAAAAGATTCCTATTTTTAATCATTAAACTAGGTTAAGTGGTTGTAGAGAAAAGTAAAAACACGCTTCCATAACATTTCCTATGTTAATCTAACGGAAAAAGGTTTTAAGATTTTAATCAGATAATTTTACTAAAAGTCCACATTTATTTGTACTAATAAATTCAGCTCTACAAAACAATTATTTCGGTGTTTTAATTGTTGTTCTACGTCCAACAATTAAGAAGATATTCAAAGTGCTAAACACAGTACGTTGTCCAATGTTATCATTATGGAGAATAAATAAAATTTGATATCTCAATTGTTTATGAATGTAGCAGCAAACCTACAAACTCAGTCCCAATGTTATTCATTTGGAGAATAAGTCAAGTTTTATATCTCTCTTAGTTATGAACCTAAATTAATTAGACTTGGTATGTAGCTTCACCTGGTTGAGTTATGATGATAACTGCAAAAATACACATTTCTTATATTCCTTGTGCCCGTAAACCTGCGTTCTTAGTCCTGATGTTATTCTTATGAAGAATAAATAAAAATTATGTATACATATCACTTATTTATGATTGCATTTTTGTGAAACTTGGTAATAGTGGCTCTATATAATAGAGAGACACATATATTTGAATCTGAAATTCGCTGAGTACGCAGGTTTGCTGCAACAGGGGTTTTATTACATATAACATTATTCATGATTGTAGCCATTAAATAGTAATATATAATAATGTTTCTTATAATATTTAATTAAATAATAAAAAATACGCAACATCATAAAATCACATTTCATCTAGGTTCGACTTATACGAACTATAATATTTCTTGATTAGGAACTCCCGTTGCATTTTACTATTTTTACCTACGACTACTCTTATTTGACTAAAATATTTAACTAACGGCGATTACATTAATTTTGTTTAGCTTAATCTATTTTTCTATGTCTAAAAGTAATACTTCTTCATTACCCGTTTTTCTTTTGTCGATGTCTGTCATGAGTTTATGTTATGTATTTCAAGTCATAATTGAGTTATTTTCACTTAAAATACTGGATTGTGATTACTTATTATTATTTGTTGTTGTTCTGGATGTAAGCGGCAAAGACTTTGATGTTTGTTAACTTAAAAACCCACTTAGTGTTTAAATTGCAGGAGTTATAGCAGTATTTAATTTAAACTAAAAGCTGTGATTAATATTTAAAAAAACACATGTTGATCCGGTTTATTTATACATTTTAAAAAATGTATACAATTTATATTATTTAAAACTGTATTCAAGTTCATAATATTAAAAATACGTTTTTGTTGTGTACCATTATGTTTAGAACCAACTAATTTTAGCTATAAAAATAGATATATACTAGAAAAATAAGGTTCAACCTAATAAACACACAAAATTCGAGCAAAAATATGTTTTCTGGAAATAATTATTACCTGGAATTCCTTGACCAAATACCAAGATTTTAATTTTGAGTATAAGTAAACTTTTGTTACCAAATTTGAATTTTCTCTACATATTTTACAGATATGTGCGTTATATCGTCTTATAAAATAACTCATAAAAAGTATAATTAATTGTTAACCACGTAGTATGTGGTGGGCAAATTATGGTATTCTCGGGAAGGCGATAATGACGTAACGACAAGTTGAAACGGAACGACCAGAACCACCCAATCATCAACCGATTGTTTGTTTTATCGAATGAACTTTCAATTACGATTGTTTTTGTTTTGTGGTGGAATAGCATAAATGGTGGTTCGATTAAAATTAAAGCAGATATAAGTTAAAACAAACAACTAGGTTGCAGTTCACGACAAAATTATAGTAACCTAACATAACCTAACTCCGCAGAGCGCTGTATGGTGGCTGTTCGTTGTGCCACATAATTACAAATAAAGGGATTAGTATAAATAAATAAAAGTCAAACCTACAGTGGCTGTTCGTTGTGCAACATAATTACAAATAAAGGGATTAGTATAAATAAATAAAAGTCAAACCTAAAAAAGTTAACAACAAAAGTGAGATTTAACCCCAACAAATTAAAGTAATCTTTAAAAAACATATCAGATTTCAAAAAGTAAACATCAAAAGTGAGATTTGAACACGGGATCGCACGATTAGTGAATCTGACGCCGTACCCACTGGAATACCGAGGCCTGTCGCATTAGACGAAAGTTACAATAGATAAGGCAGTGAGCAACGATTCATTCGATAAAACAATACCCCCGTCGCAGCAAACCTGCATACTCAGCGAATTTCCAATGAATAACACATAACATAACATAACACATTAAAACACTTAACAGGATTCATAAGAAATGTATTCACAAACAAGCGATATTTAAAATATTATTCTCCATAAGAATAACATTGGGGATGAGTAGACAGGTTTGCTGCAACAAGGCACACAAAATAATGGGTTTTTATGCAAATATCAATAGAACTCATCTTAGTGAAGTCACATACCAAGTTTCATCCATATATATTCTTAATATAACATTTTAAGTATTTTCCATAAGAATAACATGGGGACCAAGTACCTAGGTTTGCTGTTACAGGAACCATAGGCGAAACATGTTTTTTTTGTGCAAACAACAATAAACCACAACCAGATCAAGCCATATACCAAATTTCGCCGGTTTATGTTCATAAACAAGCGAGATATACAATTTTCATTTTCTCCATAAGAATAACATTAGACAACGTACTGTGTTTAGAACTTTCAATATCTCGGTAACCAATTGACGTAGAGCAATGATGAAAATACCAAATTGTTGTTTTTTAAGCTGAATTTAATGGTGTAAATTAAAGTTTGATTTAAATTAAAATTACATGTGAAAACCCCAAAAAACACATTTTTGGGGTACAAAACCCCCCAAAAACCCCCCTTCGGATGGTGCGATTCATCTGGTTTTCGAACTCGTTCAAATAAATGGTACTTTACACATTTGTACCAAATTTCATTAAGATCGGACCTTTTTTACGAGAGTTATCGTGCTTACGGACACATATATATATATATATATATACAAGTTTGAACGAATGGTGTTTTTGGCATCTGGGGACCTCAAAATGAAAAGTTATCATGGTCTCGGGCTTAAGTCTTACCATGAGACCTACGGTAATAGCTTCTTCCCTATAGGGGAAATTCGCTAAAAACTATCGGTTGATGATTCGGTGGTTCTGGTAGTTCCGTTTCATCTTGTCGTGACGTCATTATCGCTTTCCCGAGACTACCATATTTCGCCCACCGTAGTATGTAGCAATTTTAATTGTTATGAATCATTAACAAAAAATATATATATAATTTGTTTTAACCTTATAGTTGTTTTAAAATTAGTTTTTGTAATCATAATTCTAGGATTACTAGTTCCACGTACAATATAAAAATACTTATTTGATAAATACAGGGTTGTTTTCCCGCTTATTAATGCAAGGTATTTTCTTCTCTTTAGTTGCTGCTCCTATTGTAAAATTTACTATCGTATAAAACAAGGCAGAATCCAGTTCAATATGTTTGAACCCAAATGGTTAGCTGAACACTTTTGCAACAGATTTGATCCTTTTATGTGAAAAATATTCAAATTATTTTATATTTCACATTAAATATTTTTTGCTGGATGTATCTTTTAGTTTATTTTTCTAGTAAATTTAAATTTTAAATATTTATTTGTTGCTATGTTACTGTCCAAACGAGTTTAAACATTTTAAAACTTTGCTATATTTAAATAAAATAATCCTAAACATGACTACATAGACCAGTTTACAATATAGTATTTTGTAGACAGTTTGGTCATCTTTCAAACAGCATCGGTTGTACATCCGGAAATCAGACATTGTCAACAACTTTATTTTAAGGCCTTTTTCATACAACATATCGAAAAATCATAAATGCCCCTGTGTTATAAGGTAGGATATTGAAAATTACTAGTTTCTATTCGTTCATTCCGAATTTCAGAAATATCAAATTTCAAATTTCATTTATCAAATTAATTAGGTGAACCTTTTAAGGTACGAACAATTACAAATTGAAGGCTGTCACTTTCCTAAATTACAGCTAATTAGAAGTAAAAAAATAAAAATAAAAATCTAAATCATGTACAATCAATTGTGCAAATCTTATCAGTACACAGATTTATTGTTAACTATTTTTCATTTTTAAAAAATTTTTCACTGGCCTAAATCCTGACAAGCAAATAATGGTGGTTTAGAAGGTGAATATATCAACCTTACTGATTACCTTCAGGTTGGTCACTGGAGACGCTAAATAACCGAATGGTTCACTTCTCCAGAGACAAAATAGGATATCGGCTCAAACATTATAATATTGCTATACAAATATATCATGTAAAACATACACATACATAGTATGTTTTTATTGAAGTTAAGCTTCGAGTGTTGTTTTTTGTACCAAATCCAAATGTTGTTAAATTAATTGTATATCTTATATGTCTAATACGTGTTCATTAACAACTGGTAATTTTTACACAAAGTATATATAGATGCTCAGGATGTATATATGTTCTGGATTTATATAATGCGGTTTTGAAAATCTACCTAACAAGAGGGTGGTTCATCACATTTTCACCCCACCAATTAAAATCGTATGTTTTTATTTTAATTTGATTTTGAATATTTATCTTTTCTTATCCTTTTTTTCTCACCTGATATATTTTGTTTCAATTTTATTGTTACTTATTTTACAATAACAAACCCAATCCTCAATTTTTGTTTGGAACCAGCAAATAATCACTCTCAGTTCAATTGTGTTACATGAACTTACCTTCATAAATATAATTTCCCCTCTTTGTCAATTATCAAAATGATAATGCATGTATCACTATCCCACTTTATACTAATTGTTTTTTAATGACAAGCTGGTTAAAACCCCAACCTATATACTTGTTATAAATTAAGTGACATAATCTATAACCCTGGACCCTTCAGATCTTCTAGACCTTTTAGAACGACTAGATCTTCAAGACCTGCCAGACCTCATCCCATCCCGTAACTCCCTTGATCTCTACATGCCTCATCCAAAGTAGTGACTTAAGGTCAGAACTGTCACCCAATTTGGTGAGTGAATAAGTTATTAATATAAACTTCTTTTGAACATTTTCCTTTCCTTTGTTTAATTATAAATACCCTAATATTTGTGATCAGTGCCCTAAAACAATTGGCACAACATGGCTCCCTTGCTATGTCAATAACCAGCCTGTCAGTCTTTACTTATCTAAGTTTTCCTTTACGTAAAATAATTTTGTTATAAGTTATAATTTGTAAATTTTTCATTAATTTTCCCCTTTATGGGTGGGCCTTCGCCTATCTTTTTTATCTTTCCTATTGACATCCAGCCCAAACAATAGAATTTTTTTTCATTGTTTCTGAAGGTTTGTAACTATTTATTTAAACTCAATACTTAAATAATAAAAGTACAGTCAAAATATATTTAGTACATAAAATAGTTTTTTTTTGTTCCGATAATGAATGTTTTAACTAAAGACAACTTCTCTCTTTTTATTATCTTTTGATAAATGGAATCAAAAGTCTGTAAAATGTATTTTTATTAATAATCTTAACTGATAAGGTCAATAAATAAAATATTTGTATTTACTAGTTTAACCAAACAATAAATATTTTAAATTATACCTAGGTCAACATAGATAAATGTGTATTTATATTTAAATTGCTAGTTTTAAAATTCATGTAATCTAATGGGAAATTCGCCGTTCCAAATCTCTCATCAATAGTTCAATATCGCATATCAAACTGTTTATTATTATTTTTACATGTTTGACAGTTTATAGTGTAGTTAAAATTACCTCAGGACTTTACTGTAAGGATTTAAATAATTCGATTATCTTCAGGCTATGATTTTATTTAGTATGGTGAATATATAAGCAGGTGTATGTTATTCGAAACAGTTTATCATCAGTTTCTCCACAAAATGCAGCACAAAAAATCTATTGAAATAATTATACATTTTAGTAATAATAAAACAATGATATGTCCATAGGAGTTTAACAATAAGTTTGCAATTCTAATGATTACTAATAGTAGTTATAAAAGTACATCCATCTATATATTTAGTACTAAGCAACTATTGTTTTATTAACGAATGTGCTTATACATTTAGATAGGTATTATAGGCAAAATAGCAGAGAAATTATTTTATGAGTAAAACAAATAACTATAACAAGACAAACACATTCTGCATCTTAAAAGAGGAGCCGTAGTATTGGTTTCATAACTTATTTAAAACTAAAATAATTGCCAATTTTAATTTGTCTATGTCCATGTAGCAATAGCGTTTTTTCTACGAATTTGTTCTCCAGCAATGCTTGCAACGTCAGACGAACTCACAAACTATGGCAAAAACGAGTTATATATGTTATTTATTATTATATAACACGTTCACGTCATCTCATGAGACAGTTATCGTGTAAACACGCCTTATGAGCATAGTGTTGTGGTGAGGGCGGCCCACGATACATGGACCCGTCTCAGGAGAGGTCTGAATAACACGGTAGGCCGACACTCCACCACCACCGCCACTGACCAAACCAAACTCCTCTATTGATTCTTAAGATATGTTGCTTGATTAAACATTTTTGGTAAACGTTCACCAATGTATTACATAAACTTTTGTCATAACAAATCGGTGAATATATTATCAGCGTTATAATCCATTTTAAATAACAGGATGGTTTAGAGCAAGTATTTTTTTTGTAATATTAAGTGTATCGTATTTTTGTGTTATACTAATGGTACTCATTTTGCCCTATATCACTATAACAAAATATAATCCTATGTTGTAGATTTATTTTTCAATCTACGTATATACTGCATATCATCTACAGGTATATAATCAATTTAAAATTGTATTTATTCCTTAATTAATTCATTTATGCATTTATTTATTTACGGTTTAGATTATTAGTAGATTCTATGATTGAAACAATATTTATGTAGTAGTAAATAAAATTGTGTTTAGTTATTCTAATTTTAAAAGTAATAAATAAATCTTTATTTGTTTTAGGTAACAGTCATAAGATTTTCATGTCCAGCTCAGTAAGTAAAGTAAAGCCCTCGACGGCTCTCTGACTGGTCTATACTTGTACAGAGGTCGACATTGGGTACAGCAAAATGAAGCTGTCACAGTATTGGTAAGTCTTTTGGCTATCCAGTGTGACAACTTCCCTTCCTTGGTTCCTCCTTGTCTCTTCTGGGGGCCTGACTCCCAGTTGAGCCTGGATACCCAGTCTAGTCCAAGTCCTTGGAGGGAGTAGTGGATCTTCCTTGCAGCCTGGGACGGGTGCCTGGGAGGAAGGGCCCTTACCCGACGGTCTTCGGTCTGCCAGGCTGGGGGACGAACTGTCCTGGGGCCACCCGACACCTGAGAGGTTGGAGGCTCTGTGCGATGGCGGTCCCTGTCTGGTGGACTTAGGGGGACGTCGGGTTAGAGGGCGAATCGTCCTGGGGTGTTGTCACCCACAGAGCCCGGGAGCTTGGTAAGGATCTCTCTCCCTTTCTGGAGCGAGGTAGATTGACCCCATCCTACCACCTTTCCCATCCATCTTTTCCCTCTTTCCGGTGGCTGTACAATATCCCAAGGGAGACGTGCCTAGCCGGCTTTGCTGGGGCCTCCTAATCCCCCAATAAACAAACAAACAAACAAACAAACAAGTAAAGTAAACTAAAGATAAAATAGAAGGAATAATACTAAAGTACATGTTTATAAAATTAAATTTACTACTTTATAACTGTATTAAAATTATTAGTAAATACGTTTACAGCGTTTTGTTACTGTTATCGTTTCCGAAAAGGCTTCCGAAGATCATCAAATTTTTTTACCAAGTTTCACGAATACAAGTGTAACTAATAAATTAAATATTTATCAGGAATAAATAAAATAATACTTGATTACATTTTTAAATACCTGCCATAGTACCTGTAACCTTTTAAACATTTATATAGCTTTTCTCACACCGGGATTCCTCGCTTGCACTAGGGATTGGGATTGTTGTGGCTCGTGGTGCACTGCACTCGGTGCATACTAATGCTGCTGGTATAAACGTTATCAGTAGAGCCAGATTACTCGGGGGCTCTGCGGGTCACCAGTGGGACATGAATAACTCACCCCTGACGTTCTCAGCTGAACATAAACCACCTTCACTATAAGTGTGGTACGTGGTGGGATCTGAAGACAGCTCGATCGAGTTGTACAAACGGGTAAACGATTATTGAATACGGGTATAGCTAAACATGACTCATAAATATATACTTATGAGTCTGGAATAATATTTATAAACACCTTTTTACAACAGAATGTTAAATACTATTATTTGATGAATTATTTGTGGTTTTAATCTGACTCTATTTTCTGACTGTCGTGTGTCATTAAAAATTAATTTTTCTACCGCTGTAACCGGTTATAAATTCACTACAGTAAAATATGAAATAGCTGATACCATATGTTTCAATTTTAGTTCATTGTAATCACAGTTTCAATTTGAAAAACCTAGTTGTTAAGGAAATAGTAAGATTACGACTTTTTGAACTGATTATTTCTTATCCCATTCAACACTAAAATGTAGGTAAGGACTTTCCAATAACTTCGCAAAGCCCAAATAATTTGTTAACCGATCAATCCGTCGTTGAAGCCACGTGAATGAAACTTGTGTCAATTAAATTTGTGAAAGCCAGTGATTTGAGATGTGGTACCTACAAAACAGTTATTAGAAACGGGACTTTGATACTTTCAACAGACATGGGTGAAAGGTTTACTATAAAAAACAAACCAAACTAATTAATCTATTTCATTTCATAAATTAATCTGGACGTTTACAAACATTTATCTGCTGGTTTCATTAACCCGTTCAAAGTGGTGTTAGCCTAATTAAAACTATATTTGAAAATGTCAAATCAGGTGCTTTAATCTAGGAGTCAGGAAATAAATACCACTCGACAGTCAAAATCAGTTGATGGTTATAATTTCACTAAACCAAGACTAGTATTGGTTTGTTGTCTTCAGAAAAGTTAACCTCAAATTTATTAGATTGGTCTTTATCCCATGTCTTCATAATGTCTATTTTTACCTTTGTGTGACTCTCTATTTTGTTGTCTGTGCACAATTGTACATTTCAGACCTTCCAATGGACCAATGATTGTTTCCGTACTGCATCCGAAAACATTGTAAGCATGTACCGAAACAAATGACGGAATTGATTTTTATAACTGAATGACAGCAACTAATTAAGATACTGACGGCAAATATAACAAGGAATAAATAGATTTGAAACCATGCGAAAATAACAAAACACCATTTAAACGCTTTTAAAGGTTACGTTAGAGAGACTCTTAGCAAAACAAACGGCTCTCCGAGGACACTTAAGCCGTTATAGTGAGATTGCTGGGTAAGATTAAGAAGAGGTTTTTATTAAACTTTCTTCAAAAGGTTAAATTTTACTCTTTATTTAAATATATGATTCACATTATAAACGATGTATTTGATATTGAATTAGATTTAAGGTTTCTTAACCACATACCTTTTGTTTTTAATAATTTAACACCTTAGTCAATGTCGTTTCCTAAATTTAAAATTATACTGTTATTATTCCCCTGTTCATATTTCATATTCATAATTCCATATAAGTCAATGAGAATCAGTGTTTATATACAGAGTGTCCCACAAGAGTACTACACAAATGGAGGATTTGGTAAAACTAGTCAAAAGGAGACAATACTTCAAATAAACATTCTTTCTAAATCGCTTAGTTTTCCATCTGTCTGCCTGTAAGTGATTTTTAACCAGTGCGACATATCTGAGGAACCACTTTAGGTCTAATTTGAAACTTGTATGTATATTATACTGGCATGTATATTATTCTAGTTTTAGGGATTGTGGGTAGAGCTATACGGAACTCCGTAGGATGTATAATCAATGGTAGAACCCAATAAAATTTAGTCTAGAAGCAAACCCCCCTCCGCTCCTTAAGAATTTCTTTCAAAAGCCTTTTGAAGTTGGTTCAGGTATATATATATACATAAATATCTGTATTATCTAAAAAATCAGCTACCAATCTATAGTTGTTAAGTTTTATAATATTGAAATATTTGATATACAAAAATCTACAAATTAAATTTGTACATATTACACAACGTTACATACTTTAACTCTTTAATGTTGTATTTTTGTGTGTTATATATTTTACTTGATTTATATGCCCAGCCTACTTGGCCAGAAAAAGAGTAAATACATAAGTGACCAGAGAATGGTGTGGGATCTCGAAAAATCTCGTTAAAACTTAAGCTTGTGGTTTCCATGTCCAAGTGTGAGTCGCTGGTACTCCGGAACCGTGGCAGTGGTCCTGTCACGGTTCAAATCCCAGCCCTGGCTTGTACATTTTATCAGTCCGGTTCAACACTCACTCACGCTTTGGTTGATTCGTTCCACGCACAGATGTAAAGACTATGAGGTCAAGAATATGTGGATGGGTAATGTAAGGTAAAAGCAGGCTGCCAAACTAAAAAAAAATAAAAAGTTCATAGGTTAAAAATTACAAATATAATTTTTTTACCATTAACCATATTTAGGTTTTACCACTTACGCTGTTTGAGTAAGCAGGAGGGAAATTTCTCTCCACCATTTGTTAAAAGTAGAAAGTTTCCGGAAGGAATATTTTCCTCGAACAATAAATGAAAGGAATTAGAAAATTTATTGGAGGCAGAAAAGATAAATTCGTATTCCTCAAACTGATAATCGAATTCCAGTGACGCTAATTAATTAGTAATTTATGTTTTATGTTTATGTTTTTATGTTTTAATGCATTATCAGGGTAACGTTTTAAATATTAAATGATAAACTAATATAAGAAAAATACTTCTTTCAATATATGGTATCAGGAAACTGACACATAGTTTCTCCCAGCTTTAATGAATAAATTGTTTTTATTTACTAACTATAGAATATAAAGTATGGTATAAAGCACAGAAAATAAACTGAACAATTTTTAGACTCATATTTTTTAATATCATCTTTTTATTAATGCTAACTTGACCTGCATATTAAATTTAAATTAAATTAATCATTAAATAAGAGATAAATTGTGATTCTTGTACTCCCCTTAAGAATAACATTGGACAACGAACTTTGTTTAACGCTAAATGAAAGTTTAAACATTTTCTCCGGAACCAGTAATCGTAGAATAGTAACTCAAGGTAGTAATTTTTTTAGTTTTTTTAGCTTTCTTTAATGGTGTTACGTAAATTTAATTTAGCTCTTAAAATATTTTAAGGAAAAATATAAATAAACTGAATTTTTGACAGTTTAAGCTCTGTAATTTCTGACCCCAAATTATCCCAGAAATACGGGTGGTGTAATTTCGTTGGAAACCTAAAGCTTTACAAACTACTAGAAATTATTTTAAATCATTTTGAGTTTTAGGATTTGTTACGCTTTTTGGCGGTTTTTGGGAGATAATTAATTACCTTTAAAAATATAAAAATATAAAAAATTAAAAAATCCCCTGGAAATATTGTGGATTAGTACCTACATACAAACTTTCATCAAAATCGGTCGACTGGTGTTGTCTCTAGCTCTGTACACATCCAGACAGACAGACAGACACAACAACACAACAACATCACTCAAATATAACTTTTTTGGATTTAGGGATCACCTAAACGAATATTTCCACTAACTACTCAAATTCGAAGGTTTTGACAAAAACAATACTTTCACCATATACTATGTATATGCATAGGGGGGAGAAAGTAAAAAGGGGATTTTGTACCACAAACATATGTTTTTTTGTTTCCTATAATTCTGTAAACATTTTAATTGTTTCCCATTGCATTCAGATAACGAAAATAACAATGTAATAAGTAAATCAGTTACTATTATATTAAAAGTACTAAACACAGTATGTTGTTATATTATGGAGGATAAGAACTATTTTATATCTCACTAATTATTATACATGGCTTTGTGGATCTGATTTATTTAACTCTGCATAAAATCCATATACTTTTTGGTCCCCGTGTTAACAAACATGAATAGTCAGCTCTAATTGGGGAACGAAGTGAGTTATTGGATAGGTTTAGCAAGTATAGATGCCTTTCGCGTGTGGTGTGCGTTTGAAGACTCAATTTCGGAGAAAAATTTGTATTAAGATGTTTAAGAAGGTATTTGTAACATGCAAATAACGTGGTAAAACAAAATCTGAATTTTATTTTATTTTTTTATAAATATTCAAACTATTCTAAAGTTGGTTATTCAGTAGCTGCATAATTTGTTTACGTCAAAGCTAAACTGACTACGGTTGGCTTAAAAATGGTTTAGCTTTGATAAGTTTTCGTTTATAAAATACAAAATAAGTAAACACTGTGATTTAAAACAACGGATCAGGTTAATTTTGTTTTAAATAAAAGGTATTAATGGGTATTTTTAACTAATTTTAAATATGAGCATTTTAAACATATCGTCGGGTTGTCAGGTTTTAAACAATATTTAGTATTATTCATAGATGTTTTTGCCCCTAAAAAAGTTGCCTTAAAAGCTAGAATTTTTTATAATTTTGTATCTGCGAAGGTAAATATCTCATAAATATTCACTGCTATCTGTGCTAGGCTATGTGTTTATTGTGTTAAGCATTTTTCGTGAATAGAATTGTAAAACAACCCTTTACGCAATAAAATAATTATAGAACTTTTAATTCATAAGTTTTGTATGTGTTCACATTTTGTCTTTTGTTGTGAAATATTGTATAATTACTTTCTTCACAAACTAGTTTTCTAAACCTGTTAAGACTCAAAAACCTAGTGATGTACGTTTTGTCTTATCTAAATAACTATAATATGTATTTATTGGTGTTATTTATTTGTAATGTAAGAAATAGAAACCTCAATTCGATAAAAATATTTCTAAAAACCTTTTAAACAAACAACTAGGAGATTTTCTTTACCACAAAATTTCACTGGTGCAACGAATTACGGATTGGTTAGTATTTTTGATGTATTTTTTGAAACTGATACAAGTAAAGATAGTTCCAGTAACTCTAAATCAGTACAACAACGACAAATTATTATTAAAAAAGTATACTATGGGTTATTCATCGGTGGTGGTTCCAAGCTGCCAAATTCCGAGAGCATAAAATCAAACACATATTACATATTTACAGGTGCTGTTTTACTAATTTAAGCTTTTGTTTATACATTATATGTTTAAATGTGTTTTTTATTGAAATTTGTGCAGTGATTCCCAATATTGAGGATGCTTATAAAAATATTGTTATGTACAGGTAAAATGATTTTAATACATAGACCACTAAGGAATAAGGACAGACATGTAATATCCATTGAACAATGATACTAATTATGTCAATTATGTGCTTAAACTAAATTTTACATCTTATAATTTTTTTTGTATATTGTAAACTTCAGGGTTTGTTTGAGTTATGATTATAGAATAAGCAGGTCTTATATATTTTCAATTTCAAAACCAGTTTTGTGTAAGTAAATGTCATTAAATTTGAGTGAAAGAATTTCTGAAATTATTAAATATAAGTTCTTCAATTAGTTATGGGGTTATCAGTACTACTATTTATTAAAGTTCTTAGGATAACATTTTAAGAGCATTAACACATAGACTTGCATTGTGAAATTCAATTGTAGTACTATACTACGACTTTAATTAATAGAATCCGTCTTAACAGATAGTTGTTAAACTGAGCTAGATACAACGGTAGTGGAGGTCAAACGAGGCTTTAGTGGTGATCAGTGAGATCGCCCTAATGGACGACTAAGATTTATCCCCACACAGATCCCTGCAGATCCACCGTGTGATTCCAGAATCAAATAACGAGTGACTACTAAACCATTTGCTACTGTCGAATAACCTAAGAAAACCCCAGTAGTTAAAACTGACGGGTAAAATAAAAGAAATTTAATCAAATATAAGTCATTGGCCTAAAGTTTTAGCTAACGTAAATATACTTACATAAAAATATACTTATAATTCCTTCAAAAATAAAAAAATGTCAGTACCGGTGAAATGCAAAATAATATAAACACTATTTGGCGTGGATAATAAAAGTGCTAGGAACCTTACGAGTATAAATAGTATACTATAGTATACGAGTATGAGAAACTGTAATTACATGTAATATTAATATATTACATATTACTATAACGATTCGTCATATGTTTCTCTTGTTTATATAATTTATAAATTATATTTCCGAAACCCACAAATATAATAGCACCTTTGCTTTTTTTTTAGTATACAAATGACAAAAACTCTTTCATGGAGTTTACAATAATATTAAGAGTCTAATGGCCCCAGGAGGTGCTCTGCATCTTATAATACAGGATTTAATCTTCCTTACTTGCAAAATAAACGTAAAGAGTTTTGTTAATGATTTATAAACATTATTCCATCAGGTTTTTGAATATACCTACAGCATAGTTACTAAACATTTTTAACATGAGAATCATGATTCAATTGTCAAGTGGCTAGGATTCTACCAGAGAATACCAACTTTGGAATATGTCTGAGTTCCCTAATTACATCTTTCTCCTTCACACTGCAATGCGGGTGATCCTTTGTCCTCGATTCAAATGGCCTTTTAAACATTTATAGTAAAACTAGGTTTGGTTATTTTTTCATTCATTTACTATAGCATATGTACCAGTTTATTTGAGTTATTCAATAGATGATATTAAAATATAGTTTTCAAAAACTCGGATGACATTTTAATTTATATAAACTACATGTAAGACCTATATGCATAGTTAGATTTAACTTTTATAATTATTGTTTTGCGAAATATTATTAATAGATTTAAATATATTTTACAAAGTTATTATACAGCCTATATTTTAATTGTTCACATGGACAAAAACATTCTTCGAATTAAATTTGTTAAACATTTAATTTCTAATATAATTGGCAATCCCTTATATCAGTAGAGTTTTAATGCATTTATTTAAGTTTATTTAACTTATTCCTCGGATTACATTTTAATTCATATAAACTATATTTAATACCTATTCATGGTTGTATTTAACTTTTATTATTATTGTTTGACAATATTGTCAATAAATTTTAATATATTTCACAAATTTGTCCTATTAACTATATTTTTCAAATTTGCGTGTTAATAGGTAGACTTATAAAAAACATTAAATTTTTTAAACATTTATAATGAAGTTTTCAATCCCTGATATCAATATCGCTTACATTTTTTTTTATTATGAATACAAATATCTTTTGAATGTAATTGAAAATACTTAGCCGAAAAATAAATACAGACTAGTTAATTTATATTCGCCAAAGGCTGTTTAGTAAAAATTTAAACCTATAAAAAATCGTATTAATGCAGAAATGTATTAAAATCAGTGAAGTAATACCAATTTACACCAGTATTTAAATTCCCTCAGTGTGGGATTGGATCCCTAGGGTGCCTTATTGTACACATCAGGCTATATTTTACACTGGAGTAAGAGAAATGTCTTGGAGCTTAATCACTTGTCCTTCAAAATTCCTTATATCTATTTTACTTAATTTTAATCAAAATACATATCATCGTAATCTTAAGCGAATATAGAAAATGCAAAAATAAATTACGTTTATAAATAATCGTTAAACCTTTTTTTAAATACTTCATTAATGAGATATTAATTTGTACGATCTCACAATGTATGTGTCTTCCGTTAAAATATTTTAACGTGTATACGTAATATATACAGTTATACATCATAAAAAATACAAAATATTAAAGATTTGTAACATAACTGAATGAAACATTTTAAGATGTCGATACAAATATTTATTCTTAAGCTCCCTTTATTATTAAGCCCATAGTGAAATCAATATATCCCTTCCACCTTTAAACCTTTTTCTTGTATACACAATGTGCGATCTTAATGTATGAGGACTTTAAGAATGGTATTAATCACTAGTTTATAGTAGAACTGAACAGGATCTGTATTCTGTGTAGTATTATGTCTAATCAGACTTTACAAGACGTTTTAATAAACAATTTATCTGATTCGCTATTGAAACAAAATGTTTCGCAATAGGTTGTTAGTTTAATAGCATTAAACACATTTCATAACTCATTATTAATTTTTAGAGTGTTATTATTTTCAGCTCATCATTCTATCTGAACTTTTATTTTTTAAAGCTTTTACGTTATGAAATGGATAAGTTGTTAGTTAATGAATATTTAGCTTACAGTAAAAATGTAAGTAACTCAAAATCTTAACCAAGAACATTACTTGTTAGCTGTCATCTCATCTGTTGCTGGCTATTGCAGACCTGTAGAATACCCATTTCCCACCATTGCGGTCCAGGTACCTGACCGAGAGTCCGAAGAGATATGTGATTAACTCATCATCCAACTCTCACCTCTGAGACCAGCCATCCTTTGGTTCGATTTCTGTACTTGGGTTGCCTCTCTCTAAAATAATATAAGAAGATTTAAGCTCAATAAATGTATACCATATTTTTAGATTACATTTAAAATATTTGCATTTATGAAAGTGTATTAAATGTAAAACGCACCTTATAGATTGTAGCCTGAATTTGGCTCAGTATTAAGGTAGAGTATAAAATAGTTATGTATAACTACTTATTTACACAGATAAAGTAGTTTCCCTGTTGTTAAATCAATTTAAATAAATACAATTTCCAGATAAAATAGTTTTAACCCATTAACCTTAACGAGTACAGATTTGGTATACAAAATATGTCTATTTTCTATAGTTTTCCCTAACACTAAATAAATATTATGTTATCGTTTTAAGTAAACATCAATATAAGTGACAGTTCAGTTGATGTTATGAAGGATTATAGTTTCTCAAGAAATTTAATAAAGCTTAATAAGAAAAATATCTCAAAAATGACTTTTAAATTTATAAACCTATGAACACCTTTAGCATTTCAATCAATAATATACCAATTTTCTGATGATTAATTATTTATCTCTCTTCTTTCCAGGCAATTTCTGACGAATTATTTAAATATAAATTTAATCTCAATCTCATCCTTTGAATAATCTATAAAACTGTATGATAAAATACATAAGTGCCCATGCATTCAGCTTACCTTTGAAATATAATGAAACAAGGGATATTTACGCACTAGGGAAACATACGCTGCGTAAGATTTTTACCAGAATCAGTTATAACTTATAAAGATACAGATTTAATAATATTGTATAAGAGAAATTTACCTAAATGTAGCATTATATTTAAAAAATTAATAGCAATAAGTATGGATGCAGATACCACACTGCTAGGTACAGTAATACTATTGTTTATCAAGGGAAATAATTTATTTAATTTCTACACATAAATGGATAACAAAATCCATGAACAACATAAGAGATTTTTAAATTTGTATCCGCATATACATTTTGTTACAGAGTATATATTTAAGTTATTTAGATTATAGAGTTCATATCATTTTAGATTTATTCTAAATATTTATATGCGATGGAAGAAATTTTAGTGAACAAAGAAAGTCACTAATGGTCCCTTGTGGCAGCTTTAAGCTTCTGAGAGAAGGAGAGGCTTATTTACTTCCTTATTCATTCCGTATTACAATGTAGAGCTTCTTTATTAGCCAATGATTTAGTGAAATAAGGAATATCAGAAGTTACAATACGACTATTTATATAATGCTGAATTGTAGAAAATATTTTTTGGGCGGAAGATCATTATTTAGTATTAGTATCATAATAATTTGATAATTTCCTTATTTACTTTACCTTATGAATGTAAAAAGCATAAGTGAAGATGAGTTGTTGTATAGAAAATAGTATATGAAAATTGTTAGTTCAATTATACCACAAAATTAGTGAAATAATCAAATATATTCATGCTAATCGTTTTATATGCCTTAGTAATTTTTTTGTTGTGTATAACGATTGTGAATGACTTCATTTCCAACCCTACCAATGAGTTGTATGTTTGAAATATATCATACTAATGTATACTTGTAGTCTGGCTTCAACTGGACAAGCCCATGCTCACGGCAAGTAGATGTTGCCAGGGCGGCCAGTATACACCCGGGATTAGCCCCCTAGGGGCGCATAAATAACTCAATGCTAACGCCCCCACCGCAAGCTGGAAAATTTAATAACACTACTCGGACCGAAAGCTCAGATCATTTATAATAAACATGGAGCAGTTACTCTTTACACTTTAATGTTTACAAGGGTACTTGCCACTCGAAACCAAGCAAAGCTATATGTAAGGCCTCAGTCAGTGGGTACTGAATAAAGAATAAGAAAATATTTTAAAATATAAAAAATTAAATGAAATAAATGCTTTGCGTTTTAAATATAAGGAATTTCACTATCATACCTCAACTGATAATACGTAGGTCAATGTATGTTATATTTCTTTAAAAGGTTTATCATTCGGAATCAGTATTTTTGTATGTTTGGTGAAAAAGTTGTTTAAAAGTGGTGTAAATTTTAGGAAGGCAGTACAATTTGTATATTAAAATGACGACGCCCAATCATTGGAGCAGAAATCTCAGGTAAACTGTCCTAAGGATAGCATAAATAGAATGTTTCTGTAAATTATAAGACTAGAAGGAAAATTTCAAATCTTGTTTCTTCATCTTTGCCACAGTGAAAAGGTATGCGAAATAGAGATTACCTTATCTTATTATTATTTATATAGATTGTTTACTTTGAATCTGTAAAAACTATGATATACCCGTAATAGGTCAAGGGGAAATTGTTAACAAACCGTTTATATAATTTATTGTAGATTTGAAACATAAAATGAAATCATACGAGCAATTCCAGTTCCTTAAATTTGATCGAATATTTTATTTCCGGAATACCCAGCGTTGAATATAATTCTAATTATATAACATTAGAATGCTCAGTTGTATTATTTTATATCGCGATTTCACTCCAGAAGTTATCTTCAAACATCAGTTCTCGCTTCTGCACTGTCGTTTATTAGTATCAGTAGCTGTTAAACGTCCAATAAAATTTATTTAAATTTGTCTACATTATTACCATTGGAACTGTGAAAGCCCAGGGGGCGAGGCCCTAAAAGCGGATGTTTTAAAAACCCACAAAAGGCACATCTAGACGTTAAGTGCTTTTAAATAACATAAAATCATTCAAGGTCTATAACAGTTTCACCAGTAGCCTGTTGACACATTGGCTTACTTCTGAACTTAATGATTACCTTTAAACAGCAATTACAATATAACAGATAAATATTGTTATACCTTGAAATCCAAATCATTCAAAATAAATATTTTTATATGTCTAATAAAAATGATTTATAACAACAAAATGTTATTCCCATATTTAAATAACGTTATTTATAAGTTATTCACTATTAATTTATTAACTAACATTTGAGTCAATAAAAGATGAAATAAACCAATGGAAGGTGCATTGCAATAGGCGTAGATGTAGTTGCAACACTCGTAGCATGGAAATCAAACCCGGTTAATTTATACCGTCAAACATATTTGAGCGAAACTTAATGATAAATGTATAAGAATTATAGTAATTTACCTTTTCATAGCCTGGACACATTTTCACATAACTATAACTCATGATTGCCTTCACTATACCACACGTTCATATATATTATATAATTGATAATAATGTTTGATTTCAGCTCACTTCCGTTTGCATTTACTACATTAAATATTTATTATTTAGTTGAATAGTAATTCTATTATAATTTTGTTATCTCAATTAGGTTTAAAATACTATGAGATACTTATTAAACAAATAAAATGGTCATGATAAAATTTGGGGGTAACATTATGATGAAAAATAATATGACTGCATATTATTTGTAAGTGGTGTTATTTGTATAATGGATTATCTTAGAATTAGATTAACTTAGAATATATTATTGTTTTATCTTGGATTATAAATGAATTACTATGAATTTTATTTTTATCTTAGAGTTTTTTTAGTTGGAGTTTAACGTGTAGGTATCTCATATGCAAAAACTACTGTAACTCTCAATTTATAATTTATTACTAATTATTAGTAAAGCTCAAATAATATGAACAACATTATTCGCAAATCCCTATTTTACCAAACCATTAGCAACACGTATGGCAATTGTTTAGTCAAGTAAGAGTGTGTGATTTGTTACTGGTTTTCAAAGCGAGAGACTAAGTTGGGGCTTTACTGGTTGTCGAAAAGATCTCACTAAGGACAACTTGGACTACTTTTAAGATATAAACTTTAGATTTATCAAACAGCTGGTTGCAGCTGGATTTTAAACTGGCCACGATATCAATTTAGTATCTCTCAAAACTCAAGATATGCTGAAGCAAACAACAAGTTTTATAATATTCCATATTTTGTATAATAAAATGGTACAATTATTAGTATTATAATTAGTTTTTTTATTCTATTTTATTATCCCTAAATAATTAAATCAAACGTCAAATACATTTGTAAAGAGGATATTTTAATGATAAATGGATGGGTGCGTCGCCTATTTTAGCATTGCTATTGGCTGGTCACATGCATTATAGTAACAAGCAATCTAAGTATATGCCATACTAGGTGAGAGGGAAATCCCCAAAAAGACGCTTAGTTATCGAAATACTGACCTCTCGAGTACAACAAGCTAATTTATGGCTTAATTTGTTCGTAATATCAAATTGGACAGCTTTTTCATTTTTTTATGTAATTGGGGGAACATTGTACTTGTTATCAAAAAGTAGTATTTTATAATGTTTAAAATATTAAATTGTACGATTACCATGTTGAAACAACATTTTCTATCCATTATATTGTAATAAACTTTTTACAGATCGTAAACGTAATCATGTTAATTATATTTTACATATCTAACCTAAGTTAAACAATTAATAAATATCTACTAATATAGACAATGTTTCAAAATAAGTTATTTACAAAATCAAAAATTAAAACCATATCAAATTGAAAATAAAATATGAAATTCAATTAAATCAAATCAAATTTATCAGTGGGATTGATTCACCCAGTTTTGTACAAAGTTTCAATATTCTAACTTCAGTATAACCAAAATAGTGGTAATTTATAATTATTATGTAGTTAATTATAATTATTTTATGATTAAAACACAGATCAACTAAAATACGACAAGATTTTATATCTTCAATGGGGAGCCGTAATATTGGTTTCATAAACATGTTTAATAATAATAACTAATATATCAATTTGTTTATTTGTAAGGTCTTTCTCCGTCAATACTGGCATCGTCAGTCGAACTCACAAACGTGTTATATATTTCATTGTATATTATTTAACACGTTTAAGTTATCTCACGAGGCAGGTGTCGTGTAAAAACCCTTCGATATGCGCATAGTGTTGTGGTGAGGGCGACCCATGATGCAGTCCTGTCCCAGGAGAGGTCTGAATAACACAGTGGCCCACACTCCCCCACCACCGCTACTAACCAAACCAACCCCCTCTATTGTTTCTTAAGATATGTGCTTGATTAAATATGTTTGGTAAACGTTCACTAACGTATTACATAATCGTACAGTAATAACAAATTGGTCAATGTACTATCAGTGTGGTTATAATCCATTTTAAATAACAGGCTGGTTTTGAGCCAAATAGTTATAAGTATTATAATGTATATAGTATTTTTTCTTGGTACTAATAGTAATCCTTTGTCCATATCTCTAAAGTGTACAAAAATAATGCTACTTTGTATATTTATTTATAATCCATATATATTCTGCATATAATCTACGTATATTTTATACATTTTTAATTTCATTTATTCATTAATTAATTAATTTATGCATTTATTCGTTTACAATATTTATGTAGTAGTATAAACAAAATATATAATAATTTGTGTTTAGTTATTCCAATTTGTAATAGTAATAAATAAATCTTCCTTTGTTTTAGGTAACATTTATACGACGTTTTGTCCAGCTCAGTAAGTAAAGTAAACTAATGAGAAAATAGAAGGAATAATATTAAAGTGCATGTTTATACGATTACATATACTACTTTAAACTATAGTAAAATAGTTAGTAAATATGTTTACAGCGTTTTGTTAATGTTATCATTTCCGAAAAGGCTTCCGAAGATGAATCAACACATTTTTCCTTGCCGAGTTTTACGAATGAAAGTGTTACTAATTATTAATGAAATATGTATCGACAATAAATAAATAAAATAATTCTTGATTACATTTGCAAATACTCGCTATAGTACCAGTAACCTTTTAAACATTAATATAACTTTTCTCACACCGAGATTCCTCACTTGCCCTAGGGATATGGATTGTTTTGGCTCGTGGTTCACTGCACTCGGTGCATACTAATGCTGCTGGTATAAACGTTATCAGTAGAGCCAGATTACTCGGGGGCTCTGCGGGCCACTAGGGGGACATGAATAACTCACCCCTGACGTTCTCAGCTGAACATAAACCACCTTCACTATAAATGTGGTACGTGGTGGGATCTGAAGACGGCTCGATCGAGTTGTACAAACGGTTAAACGATTATTTAGTCCAGGTATAGCTAAAGATGACTCATAAATATATACTTATGAGTCTGGAATAATATTTATAAACACATTTTAACAACAGAATGTTAAATAATATTATTTGATGAATCATTAGTAGTTTTAATCCGGCTATATTTTCTGACTTTCGCGTGTCATTAAAATTTAATTTTTTTCCACTGAAACCAGTTATAAATTCACTATAATAAATTATGAAATAGCTGATACCATATGTTTTAATTTTATTTAATTGTAATCACATTTTCAGTTTCACAAACCCAATTTTTAAGGAAATAGTAGATAAATAATGGTTATGACTTTTTGAGCGGATGTTAGTTAATTCTTATTTCATTCAACGCCAAAATGTAGATAAGGACTTTCCAATCACCTCACAAAGTCCGAACCATTTTTTAACCAATAAATCCTTCATTGAAGCCACGCGAATGAAACTTGTGTCGATTAAACTTGAGACAGCCAGTGACTTGAGATGCGGTACCAGAAAACAGTTATTAGAAACGGGACTTTGTTACTTTCAACAGACATGGGTGAAAGGTTTACTATAAAAAACAAACCAAACTAATTAAATTGTTTAATTTCATAAATTTTGCTGGACGTTTACAAACATTTACCTGATGGTTTCATTAACCCGTTCAAAGTGGTGTAAGCCTAATTAAAACAATAATTAAAAATATCAAATCAGGTGCTTTAATCTAGGAGTCAGGAAATAAATATACCACTCGAAAATTAAAATCACTTGATAGTGGTAATTTCACTAAACCAAGACCAGTAATGGTTTGTTGTCTTCAGCAAAGTTGACCTCAAAGCTATTGGCTTGGTCTTTATCCCATGTCTTCATAATGTCTATGTTTACCTTTGTGTAACTCTCTGTTTTGTTGTCTGTGCACAATTTCAGCACATTTCAGACCTTCCAAAGGAATAATGAATGTTTCCGTACTGCATCCGAAAACATTGTAAGCATATACCGAAACAAATGACGGAATTGATTTTCATAACTAAATGACTGAAACTAATTAAGACACTTACGAAAAATATAATAAGAGTTTAAACTATTCGAAAATAACAAAACACCATTTACGCTATTAAAATTTTCGTTATAGAGACTCTTAGCAAAACAAACGGCTCTCCGAGGACACTTAAGCCGTTATAGTGAGATTGCTGCGTAAGATTAAGAAGAGGATTTTATTAAACGTTCTTCAGATGGTTAAATTTTGCTTTATACATAAATATTTATATATATATATATATGATTCAAAATATAAATGATATATTTGATATTGAATTAGATTGAAAATTTTGGTTTCTTAACCACACACCTAAAGTTCCTAGTAAGTTTCCACCTTAATCAATGTCGTATTCTAAATTTAAAATTTTAATGTTACTATGCCCCTGTTCATATTTCATATCCATAATTTCATATAAGTCAGTTTGTATATACAGAGTGTCCCACGAGAGTACTACATAAATGCAATATTTGGTAAAACTAGTTAAAAGGTTTAAAAAGTAAAATAAACAGTTGCTCTAAATCTCTTGGATTCCCGTGTGTCTGCCTGTGATTTGTAATCTGTGCAGCATATCTGCGGAACTACTTTAGGTCTGATTTAAACTTGGCATGTATACTATACTAGCTTAGGGCTGATTTATTTCGGTGTTTCTATCTTTAAACATTTAAAAATGGTGGTCATTAAAACTATTTCAAGCGTATTATTGTGAAAACAGTAAATTAATAGCATTTGATCAAAATATTAAAATAAATTGTAAATATTTAAACCAAATATATTGTATAGAGACTATAAAGATAACTTTATCCACAACTGAGAAATTGGAGTCTTAATAAGTAAAGTCGTCAATAGATCTGGTAGTTAACATAGAATTTTCATGATTTTACCAATAAAACTGAAATTGCTTAGGTGTGGGCAAGTGATCTTTACAGTATTTATGCCGTCTTTTTGGCTTAAAACTCCACATGTTATTATTATCCTGATAAATACTTAACCATTTTTTGTTTTCAAGATGCTTTAAACAGTTAAATAATCCCTTAGCAGCAAACCTGCATACTTAGAGAATTTCCAATGAATATATAACATAACACATTAAAACACTTAACAGGATTCATAAGAAATGTATTCACAAACAAGCGATATTTAAAATATTAATTATTCTCCATAAGAATAACATTGGGGATGAGTACGCAGGTTTGCTGCAACAAAGCACACAAAATAATGGGTTATTATGCAAATATCAATAGAACTCATCTTAGTGAAGTCACATACCAAGTTTCATCCATTTACATACATAAATAAGCGATATATAACATTTTAAGTATTTTCCATAAGAATAACATGGGTAACAAGTACCTAGGTTTGCAGCTACAGGAACCATAGGCGAAAAATTGTTTGTTTATGCAAACAACAATAAACCACAACAAGATCAAGCCATAAACCAAATTTCGCCAGTTTATGTTCATAAATAAGCGAGATATACAATTTTTATTTTTCTCCATAAGAATAACATTAGACAACGCACTTTCAATATCTCGGTAACCAATTGACGTAGAGGAATGATCAAAATACCAAATTGTTTGTCTCTTTAAGCTTAATTCAATGGTATGAATTAAAATTTGATTTAAATTAAAATTACATGTGAAAACCACAAAAAAGACATTTTTGGGGTACAAAACCCCCCTAAAACCCCCCTTCGGATGGTGCGATTCATCTGGTTTTCGAACTCGTTCAAATAAATGGTACTTTACACATTTGTACCAAATTTAATTAAGATCGGACCTTTTTTACGAGAGTTATCATGCTTACGGACACACATATATATACATACATATAAATAATATATATATATATATATATATATATATATATATATATATATACATATATAAAAATTTGGACAAATGGTGTTTTTGGCATCTGGGGACCTCAAAATTAAAAGTTATCATGGTCTCGGGCTTAAGTCTTACCATGAGACCTACGGTAATAGCTTCTTCCCTATAGGGAAAATTCGCTAAAACAGAGTATATCAATGTTAAAGGTCCGGTAAGTAAACAGGCAACCAGGGACAGAGTGAAAAATTCAATGTTGCAGAATTGGTAATAACAGTGGTCAGTGATTGCACGGGGACGTGGGGAAGTTTGATGAGCATTGCGTCCCCATTGACCTGCTTCCAAATCATACTGCATTGTAATTAACCCATTATAATAAAAGTATGAGCATTGATGATTGCTCTGTGCTACCGATATATATGTTTACAGTTCTTAATCAATTTAAAAAGTAATTGTAAAAGGTGTTAGTGTTAGATTTTCTAAATCTACTCCCCATCTTTTATAACTGGAAATAATCGTATATTAGAGTAAACCGCATTTTTATAAGGCGGAATGGGTGAGTATGAAGGTAAGTAATTTGTTGTGTATGAAGGTCATAGGAAAAACAACTGTTATGCTCGTGTCTCCCATGATACTTAGGCTCAGTGAACACCGTACTCGCAATCCCAAGAGGCTTGTATGTAACCCGGCTGCCCAACCACCCAGTGCCACAGGTCTGACCAATACCTTAAATCTTATCCATGAAAGTATCTAAATGCAAAATAAAATTCAACCATTTTTCAGAAATGTTCATCTAAATCCCATTTTTGGAGTCACTACAAAATCCTTTGCCACACATAGTGGTTTTAAGAGGGGAATCACCCTCTTATCCCCCCCCCAGGGTTATGGATTCATACTTTTTAATATCATCTGTTTATTAATGCTAAATTGACCTGCATGTAAAATTTCAATTAAATTAATCATTAAATAAGAGAGAAATTGTAATTCTTGTACTCCTCTTAAGAATAACATTGGACAACGTTCTGTGTTTACTGCTGAATGAAAGTTTCAATTTTCTCCGCAACCAGTAATCGTAGAATAATAATTAAAAATAGAAAATTGTTTAGTTTTCGTTAGCTTTTTTTAATGGTGATACATAAATCTTATGTATCACTAAAATGTGTTATGAAAAATTCAATAAACTGAATTTTGAACATTTTAAGCCCTGTAATTTCTGAGCCCAAATGTTTCCAGAAATACGGGTGTTGTTATTTTGTTAGAAACCTAATGCTGTACAAACCAATAAAGTTGTATTAAAATCGTTTTGAGCCGTTTATGAGAAATTTGGATTGTTCATGCTTTTCAGCGGTTTTTGGGGATAATTACCTTTAAAAATAACAAATTCAAAAAATGAAAAAGAAAACCTGGAGATATCGTGGATTACTTCCTACATACCAAATGCCATCTTAATCGGTCCTCTCATGTCGTCTCTAGCAATGTACACATCCAGACAGACGACAGACAGACACACAGACATCCCTCAAAAATCACTTCTTGGATTCAGGGAGCACCAAAACGAATATTTCCACTAACAACTAAAATTCGAAAGTTTTGACAAAAAAGATACTTTCTCCATATACTATGTATATGTATAAGGGGGAGAAAGTAAAAAGGGGGGTTTTGTACCAAAAAATATTTATTTTTTACCTATAATTCTGTAAACATTTTAATTGTTTTCCATTGCATTCAGATATCTAAAATAACAATTTAATAAATAACTAATATACCTATATTTTACTAATATATTAAAGGTACTAAACACAGTTTTTTTTATATTATGGAGGATAGGTACCGTTTTATATCTCACTTATTATTAAACTGGCTTTGTGGATGACATCTGATTTATTGAATTCTGCATGATAGCCATATACTTTGTGGTCCCCATGGTAACAAACCTGAATAGTGAGCTCTAATTGGGGAACAAAGTGAGTTATTGGATAGGTTTAGGAAGTATAGTGCCTTTCGCGTGTGGTGTGCGATTAAAAAAATCAATTTCGGGGAAAACTTTGTAATAAGACGTTTAAGAAGACATTTGTAACATCCAAGTAACGCCGTAAAACAAAATCTGTATTATTAATAAATGTTTTTAATAAATATTCAAACTATTCTAATGTTGGTTATTCAGTAGCCGCATAGTTTGTTTACGTTAAATCTAAACTGATTACGGTTGGCTTGAAAACGGTTTAGCTGGGATATGTTTTCGTTTATTAAATACAAAAATGTAAACACTGTTAATTAAAACAACGGAGCAGGTTAATTTTGTTCTAAATAAAATGTATTAATGGCTATTTTTAACTTATTTAAAATATGGTATTCGATAAAAAATATTTCTAAAAAACTTTAAAAAACAACTAGGACATTTTCTTTAACACGAAAATTTACTTGTGCAACGAATTACCACCAAAAGGTTGAACTTGGAATGATAACTAAGTTGATCTGTGATCCTAAATTTAAATTTTGTTGAATTTATATAAATTAGAAAGAAGAATGAATATCTATATTTAGGGTATGAACCTTTTATATTTTTTAAGACATGGTTTGATTAGTAGATTAACATCAAATTCATTGGTCAAAAGGTATTGTTGGTTTTAAACGTGTAAACCCAATAACAACGTGGTAAGCCACGTGACGTGTAGAATTGACTGTTCTGGTGTTTTCACCTTACATGGGAACAAAATTCCAGCCAGGAGGATTGTTGACATTGATAAGTTATATCATTTTACGTCTTTCCATCATTTAACATAATTTGGGAATTAGCATAATTATTCATATGCATCTTGCATAATTATTTAGAATTATTTTTGAATTCCATCGTTACTGTTGTATGTAGAATAAAACTGATTAACTGGTACGCGTATGCGTACTACTATATTCAACGTTTTATATCGGTAATAATTAATGACCAGTAATGTTAATGGAAATAAAAATTATATTCTATAAAATCAATGAATACATCCAGAAGAATAACTTTATAGGAATAACTTGCCCATTATAATCGGGTTCGTTACTCAGCAGGTTTATTTTGCGCGCTGGATAACTTTTCATTAATAAATTGCTTTTGTGATCTGCATCGTAGAACCACAAACAACGAATTTTAAGACTATGTCCAGGCATATTGGATGACTACCAACCCTAACCAAGCAAAGGATACAAACAGTTTACTCTGTCGTTTAGTTTTTGGCTGTTTTAATTTACATTTGTCATATTAATTATATTTTTATTTTATGAATTTATTGTTAAACCTGTGTAAGTGTATAACAAAATTACAATATGGTTTGTGCATATAAACAAATTTTTTACGTGTGTAACACAATCATAATAATTTTGTATACTCAAAAATAAAGAATTTGGATTCTTATTTTGATTTATTTTAAATTGATCTACTTAAAAAACAACATTTATCCTCTTGGGATTATCAGGGGTTTATAATTCGTGCTCCACTCTTTGTTCTGGTAGCATAGGTCACCGTATTGAAAATTGTAACTTTAACTGACATTAAAAAACCATTCTGATGTTAAACAATTGTTGTAATAGCAGCCACTGCATTATTGGAAGATTCCAAGATCCAGACACATAGCTAAGGCATGTAAAAAGAGAAATGAATACAAAGCAAACACATACAAACTGTAAAGATGTATTTTTTCTAATCAACTCTCATACTACTTAAATGAAACACTTTTAAATTTGGACAGTAATGACGATACAACATAAGCTGGTTTTATCAGTACAACATAAGCTTTAGTATCACAAAGGTAGAATCCAGATTACAAAATAATAAAAGTTGGACACTTGACTAAAACACTTATCATATAATCATACTGTCATTAAGGTTCCCACAACTATGGTGGAAGCACGGGATATATGAATTCATACGATACAGTTTATTATTACAATGGATTTGGTTCGTAATTATTTAGAAGTTATTTTGAATGCTTTTTACTAAAAATTATAATAAAGGTGCATTTAAATACTTAAGACCTAATCAACATTTTAATCAAAAATACATTGTAACAGGCAAATCTGTGTGTGGCTAGGTTATCTGATGTAATAATAATCGCCCAATAATTTGGTATTAATTAATGTTCAAAGGGAACACTAATTAGTACTACTATAAATCCTAATTACTAAACAATCCAAAACTATAAATTACATGAACCACTAGATTATACATGCATTTAAATATTGAACAATAAAACCAATATATCACTGAAAGAGATAATTATTTATGTTCTTCTGGTATCAAAATACATTATTTGTAACTTTAAACCATTTTACTCAAACCAAATGGACGAAACAAACTAGCTTTGAAATATTTATTGGATGTAAATAGTTTACGAGTAAAATTATGATAGCCGGAAACTCGGTTGGAGTGAATCAATGGACATTCTCTATTTCACGGACCTGTCGTTGTTGAAAATTGTTTTTGCTGTTGTCAATCGTACACAATATGGGCGCCCGGATAAAATAATGGTCTAAATTATTCATCCTTTAGAATTATAACAAAAACGTTGCAGAAGGTGAACAATCCAAGCTTCTTGGAAAACATGTACAGCTTGCAAACTTTACATGACATTAATTTTCATACCAAAATAAATAGTTGAATTGAACTAAATTACAATTGTCATTTGATGGGCCACCTTTTTACTTTCAATAGTATATAAAAACAATATTCTCCATACTTTGGTAAATTTGGGGTGGTTTTCTTCCTGATTACGTTTTCATTATTACCACAGATCCTTTAAACAGATTTTTTATTTTAATGTTCCTGATATTTATTACAATAATTTAGTGTACAAAATTTTGTTTTTAACATACATAATGTTTAAATACTTCAATTCGTGTATCATTATTGTATAAGCTACACAAGGTTCTACAAACGTGGTGCAATGTGTTTGGTGCCATCTCTAAAACGCAATTTAGCAAGTAAAACTCAAAATATACAATGCAACGTCGAAGGTTATGTAGCAATGGTACACATGCACGGTGTTTTGTTTTATTTTTTTTATATTCTGAGTACAATCACAGGTGATCACTTAATTTTCATACCTAGAACTTGAACACTGTGTTTTCTCGAATTATTCCTGTATTTTTGTATAATATAAGTGACCAATTGAGAAAAGAAAGAAAACCCTCAGTTGTAAGATAAGAACAATACAACTGATTATAAAACAATATAACATTACAGTTTACCTTTCAAGTTAAAATGGGAAATGCAATTAATTAATTTACCACCAATTTCATCTTTAATAGCTTGATAAAAATAATTATTAAGTTATTAATTTTAAATTGGTAAATATGAATTAGATGTAACGTGCAAATGGCCAGCCTGCCATTCAGAGAAAAACGCTGGCACAATATGTCTGCAGCTTCCTAATTACATCTTTATCTCCTCTCTAACACTGCAATGCGGGTGATTCTTTGTTCTGTAAGCCAAACGTTCTTGTTCTTGAGTTTTGTTTAAATGTATACATATATACATGTTTCAAAGGCTTCAAATATATCAGAACAGCTCTTTGATAAAGATAGACGTAACAACTAACACTCTAACGGCAATTGGTGACACGAATCAGGTAAATTTTCTTATATTACAGTTTAACAATTTTCAGAAGGTTCATGATTGAATTTTCATTATGGAGTTTATTATTGTCACATTGTTAGTTACAATTTATACTTTGTATTTTTGATGTATTTTTTTAACAGATACAGTAAAAATAGTTCCAGTAACCCTAAATCAGTACAACAACAGACAAATTATTATTAACCAATATGTAAACTATGGGTTATTTGTTGGTGGTGGGTCCAACTTGCCAAATTCTGAGAGAATAAAATCAAATACATATTACATAATTAGAGGGCTGTTTTATTACATTAAGTTTTTTTATACATTAAGTGTTAAAATATATTTTTTATTGAAATTTGTGCACTGTTTCCCAATGTTGGAGATACAAATAAAAATATTGTTAATCACAGGTAAAATGTCTTTAAAACATAGGCAACTAAGTAATAAGGACAGACACGTAATATCCGTTGAACAATGATACTAATTACTGTATATCAATTATGTGCTTAGACTAAATTATACATCTTATAAATTTTTTTTGTATATTGAAAACTTAGGGGTATGTATGAAGTATGAGAATAGAATAGGCAGGTCTTATATATTTTCAATACCAAAACCAGTTTTGTGTAAGTAAATGTCATTAAATTTGAGTGAAAATATGTCTGAAATTATTAAAAAACAGTTTTTCAATTTAGTATGAGGTTAGTGGTACTACTATTTATTAAAGTTCTTAGGATAACATTTTAAGAGCATTAACACATACACTTGCATTTTGAAATTCAAGTGTAATACTATACTACGACTTTAATTAATAGAATCCGTCGTAACAGATAGTTGTTAAACTGAGCTAGATACAACGGTACTTGAGGTCAAACAAGGCTTTAGTGGTGATCAGTGAGATCGCCCTAATGGACGACTAAGATTTATCCCCACACAGATCCGTCCAGATACACCGTGTGATTCCAGAATCAAATAACGAGAGACTAATAAACCATTTGCTACTGTTTAATAACCTAAGAAAACCCCAGTAGTAAAACTGACGGGTTGAATAAAAGAAAGTTTATTAAATACAAGTCATTGGCCTAAAGTGTTATCTAATGTAAATAGACTTACATAAAAATATACTTTTCATTCATTCAAAAATATAAAAATCTTTAGTACCGGTAAAATGAAAATTAATTATAAACACTATTTGGCGTGGATATGATATGCTAAAACTATCATGTCTCTGAAATATAGTGATTTTGCCTACCGACCATTGTTTATAAACAAAGTGCTAGCCATCTTACGAGTATAAATAGTATACTATTGTATACGAGCATGAAAAACTGTAATAATGTGTAATATCAATATATTACATATTACTATAATGATTTGTCATAAGTTTCTCTCGGGTATATAATGTATAAATTATATTTCAGAAACCCCCAGATATAATAGCAACTTTGCTTTTGTTTTTGTATACAAATGGCAAAAACTCTTTAATTGAGTTTAGAATAATTCTACGCTCATTCTTCACGTATGAGGATGATCGGACCTTTAGTCATCCCAAAGATAATATATTTTGTAGAAATGATGAAAAACTTGTCACGCAATATCTTTCTGACGATACAATGAATTCTCTTAACAGGAAATAAATTATTACTTTAGTGCTCATGGCAGTTTCTAACTCCGAGTACCTCACAAAGATTTATTATGGACATCATGTATATCAAACATTTTCTAGATGCAGTGAGTAAAAGTACAGGCGTGAGTACTGTAATTAAGACGAAGAACTTTATCTCTATGACATTTTTTAAATTGTTTTTACTTGCAACACAAGAGATTTAATGCTATCAACTAAGTAAATATAAAACTCGTGTAAATAAATCTTTTTCATATTTTTAGCATCAGGTTTTTGAATATACCTACTAGCATAATTATTAAACAATTTTAACATGAGAATCATGATTCAATTGTCAAGTGGCCAGGATTCTACCAGAGAACAACAACTTTGGAATATATCTGACTTCCCTAATTACATCTTTCTCCTTCACACTGCAATGCGGGCGATCCTTTGTCCTCGGTTCAAATGGCCTTTTAAACATTTATAGTAAAACTAGGTTCGGTTATTTTGTCATTCATTTACTATAGCATATGTACCAGTTTATTTGAGTTATTACTCGGATTACATTTTAATTCATATAAACGATATTTAATACCTATGCATAGTTATATTTAACTTTTATAATTATTGTTTGACAAATATTATCAATAAATTTAAATATATTTCACATAGTTGTCCTATTTACTATGTTTTAATTGTTCACATGTGCGTGTTAATAGGTTGACTTATAAAAAACATTACATTTTTTAAACATTTATAATGAAGTTCTCAATCCCTGATATCAATATCGCTAAAACTTATTTATTTATTATGAATACAAACACCTTTTGAATGTAATTGACAATTCTCAGCCGAAAAATAAATACAGACTAATTAATTTATATTCGCCAAAGGCTGTTTAGTAAAAAGTTAAACCTACAAAAAATCGTATTAATGCAGAAATGCATTAAAATCAGTGAAGTAATAACAATTTATACCAGTATTTAAATTCCCTTAGTGTTGGATTGGATCCCTAGGGTGCTGTATTATACACATCAGTCCAAATTTCACACTGGTGTAAGATAAATGTCTTGGAGCTTAATCACTTGTTCTTCAAAATCCTTCATATCTATTTTACTTAATTTTAATCAAAATACATATCATCGTAATCTTAAGCGAATATAGAAAATGCGAAAATAAATTACGTTTTTAAATAATGGTTAAACTTTTTGTAAATACTTCATGAATGAGATCTTAATTTGTAAGATCTCTAAAAGTATGTGTCTTCCGTTACAATATTTGTAACGTGTATACGTTATATATATATACAGTTATACATCATAAAAAATACAAAATATTAAAGATTTGTAACATAACTGAATGAAACATTTTAAGATGTCAATAAAAATATTTATTCCCAAGCTCCCTTTATTATTAAGCCCATGGTGAAATCAATATATCCCTTCCTCCTTTAAACCTTTTTCTTGTATACACAATGTGCGATCTTAATGTATGAGGACTTTAAGAATGGTATTATAACTAGTTTATAGTAGAACTAAACAGGATCTGTACTCTGTGTAGTATTATGTCTAATCAGACTTTACAAGACGTTTTAATAAACAATTTATCTGATTCGCTATTGAAACAAAATGTTTCGCAATAGGTTGTTAGTTTAATAGCATTAAACACATTTCAAAACTCATTATTAATTTTTAGAGTGTTATTATTTTCAGCTCATCATTCTATCTGAACTTTTAATTTTTAAAGCTTTTACGTTATGGAATGGATACGTTGTTAGTTAATAAATATTTAGCTTACAGCAAAAATGTAAGTAACTCAAAATCTTAACCAAGAACATTACTTGTTAGCTGTCATCTCATCTGTTGCTGGCTATTGCAGACCTGTAGAATACCCATTTCCCACTATTGCGGTCCAGGTACCTGACCGAGAGTCCAAAGAGATATGTGATAAACTCATCAACCAACTGTCACCTCTGAGACCAGCCATCCTTTGGTTCGATTTCTGTACTTGGGTTGCCTCTCTCTAAAATAATATAAGAAGATTTAAGCTCAATAAATGTATACCATATTTTTAGATTACATTTAAAATATTTGTATTTATGAAAGTGTATTAAATGTAAAACGCACCTTATAGATTGTAGCCTGAATTTGGCTCAGTATTAAGGTAGAGTATAAAATAGTTATGTATAACTACTTATTTACACAGCTAAAGTCGTTTCCCTGTTGTTAAATCAATTTAAATAAATACAATTTTCAGATAAAATAGTCTTAACCCATTAACCTTAACGAGTACAGATTTGGTATACAAAATATGTCTATTTTGTATAGTTTTCCCTAACACTAAATAAATATTATGTTATCGTTTTAAGTAAACATCATTTAAGTGACAGTTCAGTTGATGTTATGAAGGATTATAGTTTCTCAAGAAATTTAATAAAGCTTAATAAGAAAAATATCTCAAAAATGACTTTTAAATTTATAAACCTATGAAAACCTTTATCATTTCAATCAGTAATATACCGATTTTCTGATGATTAATTATTTATCTCTCTTCTTTCCAGGCAATTTCTGACAAATTATTTAAAAATAAATTTAATCTCCATCTCATCCTTTCAATAATCTATAAAACTGTATGATAAAATACATAAGTGCCCATGCATTCAGCTTACCTTTGAAATATAATGAAACAAGGGATATTTACGCACTAGGGAAACATACGCTGCATAAGATTTTTACCAGAATTGGTTATAACTTATAATGATACAGATTTAATAATATTGTATAAGAGAAATTTACCTAAATGTAGCAATATATTTAAAAAATTAATAGCAATAAGTATGGATGCAGATACCACACTGCTAGGTACAGTAATACTATTGTTTGTTAAGGGAAATAATTAAGTTAATTTCTACACATAAATGGATAACAAAATCCATGAACAACATAAGAGATTTTTAAATTTTTATGCACATATACATTTTGTTACAGAGAATATATTTAAGTTATTTAGATTATAGAGTTCATATAATTTTAGATTTATTCTAAATATTTATATGCGATCGAAGATATTTTAGTGAACAAAGAAAGTCACTAATGGTCCCTTGTGGCAGCTTTAAGCTTCTGAGAGAAGGAGAGGCTTATTTACTTCCTTATTCATTCCGTATTACAATGTAGAGCTTTTTTATTAGCCAATGATTTAGTGAAATAAGGAATATCAGAAGTTACAATACGACTATTTATATAATGCTGAATTGTAGAAAATATTTTTTGGGCGGAAGATCATTATTTAGTATTAGTATCATAATAATTTGATAATTTTCCTTATTTACTTTACCTTATGAATGTAAAAAGCATAAGTGAAGATGAGTTGTTGTATAGAAAATAGTATATGAAAATTGTTAGTTCAATTATACCACAAAATTAGTGAAATAATCAAATATATTCATGCTAATCGTTTTATATGCCTAAGTAATTCTTTTGTTGAGTATAACGATTGTGAATGACTTCATTTCCAACCCTACCAATGAGTTGTATGTTTGAAATATATCATACTAATGTATACTTGTAGTCTGGCTTCAACTGGACAAGCCCATGCTCACGGCAAGTAGATAGATGTTGCCAGGGCGGCCAGTATACACCCGGGAGTAGCCCCCTAGGGGCGCATAAATAACTCAATGCTAACGCCCCCACCGCAAGCTGGCGAATTTAATAACACTGCTCGGACCGAAAGCTCAGATCATTTATAATAAACATGGAGCAGTTACTCTTTACACTTTAATGTTTACAAGGGTACTTGCCATTCGAAACCAAGCAAAGCTACATGTAAGGCCTCAGTCAGTGCGTACGGAATAAAGATTAAGAAAGCATTTTAAAATATAAACCATTAAATGAAACAAATGCTTTGCGTTTTAAATATAAGGAATTTCACTATCATACCTCAATTGATAATACGTAGGTCAATGTATATTTCTTTAAAAGGTTTATCATTCGGAATCAGTATTTTTTTATGTTTGGTGAAAAAGTTGTTTAAAAGTGGTGTAAATTTTAGGAAGGAAGTACAATTTGTATATTATAATGATGACGCCCAATTTTTGGAGCAGAAATCTCAGGTAAACTGTCCTAAGGATAGCATGGTTAGAAAGTTTCTGTAAATTATAAGACTAGAAGGAAAATTTCAAATCTTGTTTCTTCGTCTTTGCCACAGTGAAAAGGTATGCGAAAGAGAGATTACCTTATCTTATTATTATTTATATAGATTGTTTACTTTGAATTGGTAAAAACTATGACATACCCGTAATTTTGGTCAAGGGGAAATTGTTAACAAACAGTTTGTATAATTTATTGTAGATTTGAAACATAAAATGAAAGCATACGAGCAGTTCCAGTTCCTTGAATTTGATCAAATATTTTATTTCCAGAATACCCAGCGTTGAATTTAATTATGATAATATAACATCAGAATTCTGTGTTGTATTATTTTATATCGCGATTCCATTCCAGAAGTTATCTTCAAACATCAGTTCTCGGTTCTGTACTGTCGTTTATTAGTATCAGTAGCTGTTAAACGTCCAATAAAACTTATTTAAAGTTGTCTATATTATTAGCATTGGAACTGTGAAAGCCCAGGGAGCGAGGCCCTAAAAGCAGATGTTTTCAAACCCCATAAAAGGCACATCTAGACGTTAAATGCTTTTAAATAACATCAAATCATTCAAGGCCTATAATAGTTTCACAAGTAGCCTGTTGAAACATTGGTTTACTTCTCAACTTAATGATTACCTGTAAATAGCAATTACAATATAACAGATAAATATTGTTATACAGTACCTTGAAATCCAAATCATTCAAAATAAATATTTTTATATGTCTAATAAAAATGATTTTTAACAACAAAATATTATTCCCTTATTTAAATTACGTTATTCATAAGTTATTCACTATTAATTTATTAACTAACAATCCAGTCAATAAAAGGTGAAATAAACCAATGGAAGGTGCATTGCAATAGGCGTAGATGTAGTTTCAACACTCGTACCATGGAAATCAAACCCGGTTAATTTATACCGTCAAACATATTTGAGTGAAACTTAATGATAAATGTATAAGTATTATAGTAAATTACCTTTTATAGCTTAGACACATTTTCACTTAACCGTAACTCATAATTGCCTTCACTATACCACATGTTCATATATATTATATAATTGATAATAATGTTTGATTTCAGCTCACTTCCGTTTGCATTTAGTAAATTAAATATTTATTATTTAGTTGAATAGTAATTCTATTATAATTTTGTTATCTCAATTACGTTTATAATACTATGAGATACTTCTTAAACAAATAAAATGGTCATGACAAAATTTGGGGGTAACATTATGATGAACAATAATGTGCTGAATATTATTTTTAAGTGGTTTTATTTGTATAATGGATTATCATAGAATTAGACTATCTTAGAATATAGTATTGTTTTATCTTGGATTATAAATGAATTATTATGAATATTATTTTTATCATAGATTTTTTTTAGTTGGATTTTAACGTGTAGGTATCACATATGCAAAAACTACTGTAAATCCCAATTTATAATTTATTACTAATTATTATTAAAGCTCAAATAATATGGCCAAAATCATTACCAAATCCCTATTTTACCAAACTATTATCAGCACGTGTGGCGATTGTTTATTCAAGTAAGAGTGTGTGATTTGTTACTGGTTTTCAAAGCGAGGCACTACGTTGGGGCTTTACTGGTGGTCGAAAAGATCTCACTAATAGACGATTTGGACTACTCTTAAGATATCAACTTTAGATTTATCAAACAGCTGGTTGCAGCTGGATTATAAACTGGCCACGATATCAATTTAGTATATCTTTAAACTCAAGAAATGCTGCAGCAAACAACAAATTATATAATATTTCATATTATGTATAATAAAATGGTACAGTTATTAGTATTATAATTATTATTAATTAGTTTTTTATTATATTTGATTATCCCTGAATAATTATATCAAACCTGAAATCCATATTGTACAGAGGATATTTTAATGGTAAATGGATGGGTACGTTACCTATTTTAGCATTGCTATTGGCTGGTTACATGTATTACAGTATAAAGCAATCTAAGTATACGTCATACTAGGTAAGAGGGAAATCCCCAAAAAGACGCTAAGTTATCAAAATACCGACCTTTCGAGTACAACAAGCTAATTTATGGCTTAATTTGTTCATAATATCAAATTGGACAGCTTTTTCATTTGTTTTATGTAAGTGGGGGAACATTGTACTTGTTATCAAAAAGTAGTATTTTATAATGTTTAAAATAACAAATTGTACGATTACTACGTTGAAGTAACATTTTCTATCCATTATATTATAATGGAATTTTTACAGTTTGTAAACGTATCATCTCAATTATATTTTACATATCTAACCTAAGTTAAACCATTAATAAATATCTACTAATATAGACAATAATTCAAAATATGTTATTTACAAAATCAAAAATTAAAACCATATAAAATTGAAAATAAAATATGAAATTCGATCAAATCAAATCAAATTTATCAGTGGGATTGATTCACCCAGTTTTGTACAAAGTTTCAATATTCTGCCTTCAGTATTACCGAAACAGTGGTAATTTATAATTATTATGTAGTTAATTATAATTATTTTATGATTAAAACACAGATCAACTAAAAGACGACAAGATTTTATATCTTCAATGGGGAGCCGTAATATTGGTTTCATAAACATGTTTAATAATAATAACTAATATATCAATTTGTTTATTTGTAAGGTCTTTCTCCGTCAATACTGGCATCGTCAGTCGAACTCACAAACGTGTTATATATTTCATTGTATATTATTTAACACGTTTAAGTTATCTCACGAGGCAGGTGTCGTGTAAAAACCCTTCGATATGCGCATAGTGTTGTGGTGAGGGCGACCCATGATGCAGTCCTGTCCCAGGAGAGGTCTGAATAACACAGTGGCCCACACTCCCCCACCACCGCTACTAACCAAACCAACCCCCTCTATTGTTTCTTAAGATATGTGCTTGATTAAATATGTTTGGTAAACGTTCACTAACGTATTACATAATCGTACAGTAATAACAAATTGGTCAATGTATTATCAGCGTGGTTATAATCCATTTTAAATAACAGGTTGGTTTAGAGCCAAATAGTTATAAGTATTATAATGTATATAGTATTTTTTCTTGGTACTAATAGTAATCCTTTGTCCATATCTCTAAAGTATACAAAAATAATGCTACTTTGTAGATTTATTTATAATCCATATATATTCTGCATATAATCTACGTATATTTTATACATTTTTAATTTCATTTATTCATTAATTAATTAATTTATGCATTTATTCGTTTACAATATTTATGTAGTAGTATAAACAAAATATATAATAATTTGTGTTTAGTTATTCCAATTCGTAATAGTAATAAATAAATCTTCCTTTATTTTAGGTAACATTTATACGACGTTTTGTCCAGCTCAGTAAGTAAAGTAAACTAATGAGAAAATAGAAGGAATAATATTAAAGTGCATGTTTATACGATTACATATACTACTTTAAACTATAGTAAAATAGTTAGTAAATATGTTTACAGCGTTTTGTTAATGTTATCATTTCCGAAAAGGCTTCCGAAGATGAATCAACACATTTTTCCTTGCCGAGTATTACGAATGAAAGTGTTACTGATTATTAATGAAATATGTATCGACAATAAATAAATAAAATAATTCTTGATTACATTTGCAAATACTCGCTATAGTACCAGTAACCTTTTAAACATTAATATAACTTTTCTCACACCGAGATTCCTCACTTGCCCTAGGGATATGGATTGTTTTGGCTCGTGGTTCACTGCACTCGGTGCATACTAATGCTGCTGGTATAAACGTTATCAGTAGAGCCAGATTACTCGGGGGCTCTGCGGGCCACTAGGGGGACATGAATAACTCACCCCTGACGTTCTCAGCTGAACATAAACCACCTTCACTATAAGTGTGGTACGTGGTGGGATCTGAAGACGGCTCGATCGAGTTGTACAGACGGTTAAACGATTATTTAGTCCAGGTATAGCTAAAGATGACTCATAAATATATACTTATGAGTCTGGAATAATATTTATAAACACATTTTAACAACAGAATGTTAAATAATATTATTTGATGAATCATTAGTAGTTTTAATCCGGCTATATTTTTTGACTTTCGCGTGTCATTAAAATTTAATTTTTTTCCACTGAACCAAGTTATAAATTCACTTTAATAAATTATGAAATAACTGATACCATATGTTTTAATTTTATTTCATTGTAATCACAGTTTCAGTTTCGCAAACCGAATTTTTAAGGAAATAGTAGATAAATAATGGTTATGACTTTTTGAGCGGATATTAGTTAATTCTTATTTCATTCAACGCCAAAATGTAGATAAGGATCTTCCAATCACCTCTCAAAGCCCGAACCATTTTTTAACCGATAAATCCGTCGTTGAAGCCACGCGAATGAAACTTGTGTCGATTAAACTTGTGACAGTCAGTGACTTGAGATGCGGTACCGGAAACCAGTTATTAGAAACGGGACTTTGTTACTTTCAACAGACATGGGTAAAAGGTTTACTATAAAAAAACAAACCAAACTAATTAAATTGTTTAATTTCATAAATTTTGCTGGACGTTTACAAACATTTACCTGATGGTTTCATTAACCCGTTCAAAGTGGTGTAAGCCTAATCAAAACAATAATTAAAAATATCAAATCAGGTGCTTTAATCTAGGAGTCAGGAAATAAATAAACCACTCGACAATCAAAATCACTTGATAGTTGTGATTTAACTAAACCAAGACCAGTAATGGTTCGTTATGTTCAGCAAAGTTAACCTCACAGCTATTGGCTTGGTCTTTATCCCATGTCTTCATAATGTCTATGTTTACCTTTGTGTAACTCTCTATTTTGTTGTCTGTGCACAATTGTACATTTCAGACCTTCCAAAGGAATACTGAATGTTTCCGTACTGCATCCGAAAACATTGTAAGCATATACCGAAACAAATGATGGAAATGATTTTCATAACTGAATGACTCAAACTAATTAAGACATTTACGGCAAATATAATAAGAGTTTAAACTATTCGAAAATAACAAAACATCATTTACGCTAATAACATTTTCGTTATAGAGACTCTTAGCAAAACAAACGGCTCTCCGAGGACACTTCAGCCGTTATAGTGAGATTGCTGCGTAAGATTAAGAAGAGGATTTTATTAAACGTTCTTCAAATGGTAAAATTTTGCTTTATATATAAATATATATATATATATATATATATATATATATATATATATATATGATTCACAATATAAATGATATATTTGATATTGAATTAGATTGAAAATTTTGGTTTCTTAACCACACACCTAAAGTTCCTAGTAATTTTCCACCTTAATTAATGTCGTATTCTAAATTTAAAATTTTAATGTTATTATGCCCCTGTTCATATTTCATATCCATAATTCCATATAAGTCAGTATGTATATACAGAGTGTCCCACGAGAGTACTACATAAATGCAATATTTGGTAAAACTAATTAAAAGGTTTAAAAAGTAAAATAAACAGTTGCTCTAAATCTCTTGGTTTCCCGTGTGTCTGCCTGTGATTTGTAATCTGTGCAGCATATCTGCGGAACTACTTTAGGTCTGATTTAAACTTTGCATGTATATTATACTAGCTTAGGGCTAATTTATTTCGGTGTTTCTATCTTTAAACATTTAAAAATGGTGGTCATTAAAACTATTTCAAGCGTATTATTGTGAAAACAGTAAATTAATAGCATTTGATCAAAATATTAAAATAAATTGTAAATATTTAAACCAAATATATTGTATAGAGACTATAAAGATAACTTTATCCACAACTGAGAAATTGGAGTCTTAATAAGTAAAGTCGTCAATAGATCTGGTATTTAACATAGAATTTTCATGATTTTACCAATAAAACTGAAATTGCTTAGGTGTGGGCAAGTGATCTTTACAGTATTTATGCCGTCTTTTTGGCTTAAAACTCCACGTGTTATTAATATCCTGATAAATACTTAACCATTTTTTGTTTTCAAGACGCTTTAAACAGTTAAATACTCCCGTAGCAGCAAACCTGCATACTCAGAGAATTTCCAATGAATATATAACATAACACATTAAAACACTTAACAGGATTCATAAGAAATGTATTCACAAACAAGCGATATTTAAAATATTAATTATTCTCCATAAGAATAACATTGGGGATGAGTACGCAGGTTTGCTGCAACAAGGCACAAAAAATAATGGGTTATTATGCAAATATCAATAGAAATCATCTTAGTGAAGTCACATACCAAGTTTCATCCATTTACATTCATAAATAAGCGATATATAACATTTTAAGTATTTTCCATAAGAATAACATGGGTAACAAGTACCTAGGTTTGCTGCTACAGGAACCATAGTCGAAAAATTGTTATTTATGCAAACAACAATAAACCACAACAAGATCAAGCCATAAACCAAATTTCGCCAGTTTATGTTCATAAATAAGCGAGATATACAATTTTTCTTTTTCTCCATAAGAATAACATTAGACAACGCACTTTCAATATCTCGGTAACCAATTGACGTAGAGGAATGATCAAAATACCAAATTGTTTGTTTTTTTAAGCTTAATTCAATGGTATGAATTAAAATTTGATTTAAATTAAAATTACATGTGAAAACCACAAAAAAGACATTTTTGGGGTACAAAACCCCCCCAAAACCCCCCTTCGGATGGTGCGATTCATCTGGTTTTCGAACTCGTTCAAATAAATGGTACTTTACACATTTGTACCAAATTTAATTAAGATCGGACCTTTTTTACGAGAGTTATCATGCTTACGGACACACATATATATACATACATATAAATATATATATATATATATATATACATATATAAAAATTTGGACAAATGGTGTTTTTGGCATCTGGGGACCTCAAAATTAAAAGTTATCATGGTCTCGGGCTTAAGTCTTACCATGAGACCTACGGTAATAGCTTCTTCCCTATAGGGAAAATTCGCTAAAACAGAGTATATCAATGTTAAAGGTCCGGTAAGTAAACAGGCAACCAGGGACAGAGTGAAAAATTCAATGTTGCAGAATTGGTAATAACAGTGGTCAGTGATTGCACGGGGACGTGGGGAAGTTTGATGAGCATTGCGTCCCCATTGACCTGCTTCCAAATCATACTGCATTGTAATTAACCCATTATAATAAAAGTATGAGCATTGGTGATTGCTCTGTGCCACCAATATATATGTTTACAGTTCTTAATCAATTTAAAAAGTAATTGTAAAAGGTATTAGTGTTAGATTTTCTAAATCTACTCCCCATCTTTTATAACTGGAAATAATCGTATATTAGAGTAAACCGCATTTTTATAAGGCGGAATGGGTGAGTATGAAGGTAAGTAATTTGTTGTGTATGAAGGTCATAGGAAAAACAACTGTTATGCTCGTGTCTCCCATGATACTTAGGCTCAGTGAACACCGTACTCGCAATCCCAAGAGGCTTGTATGTAACCCGGCTGCCCAACCACCCAGTGCCACAGGTCTGACCAATACCTTACATCTTATCCATGAAAGTATCTAAATGCAAAATAAAATTCAACCATTTTTCAGAAATGTTCATCTAAATCCCATTTTTGGAGTCACTACAAAATCCTTTGCCACACATAGTGGTTTTAAGAGGGGAATCACCCTCTTATCCCCCCCCAGGGTTATGGATTCATACTTTTTAATATCATCTGTTTATTAATGCTAAATTGACCTGCATGTAAAATTTCAATTAAATTAATCATTAAATAAGAGATAAATTGTAATTCTTGTACTCCTCTTAAAAATAACATTGGACAACGTTCTGTGTTTACTGCTGAATGAAAGTTTCAATTTTCTCCGCAACCAGTAATCGTAGAATAATAATTAAAAATAGAAAATTGTTTAGTTTTCGTTAGCTTTTTTTAATGGTGATACGTAAATCTTATGTATCACTAAAATGTGTTATAAAAAATTCAATAATCTGAATTTTGAACATTTTAAGCCCTGTAATTTCTGAACCCGAATGTTTCCAGAAATACGGGTGTTGTTATTTTGTTAGAAACCTAATGCTGTACAAACCAATAAAGTTGTAGTAAAATCGTTTTGAGCCGTTTATGAGAAATTTGGATTGTTCATGCTTTTTGGCGGTTTTTGGGGATAATTACCTTTAAAAATAACAAATTCAAAAAAATGAAAAAGAAAACCTGGAGATATCGTGGATTACTTCCTACATACCAAATTTCATCTTAATCGGTCCTCTCATGTCGTCTCTAGCAATGTACACATCCAGACAGACGACAGACAGACACACAGACATCCCTCAAAAATCACTTCTTGGATTCAGGGAGCACCAAAACGAATATATCCACTAAAAACTAAAATTCGAAAGTTTTGACAAAAAAGATACTTTTTCCATATACTATGTATATGTATAAGGGGGAGAAAGTAAAAAGGGGGGTTTTGTACCAAAAAATATTTATTTTTTACCTATAATTCTGTAAACATTTTAATTGTTTTCCATTGCATTCAGATATATAAAATAACAATTTAATAAATAACTAATATACCTATATTTTACTAATATATTAAAGGTACTAAACACAGTTTTTTTTATATTATGGAGGATAGGTACCGTTTTATATCTCACTTATTATTAAACTGGCTTTGTGGATGACATCTGATTTATTGAATTCTGCATGATAGCCATATACTTTGTGGTCCCCATGGTAACAAACCTGAATAGTGAGCTCTAATTGGGGAACAAAGTGAGTTATTGGATAGGTTTAGGAAGTATAGTGCCTTTCGCGTGTGGTGTGCGTTTAAAAAAATCAATTTCGGAGAAAACTTTGTAATAAGATGTTTAAGAAGGCAATTGTAACATCCAAATAACGCGGTAAAACAAAATCTGTATTTTTAATAAATGTTTTTAATAAATATTCAAACTATTCTAATGTTGGTTATTCAGTAGCCGCATAGTTTGTTTACGTTAAATCTAAACTGACTACGGTTGGCTTGAAAATGGTTTAGCTGGGATATGTTTTCGTTTATTAAATACAAAAATGTAAACACTGTTAATTAAAACAACGGAGCAGGTTAATTTTGTTCTAAATAAAAGGTATTAATGGCTATTTTTAACTAATTTAAAATATGGTATTCGATAAAAAATATTTCTAAAAAACTTTAAAAAACAACTAGGACATTTTCTTTAATACGAAAATTTACTGGTGCAACGAATTACCACCAAAAGGTTGAACTTGGAATGATAACTAAGTTGATCTGTGATCCTAAATTTAAATTTTGTTGAATTTATATAAATTAGAAAGAAGAATGAATATCTATATTTAGGGTATGAACCTTTTATATTTTTTAAGACATGGTTTGATTAGTAGATTAACATCAAATTCATTGGTCAAAAGGTATTGTTGGTTTTAAGCGTGTAAACCCAATAACAACGTGGTAAGCCACGTGACGTGTAGATTTGACTGTTCTGGTGTTTTCACCTTACATGGGAACAAAATTCCAGCCAGGAGGTTTGTTGACATTGATAAGTCATATCATTTTACGTCTTTCCATCATTTAACATAATTTGGGAATTAGCATAATTATTCATATGCATCTTGCATAATTATTTAGAATTATTTTTGAATTCCATCGTTACTGTTGTATGTAGAATAAAACTGATTAACTGGTACGCATATGCGTACTACTATATTCAACTTTTTATATCGGTAATAATTAATGACCAGTAATTTTTAAGGAAATAAAAATTATATTCTATAAAATCAATGAATACATCCAGAAGAATAACTTTATAGGAATAACTTGCCCATTATAATCGGGTTCGTTACTCAGCAGGTTTATTTTGCGCGCTGGATAACTTTTCATTAACAGATTGCTTTCGTGCACTGCATCGTAGAACCACATACACCGAATGTTAAGACTATGTCCAGGCATATTGGATGACTACCAACCCTAACCAAGCAAAGGATACAAGCAGTTTACTCTGTAGTTTAGTTTTTGGCTGTTTTAATTTACATTTGTTACATTAATTATATTTTTATTTTATCAATTTATTGTTAAACCTGTATATAAGTGTATAACAAAATTACAATATGGTTTGTACATGTAAACAAATTTTTGACGTGTGTAATACAATCGTAATAATTTTTTATCTTAAAAAATAAATAATTTGGATTCTGATTTAGATTTTTTTTTTAATTGATCTACTAAAAAAACAACATTTATCCTCTTGGGATTATCAGGGGTTTATAATTCGTGCTCCACTCTTTGTTCTGGTAGCATAGGTCACCGTATTGAAAATTGTAACTTTAACTGACATTAAAAAATCACTCTGATGTTAAACAATTGTTGTAATAGCAGCCACTGCGTTATTGGAAGATTCCAAGATCCAAACACATAGCTAAGGCATGTAAAAAGAGAAATGAATACAAAGCACAACACATACAAACTGTAAAGATGTACTTTTTTTGATCAACTCTCATACTACTTAAATGAAAAACTTTTAAATTTGGACAGTAATGAAGATACAACATAAGCTGGTTTTATCAGTACAACATAAGCTTTAGTATCACAAAGCTAGAAACCAGATTGCAAAATAATAAAAGTTGGAATCATACTGTCATTAAGGTTCCCACGACTATGGTGGAAGCACGGGATATATGAATTCATACGATACAATTTATTATTACAATGGATTTGGTTCGTAATTATTTAGAAGTTATTTTGAATTCTTTTTACCAAAAATTATAATAAAGGTGCATTTAAATACTTAAGACCTAATCAACATTTTGATCAAAAATACATTGTAACAGGCAAATCTGTGAGTGGCTAGGTTATCTGATGTAATAATAATCGCCCAATAATTTGATATTAATTAATGTTCAAAGGGAACACTAATTAGTACTACTATAAATCCTAATTACTAAACAATCCAAAACTATAAATTACATGAACCACTAGATTATACATGCATTTAAATATTAAACAATAAAAGCAATATATGAAAGAGATTAATATTGATGTTCTTCTGGTATCAAATACATGTTTTGTAACTTTAAACCATTTTACTCATACCAAATGGACGAAACAAACTAGCTTTGAAATATTTATTGGATGTAAATTGTTTACGAGTAAAATCATGATAGCCGGAAACTCGGTTGGAGTGAATCAATGGACATTCTCGTATATCACGGCCCTGTCGTTGTTGAAAATTGTTTTTACTGTTGTCATTTGTTCACAATATGGGCGCCCGGATAAAATAATGGTCTAAATCATTCATCCCTTAGAATTATAACAAAAACGTTGCAGAACGTGAACAATCCAAGCTTCTTGGAAAACATGTACAGCTTGCAAACTTTACATGACATTAATTTTCATACCAAAATAAATAGTTGAATCGAACTAAATTACAATTGTCATTTGATGGGCCACCTTTTTACTTTCAATAGTATATAAAAACAATATTCTCCATACTTTGGTAAATTTGGGGAGGTTTTCTTCCTGATTACGTTTTCATTATTACCACAGATCCTTTAAACAGATTTTTATTTTAATGTTCCTGATATTTATTACAATAATTTAGTGTAACAAATTTTGTTTTTAACGTACATAATGTTTAAATACTTCAATTCGTGTATAATTATTGTATAAGCTACACAAGGTTCTACAAACGTGGTGCCATGTGTTTGGTGCCATCTCTAAAACGCAATTTAGCAAATAAAACTCAAAATATACAATGCAACGTCGAAGGTTATGTAATGGTACACATGCACGGTGTTTTTTTTTTTATATTTTGAGTACAATCACAGGTGATCACTTAATTTTCATACCTAGAACTTGAATACTGTGTTTTCTCTAATTATTCCTGTATTTTTGCATAATATAAGTGACCAATTGAGAAAAGAAAGAAAACCCTCAGTTGTAAGATAAGAACAATACAACTGATTATAAAACAATATAACATTACAGTTTACCTTTCCAGTTAAAATGGGAAATGCAATTAATTTATTTACCACCAATTTCATCTGTAATAGCTTGATATAAATAATTGTTATGTTATTAATTTTAAATTGGTAAATATGAATTAAATGTAACGGCAAATGGCCAGCCTGCCATTCAGAGTAAAACGCTGGCACAATATGTCTGCAGCTTCCTAATTACATCTTTATCTCCTCTCTAACACTGCAATGCGGGTGATTCTCTGTTCTGCAATCCAAACGTTCTTCTTCTTGAGTTTTGTTTAAATGTATACATATATACATGTTTCAAAGGCTTCAAATATATCAGAACAGCTCTTTGATAAAGATAGACAAAACAACTAACACTCTAACGGCAATTGGTGACGCGAATCAGGTAAATTTTCTTAAATTACAGTTTGACAATTTTCAGAAGGTTCATGATTGAATTTTCACTATGGAGTTTATTATTGTCACATTGTTAGTTACAATTTATACTTTGTATTTTTGATGTATTTTTTAACAGATGCAAGTAAAAATAGTTCCAGTAACCCTAAATCAGTACAACAGACAAATTTTATTAACCAATATGTAAACTATGGGTTATTTGTTTGTGGTGCCAAATTCTGAGAGAATAAAATCAAATACATATTACATATTTAGAGGGCTGTTTTACTAATTTAAGTTTATTTATACATTATATGTCAAAATGTATTTTTTATTGAAATTTGTGCACTGTTTCCTAATGTTGGAGATACAAATAAAAATATTGTTAATCACAAGTAAAACGCCTTTAAAACATAGGCAACTAAGTAATAAGGACAGACACGTAATATCCATTGAACAATGATACTAATTATATCAATTATGTGCTTAAACTAAATTATAAATCTTATACATTTTTTTATATAGGAAACATAGGGGTATGTATGAAGTATGAGAATAGAATAGGCAGGTCTTATATATTTTCAATACCAAAACCAGTTTTGTGTAAGTAAATGTCATTAAATTTGAGTGAAAATATGTCTGAAATTATTAAAAAACAGTTTTTCAATTTAGTATGAGGTTAGTGGTACTACTATTTATTAGAGTTCTTAGGATAACAATTTAAGAGCATTAACTTGCATTTTGAAATTCAATTGTAATACTATACTACGACTTTAATTAATAAAATCCGTCGTAAAAGATAGTTGTTAAACTGAGCTAGATACAACGGTACTTGAGGTCAAACGAGGCTTTAGTGGTGATCAGTGAGATCGCCCTAATGGACGACTAAGATTTATCCCCACACAGATCCGTCCAGATACACCGTGTGATTCCAGAATCAAATAACGAGTGACTACTAAACCATTTGCTACTGTTTAATAACCTAAGAAAACCCCAGTAGTAAAACTGACGGGTTAAATAAAAGAAAGTTTATTAAATACAAGTCATTGGCCTAAAGTGTTATCTAATGTAAATAGACTTACATAAAAATATTCTTTTCATTCATTCAAAAATATAAAAATCTTTAGTACCGGTAAAATGAAAATTAATTAAAAACACTATTTGGCGTGGATATGATATGCTAAAACTATCATGTCTCTGAAATATAGTGATTTTGCCTACCGACCATTGTTTCTAAACAAAGTGCTAGCAATCTTACGAGTATAAATAGTATACTATAGTATACGAGCATGAAAAACTGTAATAATGTGTAATATCAATATATTAGATATTACTATAATGATTCGTCATAAGTTTCTCTCGGTTATATAATGTATAAATTATATTTCAGAAACCCCCAGATATAATAGCAACTTTGCTTTTGTTTTTGTATACAAATGGCAAAAACTCTTTAATTGAGTTTAGAATAATTCTAGAATAATTCTACGCTCATTCTTCACGTATGAGGATGATCGGACCTTTAGTCATCCCAAAGATAATATATTGTGTAGAAATGATGAAAAACTTGTCACGCAATATCTTTCTGACGATACAAAGAATTCTCTTAACAGGAAATAAATTATTACTTTAGTGCTCATGGCAGTTTCTAACTCCGAGTACCTCACAAAGATTTATTATGGACTTCATGTATATCAAACATTTTCTAGATGCAGTGAGTAAAAGTACAGGCGTGAGTACTGTAATTTAGACGAACAACTTTATCTCTATGACATTTTTTAAATTGTTTTTACTTGCAACACAAGAGATTTAATGCTATCAACTAAGTAAATATAAAACTCGTGTAAATAAATCTTGTTCATATTTTTAACATCAGGTTTTTGAATATACCTACTAGCATAATTATTAAACATTTTTAACATGAGAATCATGATTCAATTGTCAAGTGGCCAGGATTCTACCAGAGAACAACAACTTTGGAATATATCTGACTTCCCTAATTACATCTTTCTCCTTCACACTGCAATGCGGGCGATCCTTTGTCCTCGGTTCAAATGGCCTTTTAAACATTCATATTAAAACTAGGTTCGGATATTTTGTCATTCATTTACTATAACATATGTACCAGTTTATTTGAGTTATTACTCGGATTACATTTTAATGCATATAAACTATATTTAATACCTATGCATAGTTATATTTAACTTTTATAATTATTGTTTGACAAATATTATCAATAAATTTAAATATATTTCACATAGTTTTCCTATTTACTATGTTTTAATTTTTCACATGTGCGTGTTAATAGGTTGACTTATAAAAAACATTACATTTTTTAAACATTTATAATGAAGTTTTCAATCCCTGATATCAATCTAAAACTTATTTATTTATTATGAATACAAACACCTTTTGAATGTAATTGACAATTCTCAGCCGAAAAATAAATACAGACTAATTAATTTATATTCGCCAAAGGCTGTTTAATAAAAAGTTAAACCTACAAAAAATCGTATTAATGCAGAAATGTATTAAAATCTGTGAAGTAATAACAATTTATACCAGTATTTAAATTCCCTTAGTGTTGGATTGGATCCCTAGGGTGCTGTATTATACACATCAGTCCAAATTTCACACTGGTGTAAAAGAAATGTCTTGGAGCTTAATCACTTGTTCTTCAAAATTCTTCATATCTATTTTACTTAATTTTAATCAAAATACATATCATCGTAATCTTAAGCGAATATAGAAAATGCAAAAATAAATTACGTTTTTAAATAATGGTTAAACTTTTTGTAAATACTTCATGAATGAGATCTTAATTTGTAAGATCTCTAAAAGTATGTGTCTTCCGTTAGAATATTTGTAACGTGTATACGTTATATATATACAGTTATACATCTTAAAATATACAACATATTAAAGGTTTGTAACATACCTGCATGAAAGATTTTAAGATGTCGATAAAAATATTTATTCCCAAGCTCCCTTTATTATGAAGCCCATGGTGAAATCATTATATCCCTTCCTCCTTTAAACCTTTTTCTTGTATACGCAATGTGCGATCTTAATGTATGAGGACATTAAGAATGGTATTAATCACTAGTTTATAGTAGAACTAAACAGGATCTGTACTCTGTGTAGTATTATGTCTAATCAGACTTTACAAGACGTTTTAATAAACAATTTATCTGATTCGCTATTGAAACAAAATGTTTCGCAATAGGTTGTTAGTTTAATAGCATTAAACACATTTCAAAACTCATTATTAATTTTTAGAGTGTTATTATTTTCAGCACATCATCCTATCTGAAGTTTTAATTTTTTAAAGCTTTTACGTTATGGAATGGATAATTTGTTAGTTAATAAATGTTTAGTTTACAGTAAAAATGTAAATAACTCAAAATCACAACCAAGAACATTACTTGGTAGCTGTCATCTCATCTGTTGCTGGCTATTGCAGACCTGTAGAATACCCATTTCCCACCATTGCGGTCCAGGTACCTGACCGAGAGTCCGAGGAGATATGTGACTAACTCATCAACCAACTCTAACCTCTGAGACCAGCCATCCTTTGGCGCAATTTCTGTACTTGTGTTGCCTCTCCCTAAAATAATATAAGAAGATTTTAACTCAATAAATGTATACTATGTTGTTGGATTACATTTAAATTATGTGCATTAAAGTAAGTGTATTAAATGTAAAACGCACCTTATAGATTGTACCCAGAATTTGGCTCAGAATTAAGGTAGAGAATAAAATAGTTAAGTATAACTACTTATTTGCTCAGGTAAAGTCGTTTCCCTGATGTTAAATCAATTGAAATAAATAAAATTTCCAGATATCATAGTTTTAAGCCATTAATCTTAACGAGTACAGGATTTGGCATAAGAAAATATGTCGTATTTTGTATAGTTCTTCCTAACACTAAATAAATATTATGTTCTCGTTTCCAAAAAACTTCAATATAATTAACAGTTTAGTAGGTGTTATAGTTTCTCAGGAAATTTAATAAAGCTTAATAAGGGAAATATTTTAATTATAAATTTTAAATTTTGAAACCTATATGTTGATGAAAACCTTCAGCATTTGAATCAGTAATATCCCGATTTTCTGATGATTAATTATTTATCTGTCTTCTTTTCAGACAATTTCCGAAGAATTATTTCAATATAAATTTAATCTCCTACTCATAAATTCAATAATCTATAAAACTATATGATAAAATACGTGAGTACCCATGAATTGTGCTTACTTTTGAAATATAATGAGACAAGGGAAATTTACGTACTAGGGAAACGTAAACTGCATAAGACTTTTTACCAGAATCACTTATAACTTATAAAGATACAGATTTGAAAATATTGTATAAGAGTAATTAACCTAAATGTAGCATTATATTAAAAAAAATTATTAGCTATAAGGAAGGATGTGGATAAAACACTGCTAGGTACAGTAATACTATTGTTTGTCAAGGGATAAAATTTAAGTAATTTCTACATATAAATGGATAACAAAATCCATGAACAACATACGAGATTTTGCAATTTTACCCCGCATATACATTTTTTACACAATCAAAACAACACACTCCGCATGGATATTTTGTTATACATTTTGTATATATTTAAGTTATTTTGATTATAGAGTTCACATTATTTTATTTATTCTAAATATTCGTTTGCGTGGGAAGATATTTAAATGAACAAAGAAAGACCCTAATGGTCTCTTGTGGCAGCTTTAAGCTTCAGAGAGAAGGAGATGCTTATTTACTTCCTTATTCATTCCGTATTACGATGTAGTGCTTCTTTATTAGGTATTGATTTGGGGGAATAAGGAATATAAGAATTTAGACTATAACTATTTAAATTTTTCTGAATTCTGGCAAATATTTTATTCGAACGGAAGATCATTAATTTAGTCTTTGTATCTTAATAATTTCATGTCCCCCTTATGTTACCTTATAAATGTAAATATACCCCCGTCGCAGCAAACCTGCGTACTCAGCGAATTTCCAATGAATATATACGTCTTAATATTACATTAAGCCTCTTACCAGAATTCATAAGAAATATATTCATAAATAAGCGATAGGGCCTATTAAAAATATTCATTATTCTCCGTAAGAATAACATTAGGGATGATTACGCAGGTTTGCTGCAAAAAGGAACAACAAATAATGGTTTTTTATACAAATATCAATAGAACTCACCTAAGTCAAGTCACATACCAAGTTTCATCAATATTCATTCATAAATAAGCGATATATAACATTTTTATTATTCTCCATAAGAATAACATGGGGACCGAGTACCTAGGTTTAGTGCTTCAGGAACCATAGGCGAAAAATTGGTTTTTTGTTTAAACATCAACAAACCACAACCAGATGAAGCGATATACCAAGTTTCGTCAGTTTATGTTCATAAATAAACGAGATATAAAATTTGTGTTTTTTTCTCCATAAGAATAACATTGGACAACGTACTGTGTTTAGCACTTGTAATATCTCAGTAACCAATTGACGTAGAGCAATGATCAAAATACCAAATTGTTTGTTTTTTTAAGCTGAACTCAATGGTTTAAATTAAAATTGAATTTAAATAAAAATTACATGTGAAAACCCCAAAAAAAACATTTTTGGGGCACAAAACCCCCCTAAAACCCCCCTTCGGATGGTGCAATTTGTCTGGTTTTCGAACTCGTTCAAATAAATGGTACTTTACATCTTTGTACCAAATTTTATTAAGATCAAACTTTTTTTACGAGAGTTATCGTGCTTACGGACATATATATATATATATATATATATATATATATATATATATATATATATATATATATATATGTCCGTATATATATATATATATTTTATATATATATACATATTTAAAAATTTGAATGAATGGGGTTTTTGGCATCTGGGGACCTCAAAACGAAAAGTTATCATGGTCTCGGGCTTAAGTCTTACCATGAGACCTACGGTAATAGCTTCTTCCCTATAGGGGAAATTCGCTAAAACGTAAGGTAAACATGATTTTTCATATCGAAAATAGTATGCAGAAATTGGTAGGTCAATTGTACTACAAAGTTAGTGAAATAATACTGTTATATTTATACTACAAATGTTATAAGCCGCAGTATTGGTTTTGTAATTTTACAACGCTTTTGAATTACTTCATCGTCAAAACTACCAACGAGTTATATGGTTGAAATATATCATACTAATGTGTACGTGTGTTCTGGCTTCAACTGTACAAACCCCTGCTCACGGCAAGTAGATGTTGCCAAGGCGGACAGTATACCCTCGGGAGCAATCCCCTAGGGGCGCATACATAACTCAATGCTAAAGCCCCCACCGCAAGCTTGCGAATTTATTAATACTCCTAAAAACGAAAGCTGAGAACATTTATAATAATCATTGAACAGTTAATATTTACACTTTAATGTTTACAAAGGTACAAATTGCGAGCCAAGCAATCCTCCATCTAAGACTTAGTACAGTAACTCAGTCAGGGTACTGAATAAAGAATAAGAAAACATTTTAAGGTATAAACCATTACTTGAAAAAACAATTGTTTGTGTTTTATATATATTGAGTTTAACTCTCATACTTCAACTGATTATATGTAGGTTAATGTAAGCTACATTTATTCGGAATTTTGGGGGTGAATTATTCGGAATAAGTATTTTTTAAGTTAGGTGATCAAGTTGTTTAAAATTAGTGTACATTTTTGGAAGGCAGGACAATTTGTATTTTATAATGACCAGGGCTAATCATTGGGAAACTGTCCTAAGGATAACAGAGTTAGGAGGTTTCTGTACATTTTAAAGACTATAAGGTAAATTTCAAATCTTGTTTCTTCATCTTTGCCACAGTGAAAATATATGCAAAATAGAGTTTAACTTATCTTATTACCATTTTTATAGATTATTTACTTTAACTTCATGAAACCTACGAAGTACCCATTATAGGTCCAGAGGAAATTTGTAACTAACCGTTTGTAATTTACTATAGCTGATAAATATATAAATCATAAGAAAAATTCCAGTTCCTCGAATGTGATCAAATATTTTATTTGCGGAATACCCAGCTTTGAATATATTACTAATAATATAACAGTAGTATACGCAGTTCTGTTAGTTTATATCGTGATTTCATTGCACAAGTTAACATCTGTTCTCGCTTCTTTACTGTGTTTTGTTAGTATCAACAGCTGTTAAACGTCTAATGGCTTAATTTCATTCTGTCCATAATATTAACATTGAAACTTTAAAAGAAGATGTTTTCCAAACCTACAAAAGCACATCTAGACGTTAAGTGCTTTTAAATAACATAAAATCATTCAAGGCCTATAATAGTTTCACCAGTTGCCTGCTAGAAAAAATCGGTTTACTCTTCAACTTTATGATACCTGTAAACAAAAATTCCAATATACCAGTCATATATTTGTATAGCTTGTAAACTAAATCATTCAAAATAAATTCCTTATACGTGTAATAGAAAAGATTTTTTATGTTATCATCATATATTTGTATTTCGTTATTCAAAATTTCTTCACTATCATTTTATTTATTAAAAATCGAGTTGATAAAAGGTTAAATGAACCAATGGTGGGTGCATTAAAATAGGCGTAGGTGTAGTTTCGAATACTCGTACCATGGAAATCAAACCCAGTTAAATTGTACCAACAAACAAATTTGAGCGAAATGTGATGATAAATGTTTCAGTATTATATTAATTTACCTTAAATAGCCTATATACTTTTCTCGTAACCGTAACACACGATTGCCTACAGTATACCACTCGTCCACATATATATATATTATAATTAATACTCATGTTTAATTTTAAATCACTTCCATTTACATTTAATAATTTATACATTTATTATTTAGTTGAACAGTGAATATATTATAATTTTGATCCCACGATTAAATTTGTAATACAATGAGGTACTTATTATATAAATAAAATGGTCATGACAAAAGTTTGAAGGATAACATTATCATGAACAATAGTATGACTGAATATTTGTTATATATTGTGTTTATTATTTGTATCATGAATTATCTTAGATTATTACCTTAGAATAGAGTATCTTATTATCTTTGATTTTAGATGCATTGTTATAGATATTAAGTCTTAGGGATTTGTTAGGAGAGTTTAACGTGTAGGTATCCCATATGCAAAAACAACACTGTAAATATCAATTTATGATTTATTACTAATTATTAGTAAGGCTTTAATAATTAGGCCAACATTTTTCGCAAAACCCTATTTTACTATACTGTTAGCAGCACGTTTGGCGATTGTTTAGTCAAGTAAGAGTGTGATTTGTTACTTGTTTTCAAAGCGAGAGGCTACGTCTGGGCTTTACTGGCGGTCGAAAAAATCCCACTAATGGACTTCTTAGACGACTCTTAAGTGATAAACTTTATATTTATCAAACAGCTGGTCACAGCTGGATTTTCAACTGGCCACCTCATCAATTTAGTTTCTCTTTAAACTCAATACCGGTATGTGATGTTGCAAACAATTCATTTTACAATATTCCATACTATGTATATTAAAATGGTACAGTTATTAGTATTATAATTAATACTTATTAGTTTTATATTCTATTTTATTATCCCTGAATCATTATATCAAACGTCAAACCAATTTTGTACAGTGGATATTTTAATAATAAATGGATGGGTGCGCTGCCTATTTTAGCATTGCTATTGGCTGGTTGCATGTATTATAGTAACAAGCAATCTAAGTAAATGTCATACTAGGTGAGAGGGAAATACCCAAAAAGACGCTTAGTTATCGAGATACCAACCTCTTGAGTACTACAAGCTAAATTATGGCTTAATTTGTTCATAATATCAAATTGGACAGCTTTTCCATATATAGTTTGCTATGTAAGTGGCAGAGTATTTTTCTTTTTATTAATAAGTAATATTTTATAATGTTGAAAAAATTGTACAATTATTTCGATGAATTAAAATTGTTTACCCATTATTTTTAATGGAACTTTTACAGTTTGTTAACATAATTATCTCAATTATGTTTTACATATCTAACCGAAGTTAAACAATTAATAAATATCTATTAATCCTATAGCATAATATGAGTAAGGTTTGCTTGCTTGCTTGCGACACGGATCTCAAAAACGGCTCCAACGATTTCCTTAAAATGTTGGAAATAACTAATTTCTGGGATAAAAATAAGTTCTAGACAGGCCTCATCCCCAGGAAAAATCAAATAATGTAAAAATACTCAAATGAAAAGTTACAAAAATTTACATTGAGCTTATGGAGTTTCAAATCAAAACAAAAGAATTGTAACAGCTGTTCATAATCAATCAGGGAACTGTCAAAGTAATACTCGTGTTGTTTATGATCATTAAAAGTGGTTTCCTGTGAGCAGAGATTAAAATATTTGAGTAAAGATTACATATATAGAGTAGTAAAATAAATCAAACGGACATTGAGCTATAAATAGCAACTGTAGTGACCTTAAAAATGTATAAATGAGGCAAATGAGTTATACAAATCTGATTATCAGTAGGGGAAAGTGGTGAAATATTACTCCAAGTCATCTAAACAAACTGACTTGCCTTCCCCCGAGCAAATCTCGGCCCCCAGGTACTATAGATAACATTTCGAAATATTTTATTTACATACTCAAAAATTAAATCCATATCAATTTAAAATAAAATATTAAATTCAATAAATACAAATCAAGTTTATCAATGGGATTGTTTCACCCAGTGTTGTACAAAGTTTCAATACTCTAACTTCAGTATTACCTAAACAGTGGTAAATCATAATTACGTAGTTAATCATGATTATTTTATGATTAAAACAAAGATAAATTACAAGACAAAAACATGTTATATCTTTAACGGGGAGCCGTAATATTGGTTTCATAAACATGTTTAATAAATATAATTAATATATTAATTTTTTATATTCGTAAGGTCTTTCTCCATCAATACTGGCATCGTCAGTTGAACTCACAAACATGTTATATATTGGATTGTATATTATCTAACACGTTCACGTCATCTCACGAGACAGTTGTTGTGTAAACACGCCTCCATAAGCGCGTAGTGTTGTGGTGAGGGCGGCACATGATACTGGGTCCTGTGCCAGGAGAGGTCTGAATAACACGGTTGGCCGACACTCCCCCACCACCGCTACTAACCAAACGAACCCCCTCTATTGTTTCTCAAAATATGGTGCTTGACTAAATATGTTTGGTAACAGTTTGGTAAACTAATAGTACTCATAAGCCCATATCTTTGAATAATAGTAAAATAATCCCAAGTTGTAGATTTATTTATTAATCTACATATCTACTGCATATAATCTACATGTATTTAATAAATTAATAATTTAATTTATACAGTTATTTATTTACGGTTTTAGTCCTTAGTATATTATACGAGTAAAACAATATTTATGTGGTAATATAAACAAAATAAAATAATTTGTGTTTAGTTATTCCAATTTGTAATAGTAATAAATAAATATTCCTTTGTTGTAGGTAACAGTTATACGACTTTTATGTCCAGCTCAGTAAGTAAAGTAAACTAATTATTATAAAATAGAAGGAATAATTTTAAATTGCATGTTTATAAAATTATAACTATAGTAAAATTTTTACTAAATATGATTAAAGAGTGTTTTGGAAAACCAAATAATTAAATAGAAGGAAAAGCTTTACAACTTGCAATGGTTGAAATACACTTAAACATCCAACTAAGTAAAATCTGTAAACTCATTTTAAAACATTTATTCAAATAATTCTACCTATCAAATTATAAACACATTCTAAAGAATAATAATGTGTACTCAAACTCAATTAAAAAAAAAATAACTGACAAAAAATTTATATTTAAAAATAACAAAATAATCAGCCGTTTTAATGTTTCTGAAACAGAGTTTGGTTAGTGTTATAATTTCCAAACAGGCTTCCGAAGATGAATCAACAAATTTTTCTTTACCGAGTTTCACAAATACTAGTATAACTAATAATAAATTAAATATGTATCAGCATTAAATAAATAAAATATTACTCATTACATTTTAAATACTAGCTATAGTACCTGTAAACTATTAGGCATTTATATAGATCTTCTCTCTTCGGGATTTCTCGCTTAAACTAGGGATAGGGATTGTTGTGGCTCGTGGTGCACTGCACTCGGTGCATACTAATGCTCCTGGTATAAACGTTATCAGTAGAGCCAGATTACTCGGGGGCTCTGCGGGCCACTAGGGGGATATGAATAACTCACCCCTGACGTTCTCAGCTGAACATAAACTACCTTCACTATAAGTGTGGTACGTGGTGGGATCTGAAGACGGCTCGATCGAGTTGTACAAACAGTTAAACGATTATTGAATACAGGTAAAGCTAAACATGATCCATAAATATATACTTATGAGCCTTGAATAATATTTATAAACATATTTTTACAACAGAATGTTAAATAATAATATTTGTTGAATTATTTGTAGTTTTAATCTGACTCTAATTTCTGACTGTTGCGTGTCATTAAAAATTAATTTTTCTACCACTGTAACCGGTTATAAATTCACTACAATAAATTATGAAATAGCTGATACCATATCTTTTAATTTTAGTTCATCGTAATCACAGTTTCAGTTTCACAAACCTAATTTTTAAGGAAATTGTAAGATTACGGCTTTTTGAACTGATGTCAGTTAATTCTTATCCCATTCAACACTAAAATGTAGGTAAGGACTTTCCAATAACCTCGCAAAGTCCAAACCATTTTTTAACCGATAAATCCGTCGTTGAAGCCACGTGAATGAAACTTTTGTCGATCAAATTTGAGACAGTCAGTGATTTGAGATGTGGTACCAGAAAACAGTTATTAGAAACGGGACTTTGATACTTTCAACAGACATGGGTAAAAGGTTCCATTAAAAAAAAATAAACCAAACTAATTAAAATTGTTTAATTTCAAACATTTTTCTGGACGATTACAAACATTTACCTGATGGTTTCATTAACCTGATTAAAGTGGTGTAAGCCAATCTAAATCTATATTTTATTTAAATCAGGTGCTGCAATCTAGGAGTCAGGAAATAAATATACCACTCGAAAATCAAAATCAGTTGATAGTTGTAATTTCACTAAACCAAGACCAGTAATGGTTTGTTGTCTTCAGCAAAGTTAACCTCAAATCTATTGGATTGGTCTTTATCCCTTGCCTTCATAATGCCTATGTTTACCTTTGTGTAACTCTCTATTTTGTTGTCTGTGCACAATTGTACAACCTTCCAATGGACTTATGAATGTTTCCGTACTATATCAAAAAACATTGTAAATATGTACCGAAACAAATGTCTGAATTGAGTTTTATATCTGGACTACTGCAACTAAATAAGATACTTATGGCAAATATAAATAGGTATATATAGAGTTTAAACTATGCAAAAATAACAAAATACCTTTTAGACGCTTTTAAAGTTTTCGTTAGAGAGACTCTTACCAAAACAAACTACTCTCCGGGGACACTTCAGCCGTTATAGTGAGATTGCTGCGTAAGATTAAGAAGATTTTACTAAACGTTCTTCAAACGATTAAATTTTGCTTTATATATATATATATATATATATATATATATATATATATATATATATATATATATATATATATATATATTGAAATATATGACTCACATTATAAATGATATATTTGATATTGAATTAGATTTAAAATTTTGGTTTCTTAACCACATACCTTTTGTTCCTAATAATTTACCACCTTAGTCAATGTCGTATCCTAAATTTAAAATTATAATGTTATTATGCCCCTGTTCATATTTCATGTTCATAATTCTATATAAGTCATTGAGAATCAGCATGTATATACAGAGTGTCCCCGAGAGTACTACACAAATGCAAGATTTGGAAAAACTAGTCAATGAGAAAAAAAGTAAAATAATCAGTTGTTCCCTGTTGTTTTCAGTTGTTGTCTGCCTGTATGTGATTTGTAATCGGTGCAGCATATCTGCGGAACTACTCTAGGTCTGATTTAAACTTGGCATGTATATTATTCTAGCTTAGGGCTTATTTATTTTGGTGTTTCTTTCTTTATGGCGGCCATTAAACCTATTTTAAGCTTACTATCGTGAAAACAGCAAAATAATTAGTATTTAATCAAAACATTAAAATTAATTGTAAATATTTAAACCAAATATAGTGTATAGAGACTATAAAGATAACTTTATCCACAACTGAGAAATTGCAGTCTTTATAAATAAAGTCGTCAATAGATCTAATAATTTACATAGACTTTTCATGATTTTACTAATAAAACTGGAATTGCTAATGTGTGGGTCAAGTGACCTTTGTAGTCTTTATGCCGTCCTTTTTGGCTTAAAACTCCACATTTTATTAATATACTGATAAATAGTTAATCATTTTCTGTTTTCAAGATGCTTTAAATATTTAAAAAGACCGCCTTTGTTTATGGTTAACGATAAATGCAAAATTTGGTCAATACTTGTGAATGTATGTAATTGGTTACTCACTGTTGTGATTTTAATCACTATACAGATTATATCAATGTTAAGGGCCGGTAAATAAACAAGCAACTAGGGACAGAAAGAAAATTCAATGTTGCATAATTGGTAATCACAGTGGTCAGTGATTGCTCGGGGACGTGGGGGAGTTTGATGAGCATTGCGTCCCCATTGTCATGCTTTGGAGTCACTGCATTGTAATTACCCCATTATAATAAACGTATGAGCATTGGCGATTGTCCTGTACTACTGATGTATGTTTACAGTTTTTAATCAATTTAAAAAGTAATTGTAAAAGGTATTAGTGTTAGATTTTAAAATCATCTCCCCATATTTTATAACTGTAAACAATCGTATATTAGAGTAAATCGTGTTTTTATTAAGTGGAATGGGTGAGTAGACACAACATTGCTGTGCATGAAGGTCATGGGAAAACGCAACTGTTATGCTCGTGTCGCCCATGATACTTAGGCTCAGTGTACACCGTACTCGCAATCCCAAGAGGCTTGTATGTAACCCGGCTGCCCAACCACCCATTGCCACAGGTCTTACCACTACCTTAAGTCCGGTTTTAAATAATATTTAGTATTATTCATAGATGTTTCTGTCACTGAAAAAGTTGCATTAAAAGCCAGGACTTTTAATAATATTGTACCTGCGCAGGCAAATATCTTATAAATATTCACTGCTATCTGTTCTTAGCTATGTGTTTATTGTGTTAAGCATTTGTTCACAATTAGAATTGTGAAACGATCCTCTTTCGCAATGACAGATTATTCTTGTACTTTTAATTCATGAGTTTTGTATGTGTTCACATTCTGTCCTTTGTTGTTCAATCTTGTATAATTACTTTCTTCACAAACTAGTTTGCTAAACCTGCCAAGACTCAAAAACCTACTGGTGTACGTTTTGTCTTATCTAAATAATCATAATATGTATTTATTGGTGATATTTATTTGTAATGCAAGAAATAGAAACCTCAATTCGATAACAATATCTCTAAAAACCTTTTAAACTAACAACTAGGAGATTTTTTTTAACACGAACATTTACTATTGCAACGAATTACCACCTAAAGGTTGAATTTGGAATGATAACTAAGTTGATCTGTGACCTTAAATATAATTTTCTGTTTATAAGTCATGGTTTAATTAGTAGCTTTACATAGAATTCATTAGTCAAAAGGTATTGTTGGTTTTAAAGGTGTAAACCCAATAACAACGTGGTAAGCCACGTGACGTGTATATTTGACTGTTCTGGTGTTTACACCTTATAAGAGAACAAATTCCAGCCGGAAAGTTTGTTAACACTGATGAGTAACAACATTTTACCTCTTTCCATCATATTTGAGAATGCTAATTTGAGAATTAGCATAATTATTCATATGCATCTTTCATTATTATTTTGAACTATTTTTGAATTCCAGCGTAACTGTTGTGTGTAGTAATAACGGATAAACTGGTAGGCGTATGCTTACTACTATATTCAAGTCGTGAAGTGTCTCAATGTCTTATATCGGTAATAATTAACGGCCAGTAAAATTAATGGAAATCAAAATTATGTACTATAAAATAAGTGAACAAATAAAAAAGTAGTTAAATGCCTTTATAGGAATGACTTCCCCATTATAACCAGTTATGTTATCAAGCAGGTTTATTTTGAGCGCAGGATAATTTTTCATTGACAGATTGCTTTCGTGCACTGCATCGTAGAACCACATGCACAGAATGTTAAAACTATGTCGAGGGATATTGGATTATTACCAACCTTAACCAAAACATGGATACAAGCAGTTTACTCTGTTGTTTAGTTTTTGGCTGTTTGAATTAACATTTGTTATATTAATTATATTTGTATTAAGTGAGTTTATTGGTAAACCTGTGTATAAGTGTAAACAAGCTCTACAAATTACAATATTGTTTGTACATATAAATACATTTCTGACGCAAGTAATACTATTGTAATGAATTCATCTTCAAATAAATAATTTGGATTCTGATTTCGATTTTGACAAAAGTTTCCCTACTCAAAAAACTAAACAGTTATCCTTTTGGGATTACCAGGGTTTTATGTTTCGTGCCCCACTCTTTGTTCTGTTAGTATTGGTTACTTTATTAACAATTGTAACTTTAACTGACATTAAAAAACCACTCTGAAGTTAAAAAATTGTTCTAATATCATCCTCTGCATTATTGGAAGATTCCAAGATCCAGACATATAGCTAAGGCATGTGAAAATACAAAGTAATAAAAAAGCATAAAACATACAAACTCTAAAGATGTATTTTTTCCTGATCCCATCCCATCAACTCTCTTACTACTTACATGAAACACTTTTAAATCTGGACAGTGCTGAAGAAAGATAAACGGTTGCATCAGTACAATCCAAGCTTTAGTAGCACAAAGCTGGAAACTAGATTGCAAAATAATGAACGTTGGACCCTTGACTAAAACACTTATCATATAATCATACTGTCATTAAGGTTCCCATAACTATGGTGGAAGCACGGTACATATGAATTCACATGATACAATTTATTATTAAAATGCATTGCGTACGTTATTATTGAAACGTTTTTTAAAATGATTTTTAGTAACAATAATTATAATAAAGGTGCATTTAAAGACTTAAGACCGGTTCAACATTTAAATCAGTAATACATTTAATCGACAAATCTGTGAGTGGCTAGGTTATCCGATGTAATACAAATCACCCAATAATTTAATATCAATTAATGTTCAAATGGAACACTAATTAGTACTACTATATATCCTAATCACTAAACAATCCTAAACTATATGTTCATTGAACCACTAGATTATACATGCATTTAAATATTAAACAATAAAAGCAATACATCACTGAAAGAGATTAATATTAATGTTCTGCTGGTATCAAATATATTATTTGTAACGTTAAACCATTTTACTCAAACCAAACGGATGAAACAAACTAGCCTTCAAATATGTATAGGATGTAAATTGTTTACGAGTAAAATCGTGATAGCCGGAAATTCGGTTGGAGTGAATCAATGGACATTCTCGTATATCACGGACCAGTCGTTGAAAATGGTTTTTATTGTTGTTATTTGTACACAATATGGGAGCTCAGATAAATAGTCCTGCTATTGATATAGTACTAAAATGAGATTTAGATTGTACAGCTTAAACCTGCGAATAAATATAAATATATAGCATGGATATTAAATATTTTGTTTGTTAAAGGATTTTAATAAAATAAATCAAAACTTTAATACAAAATCGTCTATCTTTTCAACCCTTTTAACTGCACATTTTCTTATATAGTATATGTTTTACTGCAGGGTCGGTAAAAAATACATTGAACTTATTTTTGTTTTCTACAATATCCTCTGTAATGTAAAATTGTATAATCTACATGTTTATTATCAATGTTCATTACTTAGTCAATGTATTAGATCATGTTAAAACAATAAACAAATATTGATTTTTTATTTTATTTTTAGTTGTGTTCATCAGAAGCAATTGAATAGTTTTGTTTGAGGTCTTGTAGAATTCGTAGGACTGGTCTAAATCATTCATCGTTTAGAATTATAAGAAAAACATTTCAAAACGTGAACAATCCAGGCTTTTTGAAAAACATGTACAGCTTACCAACTATACATGACATTAATTTTCGCACCAAATAAATAGTTGAATCAAACTAAATTACGATTGATATTTGATGGGCCACCCTTTTACTTCCAATAGTATACAAACACAGTATTCACCATACTTTGGTAAATTTGGGAAAACTTTCTTTCTGATTACGTTTTCTTTATTACCTCAGATTCCTTAAACTGATTTTGTATATCAATGTTCCTAATATTTATTACAACAATTTAGCGTCAAACAAATTATTTTGTTTTAACATATATACTCTTTTAAACTTTTAATTGGTGTTTATTATTGTATAAGCTACAAAATGTTCTACAAACGTGGTGTTATGTGTTTGTTTATCTCCAAAACGCAATCTAGCAAATAAAACTCAACATCTACGATGTAATGTCAAAGGTTATGTTACAATAGAACATAAGCACAGTGTTTTTTTTGTTTTTTGTTATAATTTTCAGTACAATCACAGGCGTTCACTTAATTTTCATACTTAAAACTTGAATACTATGTTTTCTCCAATTATTCATTTAATTTTGTATCATATAAGTAACCAATCGAGAAAAGAAAGAACAGCCTCAGTTATAAGATAAGAACAATACAACTGATTAAAAAACAATCTAACTTTAGAGTTTACCTTTCCAGTTAAAATGGAAAATGCAATTAATTAATTTACCACCAATTTCATCTTTAATAGCTTGATATAAATAATTGTTAAGTTATTAATTTTAAATTGGTAAATATGAATTAGATGTAACGTGCAAATGGCCAGCCTGCCATTCAGAGTAAAACGCTGGTACAATATGTCTGCAGCTTCCTAATTACATCTTTATCTCCTCTCTAACACTGCAATGCGGGTGATTCTCTGTTCTGCAATCCAAACGTTCTTTTTCTTGAGTTTTGTTTAAATGTATAAATGTTTACATGTATAAATGTTTAAAAGGCTTAAAATAGATAGGAACAGCTCTTTGATAAAGATAGACGTAACAACTAACACTCTAACGGCAATTGGTGACGCGGATCAGGTCAATTTTCTTATATTACAGTTTAACAATTTTCAGAAGGTTCATGATTGAATTTTCACCAGGGAGTTAAGTATTGTCACATTGTTAGTTACAATATATACTTTGTATTTTTGATGTTTTTTTTAACAGATACAAGTAAAGATAGTTCCAGTAACCTTTCATCAGTACAACAGACAAATTATTATTAACCAAAATAAATTATTATTAACCATAGGGTTTTTATCGGTGGTGGGACCAACTTGCCAAATTCTGAGAGAATAAAATCAAATACATATTACATATTTACAGGTGCTTTTTTTACTCATTTAAGTTTTAGTTTATACATTATTTGTTTAAATGTGTTTTTTGTTGAAATCTTTGCAAATTTTTCCAATTTTGGGGATTAATATAAAATTATTTTTATGTACAGGTAAAATGCTCTTAAAACATAGACCACTAAGTAATAAGGATATATATGTAATAACCATTGAACAATGATACTAGTTTTGTCAATTATGGGCTTAAACTAAATTATGCGTCTTATACATTTTTTTGTATTTTATTGGAAACTTAGTGGTTTGTTTGAGGTATGATAATAGAATATGTATATTCAATATCATACATATTTTTCAATTTAAATACATTATATGTTAAAATGTATTTTTTATTGAAATTTGTCCACTGTTTCCCAAGATTGGAGATACAAATAAAAATATTGTTAATCACAGGTAAAATGCCTTTAAAACATAGGCAACTAAGTAATAAGGACAGACACGTAATATCCATTGAACAATGATACTAATTATATCAATTTTGTGCTTAAACTAAATTATCCATCTTATGAATTTTTTTTGTATATTGGAAACTTAGGGGTATGTATGAAGTATGAGAATATAATAGGCAGGTCTTATATATTTTAAATTTCAAAACCAGTTTTGTGTAATTAAATGTCATTAAATTTGTGTGAAAATATTTCTGAAATTATTAAATAACAGTTTTTTAATTTAGTATGGGGTTAGCGGTACTCCTATTTATTACAATTCTTAGGATAACATTTTAAGATTATTAACCCATGGACTTGCACTTTGAAAAACAAAAATTTTTATTACTATACTACGTTTTTAATTAATAAAATCTATCGTAATAGATAGTTTTTAAACTGAGCTAGATGCAACTGTGCTGGAGGTCAAACGAGGCTTTAGTGGTGATCAGTGAGTTCGCCCTAATGGACGACTAAGATTTATCCCCACACAGATCCCTCCAGGTCCACCGAGTGATTCCAGAATGAAATAACGAGTGACTACTAAACCATTTGCTACTGTACAATAACCTAAGAAAACCCCAGTAGTTAAAACTGACGGCTATTATAAAATAAATTTAATTAAATTTATTTCATTGGCCTAAAGTGTTACCTAACGTAAATATACTTATATAAAAATATACATTTATTAATTCAAAAATATAAAAATATTTAGTACCAGTAAAATGCAAATTAATTACAAACACTATTTGGCGTGGATAACAAAGTGCTAGCAATCTTACGAGTATAAATAGTATACTATAGTATACGGGCATGAAAAACTGTAATTACATGTAATATTAATATATTACATATCACTATAATGATCCGTTATATGTTTCCCTTGGTTTCATAATGTATAAATTATATTTTAGAAACCTATAGATATAATAACACCTTTGTTTTTGATTTGGATACAAATGGCAAAAAACTCTTTAATGGAGTTTATAGTAATCTTAAGAGTCTAATGGCCCCAGGAGGTGCTTTGCACCTTATAATACAGAAGGTAATCTTCTTTTCTTGCAAAATAAAGGTAAAGAGTTTTGATAATGATTTATAAATATTATTTCTTCAAGAAATATCGAAATTTTTGTTACGATATGTAGATATACTACATACTTCATTATCAGTAAGCTATTTTAGAAAAATCACTTTGTAATAAAGGCCAGAACAGAAAACCTCAAATTTTATACGTAAAAATATAATAATTGCGTGCTAAATCTAAACCTGTTTCTCGAGGCAAATGCCAATTAATGAGACCAACAACTTTACCTGTATGACAATTGTAAAATGGTTTTTACTTGCAACACAAGAGTATTTACTGCAACTAACTATAAGGAAACATAAAACTTGTGTAGTTAAATTTTTTTCATATTTTTAACACCAGGTTTTTGCGTTTACTTACTAGCATGATTATTAAACATATTTAACATGATAATAAATTGTCAAGTGGCGAGGATTCTACCAAAGAACAACAACTTTGGAATATGTCTGAGTTCCCTAATTACATATTTCTTCTTCACACTGCAATGCGGGTGATCCTTTGTCCTCGGTTCAAATGGTATTTTAAACATTTATAGTAAAAATAGGTTTGGTTATTTTGTCATTCATTTACTATTACACACCTGTTTATTTGAGTTATTCAATAGATGATATTAAAATATAGTTTTCAAAAATTCGGATGATATTTTAATTGATATAAACTACATGTAATACCTATGCATAATTAGATTTAACTTTTATAATTATTGTTTTGCGAAATATTATTAATGGATTTAAATATATTTTACAAAGTTATTATATAGCCTATATTTTAATTGTTCACATGAAATACAAAAACATTCTTGGAATTAAATTTGTTAAACATTCAATTTATAATATAATTTGCAATCCGTTATATCAATAGTTTTAATGCATTTATTTATCATTTGTAAAAATATCATTTGAAAGTAATTTAAACTCCTCAGCCAATAAATGTATACAATCTACTTGGTTTTTTTTAGTGGTTTTTACAATCTACTAAAGTAAATCAATGATATGTTAAAACTACAAACACATCATATTAATGCAGAAATATATCTACATCAGAGAAGTAATAACAATTTATTACAGTCTTTAAATTCCCTCAGTGTGGGATTGGGTCCCTAGGGTGCCGTATTATACACCTCGGGCCATATTTCACTCTGGTGTAAGAGAAATGTCTTAGAACGTAAGCACTTGTTCTTCAAACTTCAATAAAATATACAATTTATTTAATTTTAATCAATTTAGAAATCATCAAACTATAATTTAAAGCGAATATAGAAAGTACGAAGATAAATTACGTTTTTAAATAATGGTTAAAAATATATTAAAACACTTCATTAATGAGATCTTACGTATTAAGAACTATTAAATATGTGTATTTGTATATAATTTTTCATCATAAAAACATATTAAATTATTTGTAGCTTACACGAATAGAAAAGTGTTAAAATGGCGATGCAAATGTTTATTATACATTTTCCTTTATTATTAAGCCTATGGTTAAATAAATATCTCTCTTACTCCCATAAAACTTTATTTTTGTACACAATTGCGCAGACCTAACGTAAGAATGGTCTAATCACGAGTTCATAGTAGAACCAAACAGAATCTACCTTCTGTTTGATAAAACGTCTTTACAAACAGTTTGAATGAAAATAGTTATTTGCTTTATTATTAAAACCAAATTATGGTTAATAGGTTGTTAGTTAAAATATCAATAAATACATTTCAAAGCTTAGTATTAATTTTTAGGGTGTTATTATTTGCAGTACATCATTCGGATTATTTTTTTAATTTTTTATAAAGTTTTTAAGTAATATAATGGTTAATTTATTAGTTAATTGGATAATATAACGAAGTGAAATTTATCCTTATACATAACTTTACTGCTTAGACTGGTAAGAGAATCAACTCTACTGGCGTGTCTGTGACCAAAATAACTCGGGACCGCCTCCACAGTAAACTTCAAATTTTCAAGATAAACTGAACAGTACGAAATCTCGGTCGAGTTCCTTGTTCAGATAATTTAGTTGAGTTTTAATAAAATTATCTTAAACCAAATTTATTGTTTTCTCCTTAAGAATAACATTGGAAGCCATTTTAATGGTACTTGAATCGTTAAAATTTAGCCGACATCTATGTTTCAACAACAGAGTAACAATAGTAAGTTTTCTAGAGTATACTTTGTCATGCTAGATAGTAAAAGGTTTTTCACACAGAAAAAAACATACACAGGATAGATAAATCGAAGTATGTTTTTAAGTTGTCAGCATATTTCTTATTTTATAAAATTATTAAGTGTACGTTGTTAAAAAATATCCATACAGTTAATATCCCCTTAATATCCCCTTAGTACGCCTACTCTGTGTAAATATCGTCAGTCGTCGGAGGCGACGAGTAACAGTGGCAGATGACGTGTGTAACAGATCAAAAAACACAAATTAACTTTTCAAAGTAGATGACTGTAGATACTGAGATATTAACTTAACTTATAAAATGGTTTGTTTTATTACATTGTCTTAGACAATTGGTAATATTGTGATTGTCATGTGTAAAAAGTACAAAGCCTCAATTTGTCTAGAAAGCTTTGACCAAGTTAATCACAGTAAGCTACCAACGTTAAATTTATTTTGTAGGACAATTATCTGCTAGGTTATATTTTCATAAAATTAATAGTGCAAATTGTCTACTTTACCTAAAATACATTACCAGTAATGTTGTAGTTAACCACAATAAAAGTCATTGTCTATTCTAACCAAACAGCCTTTTTTGGAGGGTTATCTTTAAAGATTTGACATAGCCTAGGGTTTGATTTCAGTAAGAGTAAGCAAACATTAAACTGGTAATACAACAGTTGTAAAATACTTTATACACATTACCAGAAATGTTGTAGCGAACCAAAAAAGTTTTAATCTATTGTAACCAAACCAAGGCTTTTTTACAGGATATCTGAAATGATTTAAAATATGCTACGTTTGGATTACAGTGAGCTGTTTTCACTTAAAACTTGAATCTATGGCTATGAAATGTAGACCTATACACTTAGGCTACTCACTATTTTAGAAGTTTCACGTTCGGCCTTGGACCAACCCATGTTTATAGCATTTATTTCATGATAGCTTAGGCTTTTGAATCAATTTATTGAATTTTATTTCACCTAAATAACTAGATCTGACGACTTATTGTTAATCCTTAAGGATATTTTGGCTACGCCCATATAAATTGTAACATTAGTTCATTTAGGAAACTCACTGTTCTCTTAAAAGTTAAATTAATCACATTGCTAAAGTCACTGACTAGCCCAAAATACTCTGTTTGTCCTACAATAACGCACTCATGCCAATACTAACAACAAACCATGCCTGAAACCTAAAATCTTTTTTAAAAATAAATACATTTACGGATTTATACATTTTTGTATAAAAACAAGTGATAAATGGGTGAATATCTTTCTACTGGTTGAAGGTTAGTTCTGCGATGGAATCCGAACCTGCGACCTCTCGCTGTGAGAGCCAGTACGCTACCCAATGAGCTACGGCGATAAGTGGTTTTTTGGGGAGAAGTGACTATGAGTTTATCTATATAGACGTAAAACCCGGATTCTGGTGGCAGTTATTTGATACCAGAATGAATGCTGTTGGTGTTACTCAAATCAGATCTTGATTTTTTTGTGAGACTTGATTTAAGTTTGATCATGTGTTTCAATTAGCCTTATACTTGAGGAATGAGGGTACACCTAGTACATATATTGCTTTCAGTGAAAATGTAAATTCATCAAAATGATAACAAAGAACATAAATTGGTAGCTGAAAGTTTCATCTGTTGCTGGATATTACAGACCTGTAAAATACACAATTCCAATTATTGCGGCCCAAGTACCTTACCGAGAGTCCGAGGAGAGATGTGACTAACTCATCAACCAACTCTCACCTCTGAGACCAGCCATCCTTTGGCTTGATCTCTGTACTTGAATTTCCTCTCTGTGAAATAAATTGAGAAGATTTTAGCTCAATAAATATATACGTATGTTGTTGCATTAAATTTTAAAAATGTATATTTAAGTCAGTGTGTTAATGTGAAACTTAACTTATGGATGTTACCCTGAATTTATCTCAGAATTAAGATAGAGTACAAAATAGTTATGTATAACCATACGTATTTATACGTATTTATACGGATTACGTTTCCCTGCTGTTAAATCCATTCAAATACAAATAACTTCCAGATTACATAGTTTTAAGCCATTAATCTTAACGAGTACAGATTAGGTATAAGAAAATATGTCGTATTTCGTATAGTTTTCCCTAATACCAAATACATATTATGTTCTCGTTTCAAGTAAACTTCAATACTAATATTGACTAGTTCAGTTTTGGTTATGAGGTATTATAGTGTCTCAATAAATTTAATAAATATGAATAAGGGTAATATCATAATAATATATGTTAAATGTTTAAACCTATATGTTGATGAAAACCTTTGGCAATTGAATCAGTAATATATCGATTTGTTTATGATTATTTATTTATATCTCTTCCTTTCAGACAATTTCTGAATAATAATTTCAATATAAATTTAATCTCAACCTCATACATTCAATAAACTATAAAAATGTATGATAAAAGTGTCCTTTCATTGTGCTTACATTTAAAATATAATGAGACTAAGAAAATGTACACATTAGGGAAAATTCATGAACAAAATACGAGATTTTGCAATTTTTATCCTCAAATACCTCTTGATACAGAGTACATATTTACGTTACAGAGTTCATATTAATTTAGATTTATTCTAAATATTTGTTTGCGTTGGAAGATATTTTTGTGAACTAAGGAAGTCACTAATGGTCCCTTGTGGCAGCTTTAATCTTATGAGAGAAGGAGAGGCTTATAGACTTTATTATTACTTCCATGTTACGATCTAGTGCTTCTTTATTAGATAATGATTTGGTGAATTAAGGAAGATCAGAAATTAAAATCAGACTATTAATATAATGCTGAATTGTGGCAAATATTTTTTTGTTGACAGAATTTAATTAATTTAGTCTTTGAATCATAATAATTGTATAGTCTTTTTATTTAAGTTACCCTATAAATGGAAAATGCACAAGTGAATATGAGTTGTTGTACAGCAAATAGTATATGACAATTTTTAGTTCTATTGCACAACAAAATTAGTGGAATAATCTGATATATGTATGGTAAGCGATTGATATGCATTAGTAGTTTTTGTTGTTGTGTATAACGATTTTGAATTACTTCACTGTCAACACTACCAATGAGTTGTATGGTTGAAATATATCATACTAATGTATACCTGTAGTCTGGCTTCAACTGGGCAAACCCATGCTCACGGCAAGTAGATGTTGCCAGGGCGGCCAGTATACACCCGGAAGCAGGCCCCTAGGGGCGCATAAATAACTCAATGCTAACGCCCCCACCACAAGCTGGCAAATTTATTAACACTGCTCGGACCGAAAGCTCAGAACATTTATAATAAACATGGAGAAGTTACTCTTTACACTTTAATGTTTACAAGGGGACTTGCCACTCAAAACCAAGCAAAGCTACATGTAAGACTTAGTACAGTACCTCAATCAGTGGGTACTGAATAAAGAATAAGACAAAATGTTAAGGTATATACCATTACTTGAAAAAAATGCTTTGTGTCTTAAATATAGGGAGTTTATCATACTTCAACTGATTATATGTAGGCCACTGCACTGTTAGATTAATTGTAGGTAATTTGGAATCAGTATTTTTTCCGGCAGATACGGTTTACTTACTATGATCAACACTTTGCTTTAAACAGTTTTATATTATTTAGTATACAATCCATACTTTTAATACTTCAGTTATTTTAAAATTCGAAATTACTGAACCTAAGGTCCGTTTGCACTACACAGTAACTCAAGCTCAAACTTTCTTTATTTAATTGATAATATACACTACACGAAAGAGTATCAAACTTAAATGCTCAATACATGGTAAGAAAATGAATAATTAATCGAATACAATTTGTTGCTTTAATATTTAAAATCCAAGCTCATAAATTTATCTGTAGTAGCAATACAATCAAATTATTGTAGTTAGTTATAATGACCATTTTGATTTCTTAATTTGCATGCGTGAATATGGTATTCTTTAGATGCATAGTCAAAAGTAACCTATTTTGAGCGAATAATTTGATTAATGAGGAATAATTAAATATTTAAATATAAAAAGAAAATTATTATAATAATTTACTAGAATAAAATGTATATATTATTGTTTTAACTAACGGTAAATTCTACTTCATTCAGTAAGAAACTCATGTATATTGTTCTAACGGAAGTAACATACAAACTGTCATGAATATTACAAAAATTTAAAAAAATACCAAAATTGTTAAAGCTATAAGAGGGATTTCTAATATTTTAAATATTTGGTGATGAAGTAGTTTAAAAGTAGTGTAAGTTGTAGAAAGACAGGACAGTTTGTCTTTCAGAATTATCACGCCTAATCAGTGTGGGACAAGTCTCAGTTAAACTGTTCCAATAATAGCAAAAATAGGAAGTTTCAATAAATTTAACAAGACTAGAAGGTAAATATCAAATCTTATTACTTCATCTTTGCTACAGTGTAAATATATGCAAAATATAGATTAGCTTATCTTATTACTATTTATATAGATAGTTTACTTAACTTGGAGAAACCTATGAGTTACCCGTAATAGGTCTAGGGTAAATTGTTAACTAACCGTTTGTATCATTTATTGTGACCGTTAAATATATAAATCATACGTGCGATTCCAGTTCCTAGAATTGTATCAAGTATTTTATTTCTGGAATACCCAGCTTTGAATATAATTCTAATATTACGAATTATATAGATTATTTACTTTAACCTAGTGAAAACTATGATATACCCGTAAAAGGTCCAGAGGAAATTGTTCATCAAACCGTTTGTATAATTTATTATAGCTGTTAAATATATAAATCATACAAACGATTTCAGTTCCAAAAATTTGACCAAATATTTTATTTTTGGAATACCCAGCTTTGAATATAATCCTAATAAAAGATCAGTAGCATTCACAGTTCTATTAGTTTATATCGTGATTTCATTCCACAAGTTAACATAAAACATCTGTTCTCGCTTCTTAACTGCGTTTTGTTAGTATCAACAGCTTTTAAATGTCCAATAAAATTAATTTATATTTTTCTATAATATTAATATTGGATCTTTGAAAGCCCAGGAGTCGAGGCTTTAAAAGTAAGATGTTTTCCAAACCCACAAGATTTGTATGTTACAAATAACATACAATCATTCAAATCCCATATTAGTTTCACCATTTGCCTGCAAAAAAATCGGTTTACTTTTTAACTAAATGAGGTACAGTTGCTGTAATAAACAGCAAATACAGTATAACGTATATTTATTTTTATACCTTGTAAACTAAATCATTCAAAATAAATTTCTTGTACGTCTAATAAAAACGATTTATTTTATTACGTTATGTTAATACCATATATTTTTGTTACGTTATTGATAAGTTATTCACTATTACTTTATTAATTAATACTCGAGTCAATAAAAGGTTAAATAAAACAATGGAGGGTGCATTACAATCCACGTAGGTTTAGTTGCAAACACTCCTACCATTACAATCCAATCCGGTTAAATTATTCCGTCAAAGAAATTCGAGCGAAATATGATTATAAATGTAGATTTATTATAATAATTTGCCTTTTATAGCCTACACACATTTTCACATAACTATAACTCATGATTGCCTACACTATACCACACGTTCATATATATTATATAATTGATACTCATGTTTGATTTCAGCTCACTTCCATTTGTATTTACTAACTTAAATATTTATTATTTAGTTACAGTGTATCAAGCATAATTTTGTTCTCTCGATTAAATTTATAATACTATGAGCTCCATGTTAAACAAATTAAATTGTCATGATAAAATTTGAAGGGTTACATTACGATGAAAAGTAATATGACTGAATATTATTTATACGTTGTGTTTACTATTTGTATTGTGGATTATCTTAGATTATTATCTTAAAATATATTATTGTTTTATCTTAGATTATAAATTAATTATTATAAATATTATGTTTATATTATGGATTTATTAGGTATTCGCAAATCTCCACCGCATTTTATAAAACTGTTAGCAGCACGTACGCTGATTGTTTTGTCAAGTAAGAGTGTGTGATTTGTTACTTGTTTTCAAAGCCAGGGGCTACGATGGGGCTTTACTGGTGGTCGAAAAGATCCCACTAATGGAGGACTTAGATCATTCTTAAGAGATAAACCTTAGATTTATCAAACAGCTGGTCACAGCTGGATTTTCAACTGGCTACGTTATCAATTTAGTCTCTCTTGAAATTCAAGATATGATCTAGCAAAAGACTCATCTTGTAATATTCCATGTTATTTATATAGTAATGCATTTTTGTTGTATTTTTGCATACCTCAGAAATATTTACTACACAAGGAATGACCCCACTTAAATCACCTACTTACTCTTAAAAAATATAAGCCATATTTAAATAGTTTTACTAGCAATCCTATTTGTTATTAGTAAATGTCTCCAATAAAAAAATTATGATAACAGCTAAAATTTTAACTCTTATTGACATTAAGATTTGAAAAGTATCGTCAATATATAAACGTCACTGCATTACAGTAGATAAAATGTGGTATTTAGTAAACATTTGTTTAAAGATAAACTGTTTTAATTTAATGCTAGAAGATATCACGTATAAAATTGCGTTTCATTCTCTTTTATACAAATGTGTCAGTGTGAACAACGTAAAGGGCCGTAAACATAAGGAACAATACAGGGTGACACTCTACAAGGCTTTTACTTCTCCTTTGTTTATACGTGTACAACCGTTGTATATTTCACTAAATTAACAGTAAATATACTCTATCTGTTGATTTTACAACATTTGGTGAGATATTTATCTATCTTTTGTAGATATATATTCACAAAAATATTAAAAACATAAGCTAATCTTTATAAAAGGTTGAACCTTTCTACCATTTAATTTGGTAATTTTGTTACACAAATAAATAATTTATTTTAGAGCAGACCACTCTTTTATTAAAAGGTAAATTATTAAACGTAAAAAGCGTTGTCCATTAGACCATAGTTCCTAGGTCCAGTTTCTAGTGTAGAGTATAACTTTTTCGTCTGTTTGTTTTAATGGTAAAACTCATCTGATTTAAAACTAAAAATGTAGTCAGAAAATACAAATGGAAATGGTAAAATATTTATTTGATTTATTGACGGCACAAATGGAGAATATGTTAAATACAATTATATTTGTAACTGTGTCTTATTTTAAAATGTCTTAATAGAAAACCACATTGATGCAAACCCGACCTCAAATGCACCACTGAGTAACAAATGGGTCACTTTAAAACCTTTCTTTTGTAATATTTTCAAAAAATTACAATGCACAATCCGTTAAAATCACCAAAATGCTATACGAGACCCTTAAAGCTACGAATGCTTTGAACTTGATATGACCTATGTCTATCTTAAGACATACATCACCTCCAGTAAAGGTATATGGTATAGATTATATCGTATTTTAAAGGTATTATATTCGTTTCACAGTGTCACCTAACCAACTCTCAAAAGGAGTATTTGTAGCCGTTACGTAAATTTAAAACTATTAATATTTCTCGAAAAGGCAAGTTTGACCGTTTGCCATTGTCACCTTAATGATCTGTTGATCTGTTGGGTTTGCAGAACTTTATACAACTAGTCAAGAACTTCTTTTTGTGTAAAGGTTGACTATGCTAGAATTTGAATGTTCTCCTTGAGAACGTAAAAAATCCAAATAAAAGCTGAAAACTATTTAGTTTTGATAAGTTAAAAAACTCAAAACAAGTATCAGGTGAGTTCTTTCCATAATTAGGAATACATTTATGAATTCATATTTTTCTGCAAATGGGAATACACTAAAAGGATTATTTCAAAACATTATTTATTTATATAAAATAAATCCCAATAAAATCAAAAAAATTATACAATTATTTTAATACATAGCAACTACGTAAATTTCATAAATTTTCATAGATTTTATTTTGTATCACGAATTAATTCTACTTAAACATAAATATTTGTATTTATCAGTTGATTGTCTCAAGATTATCTCCGTATATGTTATTAGTGTCCTTTTTTCCCGTTAAATTTATTGTGCCATGTATATATAAATAGCTATCTAGTGTGGCGAGGCACACTAGATATTGCTAAATATATGTTATCGTTACAATAATTTGCCTGACGTTAGCCTAGGAGAGTTTGTTGCAACGTGAACTCATCAGAACTAGTAAGCTTACGTTCTGATGTATACGCTGCCATGTATTCACTTTCCTACTTTCTCTCCTCTATAATAGCGGACAAATAAATTGGCAGTTGGGCTGTAGCCAATAACATGCTTGTACGCTGTCACTGTTGCCATTTTGCCATAGAAAAATATCACTCAAATGTTATTTCAATCATATGGTGTGGAGTTTTGGCAATGCAGCACGTCTACTGTTGGCTGATCTCAGGTGATAGCCTGATATCGGTTGATAGCCTGGTAAACCATGCCCTCAACGAGCAACGAGCAATTTAATTGTCCGCTATTATAAATTTAATTTTATGATAGCATTACAGGATTTTACTAAGTTTGAGGGCTATTAAGTTATCTACGTTCAATGGGTTTTTGCTTTTTGAATGAGCAAAGAACACATAACCAATAAAAGTATTACTACTCATCCCATATTTTATTAAATATACATGGATTGTTTTATAATTTCTGAATATAAAAGGTAATAGATCAAAACTTAATTTTATCCTAGGTATTAGTATATTTTCAAACAAAATAAATTCTGTTATAAATACTGTATAATTAGAAATACATTTATAAATCATTTACAAAATCCCAAATTATATGATTAAAATATATGAAAATGGAAATAAAGGTTTTTTATTATTAGTTGTAAGTTGAACAAAATATTGGTTGCCGAACACCTTATAATTTTAATCCCTCCATAAAATCATAAAAACGAGTAATAACAGTGATCCTTCAATAACCATATTATTTTTAAAAAAATAGTAATTAATTGAAAGCAAAACCATTGTTGGAGCAGCAAAGCATGTGTTAGCAGTATTATTACACAAACTAAAAGGGTACAGATTATTTACAACCATGTTTCTTGGTTTAGGTAATAACACATATATGCGTATTGAACGATTGAAATATAAGTGAAGTGATAAAGTCAATATTTCATTGCCTCAAATATGTTTATACTTATAATAATAACTTTTACGACGGTAAAGATATAGAAAGGGTGGGACAATCCTATCTATCTCGGCAGTCACACCAGTCATCATCAGGCCCAGGACATGATAAAAAGCCAAAGAGAGTAAGAGGTATTTTATTACAAACTATAGTTTTAACATCGCAAAAATTTTCGTTTGTATGAACTGTTGATCCGAAAACAAAATTTAAAAAAACTAGTATAGAACCGTGTTTCCTTATAGAAAACATAACATTTAATTTAATTTAACTTGATATATAATGTCAAAGTGTTTGCAGTATGATGATTTTAGATCCTGAAACATATTTTTAAAGAGTAAATTCAATGGTAAAAATTTACCATTCCTACTTTTACTTTCTCCCCCTATACATAGTATATGGAGAAAGTATTGTTTTCGTAAAAATTTTCGAATTTGAGTTGTTAGTGGAAATATTCGTTTTGGTGCTCCCTGAACCCAAAAAAGTGGTTTTTACGTGATGTCTGTCTGTGTGTGTGTGTGTGTGTGTGTCCGTGTGTGTGTGTGTGTGTGTGTCTGTGTGGATGTGTACAGAGCTAGAGCCCTAACCTATGGGCCGATTTTTATGAAATTTGGTATGTAGGTACTAATCCACGATATCTCCAGGCGTTTTTTTCATTTTTTTGAATTTTTGATTTTTAAGGGTAATTATCCCCCAAAAACCGCCAAAAAACATGAAAAATCCAAATTTCTCAAAAACGGCTCTAACGATTTTGATTAAACTTTCGTGGTTTGTAGAACTTTAGGTTTCCAAAAAAATGACACCACCCGCATTTCTGGAAAAATGCGGGTTCAGAAATTACAGGACTTAAAACATCAAAAATTCAGTTTTTTGGATTTTTCATAAAAAATCATAAATGTTAAAAAAGATTACTATTCACCATTAAAAAGAGCTCAAAAAACTAAATAAATTAGTATTTTAAATTACTATTCTACGATTGCTAGTTGCGGAGAAAATTGAAATTTTCATTTAGCGGTAAACACAGTACGTTGTCCAATGTTATTCTTATGGGGAATACAAAAATAACTATTTCTCTCTTATTTACTGATCAATTTCATTTGATATGCAGGTCAAGTTAGCATTGACCAACAGATGATGTTCGAAATGTGTTGCTATTTAACCCTGGGGGGGCAAGGGGGCATTTCCCCTCTCAAAACTACTGTGTGTAGCAACGGACTCTATAGTGCCTCCAAAAAAGCAATTTGGGTGGATATTTCTGAAAACAACTATTTTAGACAATTTTCTGTACATTTATCTATACTTCATATTCTATATTTAGTAAATAACAAATATTTTTGTCATTTAAGTTTGGCTAAAAGGGAGAAAGTATGTGTCAGTTTTCTGATACCGTTTATTTTCTTATGAGTATAAGTAAAACACAGTTAAATTCGCACTTTTTGCTGTTAATTGCTGAGTAAAATTTGTTTTTTAAACAAACTATTGTTTATGCAACTGGGTATTTATTCATTAAAAATAAAAAGAAGCCTGTTATAGAACAAGTTGTTTTGTAAGGTCTCTTAGTGATTTTTAAGTCGCTTGAAGTTATTTTTCCCTTGATATTCTAATTTATTTTAAATGTCATAAGTATAAAATGCAAGGTGCAAGTGTCTTATTTATAAAGCTCAATCAATATTCATTGTATGTTTTAAACTGGATTAATATTTACTTAGAAAAAAGACTTCTGCCTTGAAGATATTTTGATTGGTTCAACGACATTTCATCGCAAGTTGCACAGTCACGTGAGTCTAGCGGCAAGGTTCAATCAAGCCATGAACTCCGACGTTAATAGCATCACCACCTGGCGCTGTCTAAATGTGGAACTTTTCTGCTAAAACTTTGTTCGGTATTACTTTATTGTAAGGAGGTTTCTAAACTAAAAAGTAAAAGTTTTTTTAATGGCCTTATTTTATTAATAAATCACAAAAGGCTTTCCCTAATATTTGTAAATAATATTGTCAATAACAAATAAATGGGTATTGATCCTATATTTATTACTGATCGTTAATGTTTGAAAATTCTTAAATAGAGCAGTATTAACAATTTGGGGATCGCCGCCATTAATTAATGAGAAATAAGGTGCGATAATCGTAAAACATTAGGATACATAATCCGCAGTAGATATTAACATAGTTTTACTGTGAATTTTTTAATTTGTTACACTTGTTCGTAGGGATCAAACTACCGGGGTGGCCTGGTGATAAGTGGTGTAACTGGTCGAAATCAACAGCCATGTATCATCACTTATATATGTTTAACTCATGATATGTGAATACAACATGTGTAAATATATTTTTAAGTGTTGTAAGACTATTTTATTACATCTCGTAAGTAACAACAACACTTAATATGCTAATCAAAAAGTTGGTTATTAAAGAGTTGTAGTTGAAGATTTGAAAACATCGTAAACTCACCTTTATGGTTGTATAATTAGAGTTTTCTGAACGAAGGAAGCAAGTTGTAAAGTGGAGTAAACATTGGTAATAATGTTTTATACTCAGGTAGTTCAGAATACAATTTGCCAGTTAAGTACTAGTTATTTTACCCTGTAATTTTTTTATGAGGTTTTTTTTCCTAAGTATTGGCTACTGTTTTTTTAGTGAGCCCTTATTTGAAGATGAATATATTTTAGGATGACATGCGACGTTAAATTTGGTCAGTTTAATTTTTTCGTAAGTATATCACGTATGTATAATGTAATTCGATGAACGAAGTGAGTCACTATACTCAACAAAGTTAATTAAAATTTGTTTGTTTTTATGAACGCTTTTTGTTTCGACTCAAACTTTTTGTTTCGACTCAAGAACGCTTTAGTCGATTTCAGTCAAATTTGGTATACGAATTCTCTACTTTGATTTTAAGGTTAAGTTTGTTAACCAGCCCATCCACTTTCACCCTTTCCGTACGGCAGCCCTTTGAAATCGTCCAAAAAGTACAATTCCGTTACCATAGGTCCGATTAAAAACCCGATTAAACCATCGGATTCCTCGCAAAACTTTACATAAGGCACAATTTTATACCCTACTTTTGCGACCCTCCATCGCCTCGTTTTTTTGGTTGCCAGTCAAGTACCAGGAGAGCGTACTTTTTTTTCTATAAATGGTTTTTATAACTGACGAAGTGAGTCAATGTATATTTCAAAATTAATTGTTGTCAGTTATTTTCTTAGTCGTTTAATTTATGAACTTTTATGTTGTATTTGAATCGGATTGGTGCACACATCCCTTTGTATGATTTCAGTATCATGTTCAGTTATGCGCTTATTTATTTAACACGAACGGAATAATATTCTTTTACCGAATGAGTTCTCTTTGGTTGTCTTTTGAAATCGGTAAAAGATGTTATTCTGTTACCGTAGTGCAGAATTAAATTTGGTTTAAACATTGGATTCCTCGGTATTCTTATACCCTTCTTGTTAACATAAGCATAGCTTAACTAATCTGAAATTGTAGCGCTCTGTTTTATTTTGCAGACTTCGAAGTATCAGGGAAACAAACAAATTTAGACGCTAATCCAAGTTTATAAAAAAAATTTATTAATCACACGTTTTTTTTCTGATTATATTAGTTAATATAAACTAATAATATTAAAGGATGTATTGATTTTTGTTTGATGCTATATTTATTGAATTCTTTACAACAATTTGTCACTCAATATTAATATACTCTTAATTTTTCTTCCCCAAAATGTGTTTGGGTTTTAATGGAAGTGTGAGCAATAAACCCGAATAGTATGATTCGCAATAGGGCCTACCATAGCAGTGTGTTATGATACTCTGAACATGTTTGACAGATTGTCGGATGGATTAACATGTATAATCACTTTTAAATTAATTAAGTTAAATACGTAATGACGGAACAAATTAAAAAATAAAATCTTCGTTCATCCTCTTACGGGAAGTATGAACGTACACATAGTATATATATATATAAGTAGTAAAAAATTGAGACTTTTGGCCCATTTGATTGACAGCTTCCGGTCAGGTGACATTTAATGACGTATTTAGCGACGTAGTTGGCGACGTATTAGTGATGTCATAGATGTTGGACTAGGTCAAGGTCGTCTGAAGAAGTTTTTAAAAAACTATCTTGCACAAGTTTGATTCGATCATTTTAAACTATTAAAATTGTTTGATGCTAAACTTTACCCAAAGTATGGCATGTGGTTACTCTGCTGTCGCGTCTCAACAAGCCGAACAAAATGATGCATTTATAAGTTAGATCCTGTAATGCTTCTTTCTATGATTGTTAAATAAAATAGTCATTAGTCAAATCCTACCAAGGATAACATTATTGCTTCCGCATCAGAAGACGTTGTGGTAGAAACTTCATATACTTGTATTTGATCAGTTGTATTTACATTATTGACAGCTTGTTCAAAATTACAAGAAGATGTAGAAGAAACAGTATTGTCTTGGATTGACGAGTCCATGAGTACTGGGCATGGGCTGAAGGTACACTGATGTGTCACGAGCATGTAGGATGGGTACCCAGCTCTTACCCCCACCACAGCGTTTCCCACAATTTTTTTATTTCGCATAATAACCACGGGATAGCTATTTAGTTATGGTTTAGCTCTTACACTGTGAGAATTGTAGCTCCGTAACTGAAAACTTTAATGATTAGTGCTAAACATCGTATGTGTATAGGTATAACAGTCACTATGATCTAAACTAGTGCATGTCTTCATGTGTTGCTCCTTTCGTAGCAGACAACTGGCTAAGAGTATTTCAGTCTTGATTATCCTTCGTCGAAACCGTACACAGTCCAATAAAAGCGTAGACATTCTATCTTCATTGTCGGAAAAGTAGAAGGTTGTCGTAAGTGGAGTACTATATGACACCTTCGTCATATTTCTGTAAAACTGTGACATGTTCAGACTTTACTTAAACTTTATAGGTAGATGTGTATTTGTCAAGAGCTGGAATTAAAGTGATGTACCGCTAGCGTGTAGGATAAAAATCTACCCTCCTCACATCGTTACTTTATCCTCAAAATAGTTGTTTTTCCGCTATTGCTGTTATATCTTTAATCGGATTTGAATTTTTAATTGCAACTTCTTGTTTGTCTTGTCGAGCCGCGTAATTTTAGTACTTTTACGTTATATTTTAAATCCCAAAAGTAAGGCAATCTTCCAATAATAGGAAGATTTCCTTGTTCCTAACTCGTTGTTTATAATGATGTGGAGGTATCGGAGTCAAGCAAGAATCGGAGCAAGAATACATTTGAAACGCTGTAAGTTTTGTTGCAAAGAGGTCAACGTGGAGAGGGGGGAAACCGGTCGCTGTTTAGGAAGCGGCTGGAGATTATTCGCCGCGCCGTTTCGGAATGTGGTTAGAGACCAATTAGAAACTGTTTGGCCTGCCTCACGGTCAAGGACCTGCCTCACGGTCAAGGTCAATTGGCGACTAATAAAAATCGTCTACCTATTACAGGCAAAGTCCCTAACTTGTAATGTTTAGGTTGGTCCTGAAAAGAACCGTTTTTGGTGTCCTAGAAGAGTTGTGTGGGTGGAGAAGCCGATGTGGGTGGAGAAGCCGATGTGGGGGGTGATGAGTGTTCTACTGTAGAATCCAATCCGCTGTACCGTTTTGCCGGATGAAATATAACCATTTTTTATGGGGAATCATAGAAGGCGGCGGTGGTAGTGTTCTTGGTAAGTGGACTTTAATGTGACATTCGTTGTGAAATAAAATGAAACAATTGTCATCCAATTTCGCCACAAATTTATATTGTACGTTTACTTTTAACTGTCGAAACTTTGCAGTTATTTGATGCAAGGGCGTGATTAGCTCATGTTCTTGCATTACCTTCGTTTGCTCCATGACTTCATCGACGGTAGGAGGTGGAGTCGAAGGTCGAGGCTCAGTTGCTGTTGTTGTTGGTTGTGTCGGTGGTTGTGCAAAGTACAGCGGATGGTTTTGGAAATTGCTCTTCACTCTTGACTTAAATGAAGTCGGCTTCTTAAACCCACTTCTCTTCTCCACTCTCTTCAAGGACTCCTTCAGGCGACGCAGCTTCTCAGGGGTTATTGGGGACGACATTGTAGAGCGTGGTTCCAGTGTGCGAGACAAAACCAGAATGAGCTTGCCGACGGAGTATAGAGGGTCAGAAAGCGAAACCTTGTTCTATCCATATATGGTCATGCAGCTGGGAAGGAAGATTGCTCTAACTCTAGATCTGGCAAGCGTCTCTGAAAGACAAATTTTATATGTCTGTACTAAACTGCATATTTTGACTTTTAAACGTCAATGTAACGCAATGAGTTACATACTATTAGAAAGTTTACATTCTAAGCTTTTATTTTTATACATAAAACACGGTTGTACTTGTAATTAATAATTTTGTAACTTGTAATTAATTCACTAAATGTTTACGAATTTCTGGAACAGTGGGTATTTTCTTTTTCGTTTAGTAAAATATTAGAAAATATATTTATCCCTCACAACCATATCCCCTCTCTCTAACACTTTCACATATGTGGTTATACAGCTGGGGTTTACCTTTTGAGGTCAGACAGGTGGAGCAGGTGGGGTTCCCCCACCAGTGACTGTCGCCTTTATAAGCGGGAGCAGTCTGCAGTCTTTTCGCAGTTGCTCGCTGCCCGTTGTTTGTATCTACGTACCAGCGGGTAGCACTCTGCCAGCGTAGGTCTGTTAAATGTGCGTTGGGCCCGACGTGCAATTAACAGATCATGCGCATTTGCATGTGCATGTTAGTTAAGCACGGTAGTTTGTTTGTTAGATTTTTGCTTGTTGTTTGCTAGTAGTACATAGTTAGTGTTTGTGATTATATTTGGTGTTGGTTAAAGTGTCTTATTTACTAATTAAATATGTACCTGTGGGTAAAGTCATTTCCTACAAAAAGGTTCGGCCCTGCAAACCGGTCTTATGTAAACTGGGGTAAAGTCTTGAATTGTTGTCAAATTAATTTAATATGTTTCTCAAATAAACCCCCCATTCCTTTACAAAAAGGTTCGGCCCTGAAAACCGGCCTGTCAATACGGCCATGCAAACCGGTTGACATTACCTATCTTACCTCTCCCGAACGAGAAACTTTTGTGAATATTAAAGCAGTCTTTGTATCTTAGTCAATACACCTTGCAATCCATTTGTAACTTCTTGGGGGGTTAATTAGTAAAAGGTTCCTGTTATTAGGATTATTGCCTATAACTGTGAGTATCTTTCATAAGTATTTTCCCTTTGAATTTTAAATCAGTCTTTGTAAAATACCTTGGTCAAAACTTTGGTTTTCGGCTGCCTGACGCCCTTTGTTTGTATATACGTACCATTGGGTTTCAGGATGATGTTAGCCATTGTAACACAGACCTTGGTTGTAGCTTTTTGCGGGGTTCCTCAAAATTATCATTTCAAATACAGAACTGGGAATAGAGCATCAATTGTCGCTCTATTCCCTGTTTTGGCAATATGTTTATATGACCTTGACCTACTGACGGAACTTATTAAAATTCATTGATTATAATTGTTTTTCTTTAATACAGAGTGGGGAACAGAGCAGTTTATAATTCAAGTGAAAATTACATACTGCTCTGTTGATCATTTTGGCAATTATTTAGATGGCCTTGACCTACTGACGGGACTTATTCAATTCATTGATTATAATTGTTTGCTTTAATACAGAGCGGGGAACAGTGTAGTTTATAATTCAAGTGAGAATTACATACTGCTCTGTTTCTCGTTTTACCAATTGTTTAGATGACCTTGGAGACTTAGAATATGTTCGTTTGGTAAAATATTAGAAGATATATTTATATTTTACAACAATATCCCCTCTCTAACTCTTGCACTCCCCACCACTTACATCAGGTATAAAAGAAGTTCCCCATCACTGGTAAAATCATTCTGCTGCCTGTGCTTGCTTACGCTCAGACCTATGGATCCAAACGCCTACATTAGGAAACAAACAAAACCAATGAAGATGAAAGCTACTATTCCTTCTTGTTCTGATTTCTTACCGTCACCCTCTACTTCTACATCACCTCCAACTTCTGCTGGTTCTATTCTTCGCCAGGCTCTTGCATCGCCCTCGACTTCTGCATCACCTTCGACTTCTGCATCACCCTCGACTTCTGCATTACCCTCGACTTCTGCTGGTTCTATTCTTCGCCAGGCTCTTGCATCGCCCTCGACTTCTGCATCACCTTCGACTTCTGCATCACCCTCGACTTCTGCATCACCCTCGACTTCTGCTGTTGGTTCTATTCTTCGTCAGGCTCTTGCAATGGCCCTGATCATCCCTGAGAAAACAACCGAGATGACTCCACCACCCGTCGTAAATATTGATGAGTGTCCTTCCGCTACATCTCGCTCACGTTCATCTTCTCCTTCATCATCATCCTCGAGATCCACTTCGTCATCGTCCTCTAGTTCGAGCTCCACCTCTTCATCATCCTCCTCGAGCTCGAGCTCTGAAACATTTACTACCCCTTCAACTGAAACTCCACCTTCTACAAGTTCAACCAGACCTCTAGTAATTTGCACAAATAGTCAGTATCCTTCAGATAAATTCAAACAATTTAAGTCATTGCAAAGGATGTGCATACTTCCTGCACAACAATGCAATTATATTTTCAAAAAAGGTTCAAAGAAAGGTGAACGCTGTGCAAAATGTTGTATTTTAAATAAACAGTTGTGCAGTTTTCATTTAAAACAAAAACAGAAGGGCAGCGTTTCTCTTTCTACAACACATCCATCAGTGAAACCAACCAACACTCGGATTAATAGACTTTCCAAAAACAAACAATACTTCTTTGTCAAAACAATGGGTTTTTTAAAAGTAATGTTAAAATGTGGAGATCAACTCTACATTTTAAGATTGCCTAAAGGCATGGATTATCCTGAAAAACCCAACAAAAAACACTACTTAATCCGAAACAATAAGGGAAAAACTGAGTGGAAAAAATTGTAATAAAAAAAGTTCTTTTCAAATTAAATAAATTTCTTTTCCAAATTGAAAAAAGTGTGGACAACCTATTTAAATTTTGTAGCACATGCTGCAAAATGTAAATAGGTTGTCCACATTTTTTTTAATGTTACAACGACCTTGACCTAGATTTTAAACTTAAATATATTGTACTAAGCCAAAAATATGAGTCAAGAAAAAAGAGGGGGTTGATGGGTATTGGTGAGGGCTTGTGGGTATTTAAGCGAGCGCTTCGGAATATACTTATTAGTCAGCTATGAAGACCTCAGCAAGCACATCCAACTCCGGATCTCTTAAAACCAAGAGAAACGTTGAAAGTTCGCGGAAATGGAGAGCAAGAATGAACGATGGTTTTCAAAGACTAAAAAGCAGCTTACCATTTGCGCATGCCGATGAATCTAAATTTAAAATTATAACAATGGTCATCAAGTATATCAAGCATCTTGAGTCACAACTCATGGTACCCCAAACATCTGAGAAACCGCTCACCCCTCAACCGTTTGAATCTGTTTTTCTTCAAGAGGATGACTTAGCGGCTCAACATTTCTTCGATGAAGAACCCTCAGTCTATAAACAACTTTTCCTTCTTGATGAGGACCAGGACGAATGATCATTTTAACCAATGAAAGACTTATAAAATACAGAGCGGGGAATAGATCAGTTTGTGGTCTAAGTGAGAACCACTTACTGCTCTATTCCCCGTTTTGGTAGTAAGTTTAGGTGGCCTTGACCCACTCACAGACTTAGAAAATTTGCGGATAGGATAGATATGTTAAATAAAACACCCCTTCCCTACCACCTACCCCCACTCTAATGGTATTTAAGCGACCGTTCCAGAATTTAGTTAGTAGTCAGCTATGGACGGTCAAGCTGGATCAACTAACGTAAATAGCGAGCCAAGAAATGTCCGGGAGCAGAAAAGGGTTTTAAAAGTAAATCAAGCTTATAGTTTACTACAATCCAAATTACCATTTGCTAATTCGAAAATGACCAAATTATCGATTATACACCTTGCAACAAAATATATCAAAACCTTACAAATGGAATTGGAAAACCCATTTACTTCACCCCAACTGCCTGAACAACCAATCACAACCTCAACTTTTCAAGAAATTCTTCTAGATGAGATTGCGCTTCAACGTTTGTTTAGCGAAAACTAAAGACCTTTAAAATACAGAGTGGGGTAATACAGAGCAGGGATAAGATCAGTTTGCGGTTTGAATAAGAATCACTTACTGCTCTTATCCCTGTTCTGGTGGTATTTTAAGGTGTCCTTGACCCAATTACGAGCTTTAAAAACCTTTAAGATGGTATAAAATTGTTAGATATATTTTAATTTTATAACCTACCCCTTCCCTATTACTAAAACCCCCCCACCACTTATCCTCCACCAACTGGATCGGGTATAAAAGAAGGTTTTGCGTCAGTGGTACAATCATTCTGCTGAAAATGAGTGCATCTGCTCTGTATAACGCTCTCTCTATCTCTGCTGCAACACTAGTAGTAAGCAGAAGAATTGAAAATGTAAATCAGTTAACTGCCTTGAGAAGTGTACTGAAAAAATTTATCGATTGTGAGGTTGGTTGCGATTTGTATATGTGGAAGCCTACAAGTCCAGTGTTTAATAGTGAACAGGAAGCATGGAAAACAAACTACCCAGATAATATATTGTTACGTAAAATGTTGAGTATATTGGCAAGATTACTCCGGCAGGGATGGATTATCAACATAACATTTTATATAAAACGAAACCTTTGTTAAAACAATAAAAAAGAGGAGTGGGTTGAAAAAAAAACAGAGCGGGGAATAGATCAGTTTGTGGTCTAAGTGAGAACTACTTACTGCTCTATTCCCCGTTTTGGAAGTATGTTCAGGTAACCTTGACCTGCTTACAAGACTTAAAAGACTTGCGGATAGTATTGATTTTGTAAATAAAAATACCTTTTCCCTCTCACTTACACCCCCCACCACCTAAATCGGGGTATAAAAGGAGGTTTCCCATTAGTAGTAAAATCAGTCTGTTACTTGGAATCATGTCACCTAGAGAGAATATCTTCCCTTCTAAGAAGACTATACTGGAAATTATAAAAAATATTCCAGTAGAAATTAACGAAGACGAAGACGAAGACGATTCAGAAATGGAAGATGATTTATTTAGTAATCTTGAACTATTAAGCGATATTTCCAGCAGTGTACCATATTTTGGGGAGATGGAGCAAATCGAGCTGTTGAGTGACGACGACGTTGATCCAGAGACGTTGATTATGTATCATCAGTTGCTCTGTTTGGAGGAAATGGAACCCATTAATATTGAAACTCCTTTAAGTAGTAGCAATACCGATGGGTTATTTATAAATCCAGACACAGGGGACTTTAGTGCTCGTCGCCGCTTATTCTGCGAAATGACCTCATCATCATCATCATCATCATCATCGGATGAGTCTGAATAATCTTCTTTCTTCAAATATTTAACTTTAAATACAGAGCGGGGAGTAGATCAGATTGTTACAATAACTTACTGCTCTATTCCCCGTTCTGGCAATATGTTTAGATGACCTTGACCCACTTGAAAGACTTTAAAAGTTTAATTTTAAAAGCTAATGCAAAAAATTATAATCATACAACTATTTGCTCCCCACCACTTAATTTTTTATATAAAACTGCTATATAAGCGCTATGTTGCAATTCTGATTACCACTTTGGTTGTGAACTGCTTCATAGAGCATCTACCATGGTACTCATACATTGTATAACCTCTGTTACTGAAGCGGATATTTTTCTCCATCGTGTTTATCAACTGCTTATGGAGTTTCACAATGTGCATGTAAGAGGAACAGGTATTCGTGAAGCAGAAGAAATTAAAATAAATATAAAACAAATCCCTTTGGCAAACGAAATCTACCGTTTATTACGAGAAGGTTACATCCTGTGTCTTTATTACACAACCTCGTAAACAGTATTCGAGTGGATTAGTTTCAAATACAGAGCGGGGAATAGAGCAGTTTGTAGTCAAAGTGAGAATTACTTACTGCTCTATTCCCCGTTCTGGCAATGTGATCAAACGACCTTGACCCACTGACAGGGCTTTAAAAACTTCGGTTGTATAAAAATTCAACGATATATTTTCTTTTTACAAAATACCCCTTTATTTACATTACATTCATTACTTACCCCCCACCACCACCAACACTTTTTAATTGGGTATAAATAGAGGTTTATTAGTGGGGGTCTCATCTGTAATAGGCTAACCTTTGAAGAAGACACACACCTACATGATGTACCGCTGCGATATTTGTGGAGATTCGTTTAAAGATGAATGGCTTTTAAACATTCATAAAGAAGTACAACATAACAACAATAACATGGGAATTGAACAAAATGAAGAAGAAGAATTGGAAAAAATAGATCACATGCTAGCCCAACATCAAATTTCAAGACCAAGTGTTATTAATTATGCGCCTGGACCAATAGTAAATGCGGAACTACACGCCCGTGCACTTCCAGGTAATGTAGTAACTCATTTTAAAATTGACAATGCACAACTACAACTAGACAAATTCGTAAGTAAAGCAAAAGGGTTAGTGCGCAAAACTTTGGAAAATGAACTAAAAAGATTAAACTTTATCAAATTCGGACTGTTACTGGATGCAGTGTTTACTAACATTCAAAATGAAACATCACCAAGAGGATTCTTAACAAAAAACCGGACCATCATGTTTGCATCAGACATTGAGTCTATAGTAAATGAATGTTTTGATGAACTTCTAACAAAACTACAAGAACATGAAGGAAGAGGTTCTGGATGGAGTTTATTAAACATAACCGGTCTTGACGTAAGAGTACATAAACACGGGTATGGTATAAGAGGAAGTAGCTACATTCCTCTACCAGAAAAAATTAAAAATACCAAATCCTGTATTAACGTACAAAATGAAGATACTGAATGTTTTAAATATGCAATGTTGGTAAAATATGTAAAAACTCATAAGGAAAGACCAAGTAGAGAATATGAAGAAGTTCAACATAGATATAACTTTCAGGGAATGAGTTACCCTGTTGCAATTAAAGATGTATCCAAATTTGAAAAGCAAAATCCTACAGCTTCTGTCAACATTTTTGGTTTAGATTCATCAAACAATGCGTATCCTTTGCGTATAACACCAAATGAACGCATAAATCATACAGATCTGCTATTGATCACTAAAGGAGATATATCACACTATGTATATATTAACAAATTTGAAGCTCTTGTTTCAAAACAAGTATCAAAACGTAACGGAGAAAACACCACTTGTAAAAGATGTTTTTGTCATGTAAACAAACCATTAGGAAAGGGAGGTTTGGAATGGTTATTAGAACATCAGAGGTTATGTAGTGGAAACTATGAGGTAAGAATTAAATTGCCACCTCTTAGCAGAGCACAAGTAAAATTTGATAAAGTAATTCAACAATACCGTATTCCAGTTGTTGTGTATGCTGATTTCGAATCAACATTACTTCCACTTGAACTCCAAGAAGAGGAAGTTACAAGAAGAAGCAGATATCAGCTGCATACACCAAACAGTTATTGTTATATTATTAAATCCACACTTTCTGAAGAACATCTCCAAAAATACGAATTATCGTCTACGCCGAAAATTTATCGTGGTGAAGAAGCAGCTCGATACTTTGTTGATGAATTGTATAATATAGCTGGAAAAGTGGAAGAAATGTATCGAAACGTGTTACCAATGGCCCAAATGGAAGAAGATGAACTACAACAATATGCTTCGGCAACAACATGTTATTTGTGTAATAACACATTCACACCTGATAACCTAAAAGTCCGTGATCATGACCATCTCACAGGAGCTTACAGAGGTGCAGCCTGTAATGCTTGCAATTTAAACTACAAACTTCCATCTTTTATTCCAGTTGTTCTGCACAATCTTAGTGGTTACGACTCCCATTTTATAATCCCAGAGTTAGGAAGAGATGATGGAGCAATAGATGTTTTGGCTACAACTATGGAAAAATTTATAAGTTTTTCTAAAAAGGTTAATAAAATAAAACTAAGATTTGTTGATTCTTTCAGATTTATGCCTTTTAGCCTTATGACATTAACTAAAAACTTAAGAAGAGAAGATTTGATTGAAACAAGCAAAATTGTACCTAATGATAAAATGGATTTAGCTCTTCGAAAAGGAGTCTTTCCCTATGATTACATTGATGGACTGCATAGATTTGACGAAACATCCCTTCCCACACCGGACAAATTTAAAAACAAACTTAATGATACAGAAATAGAACCCGAAGACTATCAACACGCATGTCGAGTATGGGACGAGTTGGATATGAAGACCTTAGGAGATTACTCAGACTTTTATGTGAAACTTGACGTCACTCTTCTTTGCGATGTGATAGAAGAGTTTCGAAACACTTGTTTTGCTGCATATGGTTTGGACCCTTTACACTCGTATACTTCTCCAGGATTAGCTTGGCAAGCTATGTTAAAAGAAACAAAATGCAAACTACAGCTTTTAACAGATATTGACATGGTTTTAATGGTTGAATCCGGAGTTAGAGGCGGATTGACTCAAAGTGTTACGAGACATGTTAAAGCCAACAACAAATACCTTCCCGACTATGATGAAGGAAAACCATCAGTATACTTAGGATATTTCGATGCCAATAACTTGTATGGATGGGCTATGTCAAACCCACTTCCATTTGACAATTTTAAATGGGTTAATCCAGAATCTATTGGTGATGTTTTACAAATTCAAAAACATGGAGACACTGGTTACATTTTAGATTGCGACTTTGAATATCCTGACCACTTACACGATCTTCATTACGATTTCCCACTACTTGCAAAAACAGAAGTTTCTCCAACTGGAAAACATCCTAAATTAATGATGACTTTAAATAACAAACAACGATACGTAGCTCACTTTTGGGTTGTTCAACAAGCTATCGAATTGGGATTACGTATAACAAAGATACATAGAGTTTTGGAATTTTCCCAATCATGCTGGTTGAAACCCTACATCGATTCTAATACCACCAGAAGAGCAGCAGCTACATCAATTTTTCAAAAGGATTTCTTTAAATTAATGAACAACGCAATATTTGGTAAAACACTTGAAAACAAAAGAAGACACAAAAATGTTAAACTTGTTACTAACCCAAAAAAACTACAGAAACTTGTACAAAAGCCAAACTTTGGAACATCTGTAATTATAAATGAAAACCTTGTAGCAGTATCCATGAAGAAAACAAGTGTGAAAATGGATCGGCCTTTGTATATTGGAATGTCAATCTTGGATATTTCTAAAACACATATGTACGACTTTCACTATAATAAAATGGTCGCGTTTTACGGAAGAGAAAATATATGTATTACATATATGGACACTGACGCTTTTATATATCGCATACTCACACTGGACATGTATGAAGATTTACGTACATTTATTTACAAAAATGACTTTGATTTCTCCGACTACCCAAAAGATCATCCCAACTATGATGACGACAGAAACAAAAAAGTACTAGGCAAATTCAAAGATGAAACAAATGGTGTTCTACTTGAAGAGATTGTTGCACTTATGTCTAAACTGTATTCTTTGAAACTCTATAATGAAAATGAAGAAGAAGAAGAAAAGAATAGCTATATTAAAAAAGCTAAAGGTGTAAAGAATTTATATTTAAAAAAGAAAGTACATTTTGAACACTACAAACAATGTTTATTTGAAAATCAAGTTATAACAGCAAAATTCAATACAATCAGAAGTTTTAACCATCAGCTGTACAGTCTAACAGAAGTTAAAAAAGCACTTTCCTCTACTGACGACAAACGACATATCCTTCTTCCAGACAACATATACACTTTGCCATTCGGTCACTATTCCCTCAACCCTATTGACGAGTAATCCTTTCATCGTCCTACATCCTTTTCCTTTCCGTAAAAAAGGGGGAACACAGCAGTATCTTGCTGTGTTCCTCCTTTTTTACACCATTTTTGGGTGACCTTGAACTATTAAGAACGAGTATATACAAGCGATATTTAATACTCCTCTAGAAGTGCTGGTTGAACTATCAACTGATATGGATCTAAAGAGTAAAATTGTTGCTGAGCTTCATAAATCTGCAAGAATACACTTTCCAAGAAGAAATACTGTTATAAAAGGTATAAATGATCTTTATCAAGCAGACTTAATTGAAATGAAACCTTACAGTAAAATAAACAAAGGATTTAAATATATACTAACAGTTATAAACTGTTTTACAAAAGTCGCAGACGCTATTCCATTAAAAGACAAAACAGGTCAGAGCGTGACAAAAGCAATGGAGTTAGCTATACGTAGAGATAAAAACACTATAAAACATTTGCAAACTGATGACGGAAAAGAATATTTTAATAAAGATTTTTCAAAGCTGATGGAAAAATATAATGTAAACCATTATTCTACGAAATCTGAAACGAAAGCAGCTATTATCGAAAGGTTTAATAGAACTTTAAAAGGAGCAATGTATAAAGCTTTTTCAAATAGAGGTTCCCACGTGTGGTATGACATACTTCCCGACTTAATACACAATTATAACAACAAGTTCCATAGAACTATCCGGATGAAACCGATTGAGGTGACAAAAAAAAACTCCAAACAAATTTTGAAAAATATTAAAAAGAACACCAAACCTAAAGTAGAAAAGAGATCACCACGAAAATTCAACGTGGGGGATAAAGTTCGTATTAGCAAATATAAAGGAGTATTTAGCAAGAAATACTTACCCAACTGGACTAATGAAGTTTTTACCGTACATAGAGTACAACCTACATATCCAGAAACTTATTTACTTAAGGATAATAAAGGAGAACTTTTACAAGGTGGTTTTTACGGGCATGAAATGTTAAAGTCTACTGTTGGAGATGTTTATCTTGTGGAAAAGATATTAAAACGAAAGAACGACCGAGTATTGGTGCGCTGGCTGGGTTTTGATGAAAGTGCAGACTCGTGGGTATCTAAACAAGATCTTTTATAAGATTTCACTAGTATCAAGTTAACCGTCAAAGAGTGTTGACATGGAGATTATAAAACTTAAGGATTCTTTTATAATTGCGAATATAGATGAATTAACTGTGGATAGTGTAAAACATGTAGAAGGGAAACATGGAAACTTATTACCAAACAGCGTAAGGTGTATAGTGAGTGGACCTTCAAATTGTGGGAAAACAAATGTAGTGTTTAATTTAATAACTAATCCTAACGGATTAAAGTTTAATAATCTATACATTTTTTCAAAGTCTTTGCTCCAACCAAAATATCAGTTATTAGATAAAATAATATCTGATGTACCGGAAGTATTTTTTTTCAAATTTGATGCAAGTGATAAAATTTTGCAGCCGAATGAAGCAAAGCCTTACTCAGTCTTTATTTTTGATGATGTTTCTTGTGAAAACCATGACACCATTAGAAACTATTTCGCGATGGGGAGACATCACAATATAGACTGTATCTACATTGGTCAAACATATAGCAAAATCCCAAAACAGTTAATTAGGGATAACGCAAATATTATCGTTATATTTAAACAAGACGATATGAATTTAAAACATATACATCACGATCATGTTGGTGCTGATATGTCGTTTGAAAGGCTAAAAGAAATTTGTAGTAAAGCATGGGAAGATAAATATGGATTCCTGGTGATTGATAAAGAACAAAGTGTTAAAAATGGTAGATATAGATTGGGATTAGATCGAATTGTTTTAGTTCAATAACATAAACACATAATCTTATATAAAATTGCTAAATTGGTCTTTATTTTGTAACGTATATAAATAGTTTTATAAACGATGATACAGTCATTTGTAAAATGAGTGTGGACAAGTTCGGACGTTATACCGAATCCGGTGTAAGATCAAGATTTTATGATAAAGAAGCTCACACCGGTTTGCCTCTTACACCGGAGGGCGACTACAACATTAGTAATAAACGTTTAAAGTATGTTAATGATCCTCAAGATAGTAATGACGCTATAAATTTAAAAACTTTACAATCGGAAGTGTCAACAAGCTTAAAACTTAAAGGAGATGTGTACGATGCAAAAACTCATAGAATTGCAAATATCGGTAATCCAGAAAATGAACAAGATTCAATAACAAAAATATATTTAGACTCTAAATTGGAAAAGACTATAACTAGACAAGGAGATGCATTTGTACAAGGAAAAATGAATTATGAATGTTTAGAATTGAAAGATAATATGTGGAATGGTAAAAAACGTAAAATAAATAATATACTACAAGCTGAACAACCAGACGAAGTACCTGTGATGGGTCAAACGCTAACTAGACAAGGAGACAACTTTGTACAAGGTGATAACAAATATAATTTCTTAGAATTAAAAGAAGACAAATGGAATGCTAATCACCATACAATTAGTAATCTAAATGATGGTAAGGAAAGCGGTGATGCTGCAAATGTTTCTCAAATACCATTAAAGAGTAAAGGATATTGGGATTTTGAAAATAAAAGATTAGTTCGTGTTAAACCCGCTGTAAATGATAATGATTGTGTTACAAAAAGTCAGACTATTACATTAAACGGGGATAAGTTTAATGCTAACAGTAAACAAATAACAAATACAAAAGAAGGTGTATTGCCAACAGATGTAGCAGTGGTGGGACAAATATTAACAAAGGGTGAGAAAAGCATAATTAAACAGGGGGATAAAGTGTACAACGTAATAATGTTCGATAAAAAAGAAAAATGTTGGGATGCTGAAAATCAATTCATAAGGAATTTACCAAAGGGAGAATTTGGGGATGATATTTGTTTAATGTCACAGGCTTTATGGTATGATGATGAAGTTAAAAAGTTTAAATATGCTGGTGTAGAATTTGATTTGATGAAGTACAATCGTGATTTGTTGGTTGGTGATCCCACATCTGTGAGCGGATTTAAATACATAGACAATAGACCATATAAACCAAAAAATTATGTATTTAAAAGAATAGCAGATGATGTATTAGTTGATGCTGATGGTAGCCCTTTTAGAACTTCAGAAAGTGATCAAATGGTAACAAGGAAAGGCTAAAAATGTTATATATATATATTTTCATACATAAGGACTTAATCATTTATAAAATGAGTGTGGACAAGTTCGGACGCTATACCGAATTCGGTGTAAGATCAAGGTCAAATGACAAAGAATCGTACACCGGATTGCCCCTTACCCCAGAGGGTGATTATAATATTAGTAATAAACGATTAAGATATGTTAATGATCCTCAAGATAAAAATGATGCTATAAATTTTCAAACTTTACAGTCTGAAATAACGTCAATTAAAAACTATTTTGTTCGAGTTTTAAGCGAAATGTTTTTTGATTTTTATAATGATTTGGCTAAAACTAGAATTAAAGAAAATAAGAAGAATGATTGGATTCAAACAAATATTGTAAACAAATACTTTATAAATCCTGCAACAAAAATCTTACGAAATGTTGAGTGAATACATAACTTATAAAACCAAAAGACAAAGAAATAGAGATACATTTGCATTATGAACAAGGTTTCCGTTGGGTGAACATGGTTAACCAAGAAAAGTTGATAAAAGAGATAAAATCGCTAAGCGATTCTATAAGAAGTAAAAACAGAGCATTAAGACTAGGGATTAGTGAGAGAGATAAGTTTCTTGAAACAACATTTAAACCAGTTATTGATCCTTTAAGGGAAGTATCTCAAAAGCTTGGAAAAGTTTCAGAAGGAGATTTAATTTTACCTTTTTTAAAATCTGATGATAAAACTGAAGAAACTGAAGAAACTGAAGAAACTGAAGAAACTGAAGAAGAATTTGAAGAAACTGAAGATGAACCGGAAGAAATACAATATGAACAGGGTAAAAATATAAGTGAAGAGGAAGAAGAAGACATACAAGAGGGTGCCCCGTCAGATATTAGCAGATTGGGTTTAGATATTCAGTTTAAAGGTGATCTTGGTAGAAAATATGTATTAAAGATGTTACAGTCTTCTATACCTAATAGAAATTATCATGTATACGGAGCTAGGCTGGAAAGAGGAGGTTTAATGATTGGAGATAGCAAGTTAGATGTAGATGAGCAGGATAATATAATTATAAATGGTAAAACGTACAAAGGAACAAACGGATTGTTTGAATTGATTTTTAAAAGCAAACCTGTCAAATATACCACACGAGACTTGGCAACTTTTAAAGGTATATGTCTAGATACAAATTCTCATAAAAAGAATTATAAACCAACATCTTCAATACATAGAAATCAATCTATAAAGTATAGGAACATTATTTCAGAGTTATTTCCAACAAAACTGGAAAAAACTAAAAAGAGGTTTATGTCTACTGAAGAAGTTACTCCTTTTTATACTGAAAGGAAAAAAAGAAAGGTAAATGAAAAAACAGCTTCTGGAGAAGGATTATTAAAAAATACTTATAATACAAATATAATTTATTATAATGATGTTAATAAATTAGTAAATAGAATGCGGTTGATACATGAAGCAATAGAAGCGGGTCACACAGGTCTTCAAAACGAATGGGTTGCTTTAATTGCTGAATTATTAAATAGAGGTATAATCGAACGATGAAGAGGTATATAATGGATGGCAAAGCATTGAAAGGATCATTCTTTGTTAATCCGTCACCTGAGAAAGGTATAAATATCAATGGGAAAAAGGAGCAGTGTTAGTTCTCATCGAGATTCGATAACGAAAGGAGGCGGTGTTGTCTCTTCAACACTAAACTTGCTAGGAAAACCGATTTCAGCTTTAGTTAATAAATCTATAGATTTGTTACCTATCGAACTTCATCTACCTGGCGGTTATCAATATTGTGGACCTGGAACTAAATTGAAAAAAAGATTGACAAGAGGAGACCCGGGAATCAATAAATTAGATCAGGCTTGTAAAGAGCACGATATAGCCTATTCAAAATTTAGTGATTCTGCTCACAGATCAGTGGCCGATAAAATACTTGCAAAAAAAGCTTGGGAAAGAGTTAAAGCGAGTGACGTTAGTCTTGGCGAAAGAGCGGCAGCATTAGCAGTGGCAGCAGCAATGAAAACCAAAACAGCAATTGGTGGTGGAAGGAAAAAGAGAAGAGGGGGAAGGAGAAAAACAACTCGAAAACTAGGAGGAAGAATTAAACGAAACACTAGACGTTCTACTAAAAAAGTCAAACCATCAATATGGTCCATGATAAAAAAAGGACAAGGACTTTACCTAAGGCCGTATCGTGCCTATTAAATACAAGAAAACAGTTAATAGTTCCTAATCGTGCATTAAGTAACCAAGATCTTTTTAGATATGTTTCTTGTTTAAAGATACCATTCTTCAGAGGAGTGTTTATGAAAGATAATTTACCATCAGAAATGTGGAAAAATGAGAGTGGTATAGTAAATCTAGATAATAGTGAGGGACCGGGTACACATTGGGTATGTTATAAGAAACTCGGTTCAACAGTTTACTATTTTGACAGTTTTGGTAATTTACCACCTCCAAAGGAACTTCAAAAGTATTTTCGTTCTGCTAAACAAGTTTTATACAATTATGAGCGGGTGCAACCTGACGATACATCTATCTGTGGACATTTATGTTTGGAGTTTTTAGCAAAAAGTGTCAGTCAGCTTTAAGATGTCTTCATATACGGTCTCTTTGACTGGTACAACATCAACCTTGCGGAGCACTTTATTCCCCGCATTACGTTTACATAAAGAAAAACAATGGGAAGCAGCATTACTAGATTTTACAACTTATAATTCTATACCAAATATTACTGAAGGCGTGAATAATAAACTTCACTACTATAAAGCAAAGGATGCAAAAGGACAGTTCCTCCAGCCTAACGAAGTTGCTCTATCCACGGGGTCTTATGAAATAGATGATATATGCAAGGAAATACAGAAAAAGCTGGGAGAAGATAATATTACTATAGAAGGAAATAATAATACTTTAAAAACAGAAATTAAATCAAAGTATTATATAGATTTTAGCAAACCACATTCAGTTGGAGGATTATTAGGATTTCCTTCTACAACACCGATATTAGAGAGAAATAAGAAACATACAAGTTCAAATACTGTAAGCATACTTACATTGAACACAATTGATATAACTTGTAACATTATACAAGGATCGTACAGACTGGGTGAAAATCGACACATATTGCATACATTTTACCCATCGGTGCCTCCAGGATTTAAAATAATTGAAAGACCACAAAACCTAGTGTATTTACCTTTAAACACCAGTTACATCTCAGACATTGTTCTGAACGTATTAGATCAAGACGGTAACATAGTTGACTTTAGAGGTGAAACTGTCACAATAAGAATACATATACGATCGATTTTATAAATAATGGGATTGACGTTTAAAAGGGATCGAGTGAGTGATAAAAAGCTCAGTAGTGTATCAGCGTCAGAGGAGTTAACAAGTGAAAACATTCGATTTTTAAAAGAGAGTGGGTTTAAAGTTATTAACAATGGATATTCTGGATATAGCGCACGGACCGACGTTCGACGAGACCTTGTGGGAAAAAGAATATCACACCCACAACCCTTACGCTTCATCGAAATTAAACAATAACGATGAAATCAGAATTCCTATTCAACAACAAGATATTTACACCTTACCTTCCGAAAGTTATTTATACATTGAAGGAAGAGTAACAAAGAAAGATGGAAATGAAGGAACAACTATACCGTTTATTAATAACCCAATGGCTTTTCTTTTTGATGAAATAAGGTATGAAATTTCAGGTGTTACAGTAGATTCTACAAAAAAGGTTGGAATAGCCAGTACATTAAAAGGATTATGCTCCATAACACCAAACGAGAAAAACCTGTTAGCTGTCGCAGGATGGGTTACACCAGATTTATCCACTATAAAACCCGATGACAAGGGCTATTTTGACTTTTACGTACCTTTAAAATTATTATTAGGTTTTGCAGAAGATTACAATAAAATATTAATTAATGTCAAACAAGAATTGGTTCTTCTAAGAGCTTCAAATGATAAAGATATAATATTAGCTCCAGGGGCAACGACTGAGGCTAACCTGGACTGGAAGTTGGATTTAAAAAAGATTGTTTGGAGGGTACCACACCTAAAACTTGCAGATGAACACAGGATTACTTTGTTGAGACAATTAAAGGCGGACCGCGATATAGTTTTAGCATTTAGAAGCTGGGAGTTACACGAATATCCTATTCTACCCGCAACGGAGCGACATACATGGACTATAAAGACTTCAACACACTTGGAAAAACCTAGATATGTTATATTTGGATTACAAACAGATAGAAGAAATAAAATAACAGCTGATCCGACATCGTTTGATAATTGTAAACTTAAGAATTGTAAATTATACCTCAACTCGCAATTCTTTCCATATGACAATTTAAACATATCATTTGATAAAAACCGATATAGCATTCTATACGATATGTACGCTAGATTTCAAACATCTTACTACGGTAAAACAAACACACCGCTACTATCACCAACGCAGTTCAATTCAAAATCTCCTATCGTGGTTATTGATTGTTCTAAACAAAATGAATCTGTAAAGTCATCAAGTGTAGATATTAAGTTGGAAATGGAGTTTGAATCTAACATACCCGCTAATACAACTGCGTATGTCTTGATTCTTCACGATAAAATTGTAACGTACACACCTCTAACAGGTATTGTAAAAATGGTTCTGTAGGTCTATGGAGGGGGAAGGGTATAAATAGCGCGCACTACAAGAGGGGTTCAGTTGATCAGCGTTTGCGGTTGAAACAACATCTATTACAGTCGAGATGACCTCTGTAGTACAGGAGCATAACAATGCAGAAGTGGAAGGTTTGGTGCAAAACGAACACTCTTACATCAAAGAGTATGAAGAAGAATTGGACGAGTTTCTTAAGTTTCGAAATGAAGGGGTAAAATCAGACAACGTTTTAACATCTAAGTCAACTTTAAAGAGGAAGAGAAGACCTGAAAACGACATCCCTTTAAACATACTGTCAGATATTTTTCTTCGCATACTTTATCCAATCTCAAGATGTATGACTAAAGGCATAGCAATAGGTTTGGTAAAGGACTTGGGTTATACACCTAATGCAATTTTAAACCAAGGACCTAAAATGCTATTTTTTTCAGATGCCGCATGGGATTCTTTTCTTAAACATTTACACCTCATCGAATGCTACTTGGCAAAGAACATGATTGGAAAAAAGACAGCTATTCGTCTATTAGAATGTGACATTGAAATCGACATTTTAAGATGTCGCGGAGAACAGCAAGTACGGTTTAGAGACCTGACAAAACATGATGACAAAATTCAACTGACGCCGGAAGAATTCTACGTTTTGAGTTGTGCAGCTTCACCTATAACCAGGTATATGAAACAACTTGTATTTTCAAATACTGTGGTAAAAGATTATTTGGTAGATGCGACGGAACAACATCCCGATGCACAAATTCTTTACGGTCCAATAGATACATCTATTTTTAACCGAATACCTTATGAGGTTGAAATGTGGAGATGTCTAAAGGAGTATGAACAAAAGATTAATGAACAAAAGATTCAAGAAAAAGAAGAAACAACGCTTAAAGAAGAAAAGGTTAAAGAAGAAGAAGAAATTGTACAACATGAAGAAACAGAAAACGTTTTAACTGAAACAGTTTAAAAACCTAAAGGAAGTTCGTGGGGTAGGCCTACCGGGGATGGTGCCCACGTTAAATATACACCAACGCACTGAGAACTGTACGGCCTGAGCTATAAAAGCTCTACCGTGGTGTGGAAACAGTTCAGTCGTCATTCGAGACATGGAGAAGTCTGGCATAATTGAATTTCAAGCTTTTCGTGGAAACAATGATAAATACATTGTTAAAGAACTAATCATCTTAGACTTGCAAACGTATGTCATTTATAATTTTTTATTCAAACCTCCATTTCCTTTTAACAACTTAAACTCTAAATCCAAAAGAACAAATAAGTGGATAACGAGAAACTTGCATCACATTGGTTGGAATGAAGGTTTTACAGGTTTTGAAGAAGTGGAAAGCATTATGAATCACTACTGCAGTAAATTTACAAGACTTTATACAAAAGGATTAGAAAAGCGAAATTGGATACAGCTTTATACGGCAAAAGATGTAATAGATGTTAAAATGGATAAGTGTTTCGAATTTGAGATGGATAATATTTGTATTCTAACAAAGAATGATAAACACGCTCAATTTCATTGCGCTGTAAAGAACGCTTATCGTCTAGCTGCTTTTCTACATCCTTGGACAATGGAGAGTGGAGGGGGGACCGGAGAGTATAAAAGCGTGGAGAGCGAGGAGACCCACCATCAGTATTACTCTAGACTGCAACGAGAGAACACGTATCAAAATGGCATCACAGAAATTTCTGCAAACATTGGTGGATCAGTTTAACACACAATCAAAATCAACTATTTTACCAACAAGAAAAACTTCGGAAATAAAAGAAAACAAACATTACATCGTCCACGACATGAGGAAGATCGAAACATCAGTGGGAGACGCTATTCTCGTATCTTTAAGCGATGCTCCATACACAGTAGGAGATGAAGCAAAATTCCAAATTTTCCTGCCCAAGAGATTTGTCCAACTGCTTCAAAATGAAGATCTGCAAAACATCGAACCTGGAACCTTGTATATAGTATCACACGGAGTCAGCGGGAACAACTCTACCGAGCTATCTCTGCATTTAACCTCGTCGGGAACTTCACATTGTTAGATTAAGCCAATATCATGTAAATTTTATGTAAAAAAATAAATAAAAATTAAAAAATATAAAATATCAGTATTAACTCCAAGTACTGATATTTTATCTTTTTAAAAACATTTTTTGGTGACCTTGACCTAGATTAAAAACTTATAAAATGCACTGTATTGGTTAAAAGATTATCACTTTTATACAGACTGACAATGAGTTGGTGGGGGAAAGTTGTGGTGGGGTAGGGTAGGTACCTGTTCTGCACGCTTTTGCCAAGTCAGTATACCTCCGACATTTGCCTTGGTACAACCTACAAAAACAAAATGGAACATATAGTAGTAAAAAGGAGAATAAGATTTCCTAAATATGCACAGTTACAATCGAGATTAGATACGTTTGATGCAGCATTAAAAGACTCGTTTCTATACAAGACTAGAATGAAGTTTGCAGATGCTGGTTTCTTTTACATGGGAGAAGATGATAAGACCGTTTGTTACAATTGCGGAGGAGGATTGCAGGATTGGCAAGCGACAGATAACCCATGGGAAGAACACGCACGATGGTTTGACAGGTGTGCTTATCTGTTAGTTCAAAAAGGTAGAGAGTTTGTACAAAACCATCGGAGAGTATATAAACCTCATCCTGTTAAAACTTTAGAAACACCAACCGAAGAAATTAAGAGGGAAGGAAACGAATGTGTAGTGTGTTTATCCTCTGAGAAAAATTTACTATTTTTACCTTGTAGACACTGTTGTACATGCACTGATTGTGGACTGATGTATAACCATTGCATTATATGTAGAACTCCTATAGGTTACGTAATGAAAATTTTTATATCGTAAATGTAAAATAGTGGAGGGGGGTGCGTATAAAAGGAAGGCGAGGAGGTGGGAAGCTCACTCCGCGAGTAGCCGTACACGAGGTAACATCATGGCTCTTAAGATTAAATGTGTCCACTACAATACTGTTCATCTTTCTACAGTTCATGATTTGCAACTTCTTTTAGATGACTTAAAAGTTTTGATTGCTAACGGTTACAACATAACATTGGATATTTCTGCAACTAACTCTTTAGCCCAAGAAAATTGGAGAACGTCCGCAACTACACTTCCACCGACACAGGGGAATAGATATAATTTTGGAGAGTATGAACCTCTCGCCTCGTTCAATGTAAGCAGCTCTACGGAATCGGAGTCGACATCGTGGCAACCATCATCACTTCCACCCGCGCCTAGAATGAAGTATTATTGTGGAGAATGTGAACCCTACCCATCTACAGAAGCAACAGGCACCGCAGAATCGACGGTTCTCTGACCATCATTGCCTATGTGTACATTAATGTAAATAAAGAAATAGTTAGAATTACGTCTCTACTATCTTGCACATGTTTTTTCGATGTGTATTATTGTAAATAAATAAATAAAAATAAAAGTTAGAAATCTTGCTCGAGTTTTGTTTGATGGTTTTCATTCGATATATTATTTAATGATTTTCATTCGTTAAATGTATCGAATGAACACTATCGAATCAAACCTGTGCAGGGTTTCTTTTTTTAAACATCCTCAGGATGACCTTGAACTAACCTTACTCACATGACGTCACTAATACGTCGCCAACTACGTCGCTAAATACGTCATTAAATGTCACCTGACCGGAAGCTGTCAATCAAATGGGCCAAAAGTCTCAATTTTTTACTACTAAAGGACAAATCAACTGGGTATTGTAGTATAGTGGAGAATAT